>LR738710.1:704118628-704144382 GCA_902687465.1 Secale cereale | reverse complement strand
GGGGGGGGCGGTGCCTTGGATGAGGGGCCGGCCCGGGGCAGAGTCCTGCCCGGACTCGCCTCGGCGTCCGTGCCGAGCACGGCGGCGAGCAGGAGGAAGGCGGCGGCGGTGGTGAGTTGGGCCGCTCGGGCGGCTGGGCCTTCGGCCCAGTTGGCTCGGGCCAATTTGTTTTTAAAATTCGGCCGAATAGAAAGATAGAAAAAATATAAAAAATTTCTAAAAATACTAGAAACAATTTTCGCCGTCTAAACCTAATATTTAGAACAAAGTGAACATTTTTCTGATATTAAAATGCCTAAAAATAATATAAATTTTAATGCAATTTTTTTAAAATATACTGTAAATAAAAATCCAAGGAAATTATTTTTACTCAAAGATCAAATTCGAACAATTTTATTATACTTTTGAAGAAGTCATATTATTTTCTCTTATTTATTTTAAATATTGGAAAAAAATGAAATTTGGCAAAAATATTATTGATCCAATCCCACTTGGAAAATAAATAAAATAGTGGGCTCCTCTTTGGAAAACTTCCAACTCTCTCACTTGGGTCCTTGAGTAGCTTAAAGCTTTGGATCAATTTTTCAAATAAACTCATGCTAAAAAATGCTCAAATGATGAATGCATATGAATGATCTGTGATAACATCCAAATGGAAAATTGGGAAGTTACAAACCTACCCCCTTAGGATGAATCTAGCCCTCGAGATTCGGATTGGCTAGAAAATAGGTGTGGGTGGTCCTGGCGTAGATCATCCTCTCGTTCCCAGGTGGCTTCGTCCTCTGTATGGTGACTCCACTGTACTTTGCAGAACTTGATGACTTTGCTCTGGGTAACTCTGTCAGCAAACTCGAGAATCTTAACGGGCTTCTCCTCGTAAGTCAGGTCGCTCTCTAACTGAATTGCTTCTAGGGGCACTGTATCACATAACGGAATGTCGGCCATCTCTGCGTGACACTTCTTCAACTGAGATACGTGAAACACATCGTGAACTCCGAACAAAGTCTCGGGCAACTCTAGCTGATAAGCTACTTCTCCTCTGCGCTCCAAAACTTTGTACGGTCCCACAAATCTTGGTGCCAATTTACCCTTAACTCCGAAACGCTTAACTCCTCGAAGCGGAGATACTCGAAGATACACTCTATCGCCAACTTCGTAAGTCACTTCCTTGCGCTTCGTATCTGCATAACTATTCTGCATGGACTAGGCTACCTTAAGTTTGTCGCGGATCAATTTAACCTTATCTTTGAGTCTTTGATCAAATCGGGTCCAAATAACTAACGGTCTCCAACTTCATCCCACATCAACGGTGTTCTGCACCTCCTTCCGTACAAAGCCTCGAAAGGGGCCATCTGCAAACTGGTTTGATAACTGTTGTTGTAAGAAAACTCTGCGTACGGTAAGTTATCATCCCATCTAGATCCATAATTGAGCGCAAAAGCTCTCAATATGTCCTCCGAGATCTGATTGACTCTCTCTGTCTGTCCATCTGTCTGTGGATGAAAGGTTGTACTAAAATCTAGCCTAGTACCTAAAGTCTCGTGCAACTGCTTCCAAAACTTTGAGGTAAACTGTGTTCCTCTATCTGATACAATGGTCCTCAGAACTCAGTGCAGACATACGATCCTGGTCATGTATATCTTGGCCAACTTAGCACTTGTGTAAGTGGTCTTCACGGGGATAAAGTGAGCTACCTTAGTCAAACGATCGACTATCGCCCAAATGGAATCGTACCCTGAGCGTGTCCTGGGTAGTCATGTGATAAAATCCATTCCAAGTTTATCCCACTTCCATCCGGGTATGCGTAACGACTGCAATAACCCTGCTGTTTTCTGATGTTCAGCCTTGACTCTCTGACAAACATCACACACTGCTACATACTTGACAATGTCCTTCTTCATTCCGGTCCACCAGAAATTTTGCTTCAAATCCAAGTACATCCTGGTGTTGCCTGGGTGAATCAAATACGACGAATCATGAGCCTCCTGGAGTATCAACTTCCTAATCTCGGGGTCATTGGGCACATAGATACGCTTTTCAAACCAAAGTGTTTCGTATTCATCCTCACAAAATCCTTCTGCCTTTCCTTCGACCATTTTTTCCTTTATTTCCATAATCTCTTTGTCCATCTTCTGGGCTTCTCAAATCTTTCCCAACAAAGTGGACTGAACTTCCAAGGTGGCAACATAACCTCTACGGACTATCTCCATTTGGAAATCCCTAAGATCATCGACTAACTCCTGGGGTAAACCTCCGGAAATGATGGTGTTTACATAACTCTTGCGGCTTAGAGAATCTGCCACGACATTGGCTTTTCCTGGATGATAATGCAACCTCATGTCGTAATCCCTTATGAGCTCAAGCCATCTCCTTTGCTTGAGATTCAACTCCTTCTGTGTCAAGATATACTTCAAACTCTTATGATCCGTGTATACATCACAACGGTTTCCAATAAGAAAATGTCTCCAGGTTTTGAGTGCATGCACTACGGCTGCTAACTCCAAATCATGTGTGGCATAATTCAACTCATGTGGTCGAAGCTGACGTGAAGCGTACGACACAACTCTTCCGTCTTGCATGAGAACACATCCAAGTCCTTGACGAGAAGCGTCACAATACACTTGGAAATCCTTGCGTATATCCGGAAGAATCAGCTCTGGGGCTATAACTAAACGTTTCTTCAACTCCTGAAAACTGGTCTCACACTCTTCGGTCCACTTATACTTAGTCTCCTTCTTCAATAACTCTATCATGGGCTTCACAATCTTTGAGAAATTCTCAATAAATCTCCGGTAATATCCTGCGAGTCCAAGAAAACTGCAAATTTCGCCAACTGAGGTGGGCGCCTTCCATTCTGTGACTGCCTCAACCTTGGCGGGGTCTACGGATATACCGTCTCCTGATATAACATGCCCAAGGAATCCAACTTCCTTCAACCAAAACTCACATTTACTAAACTTGGCGTATAACTGATGTTCTCGGAGCTTCTCGAGAACTAAACGCAAATGTTCCTTGTGCTCCTCTTCATTCTTGGAGTATATCAATATGTCATCAATGAATACTACCACAAACTTATCCAAGAACTCCACGAATACCTTATTCATCATACTCATGATATAGGTAGAAGCGTTAGTCAAACCAAATGACATAACTGTATACTCAGAAAGCCCGTACCTTGTGGTAAAATCTGTCTTGGGTATATCTTGTTCTTGGATCTTCAGCTGATGATATCCTAATCGCAAATCGATCTTAGAGAATACCTTGGCTCCTTGCAGCTGGTCAAACAGATTGTTGATCATCGACAGTGGGCACTTATTTTTTATTGTCACTTCGTTCAGTGCACGGTAATCAACAACCATTCTCAATGATCCATCCTTCTTCTCGACTAAGAGCACTGGGGCTCCCCACGGTGATGAACTTGGTCGTATGTAACCCTTATCCAATAACTCTTGGATTTCTATCTTGATCTGCTCCAGATCATTAGCGGGCATCCGGTATGGTTTCTTAGATACTGGCCCGGTGCCGGGTAATATCTCATTTAAGAACTCTATGTCTCTATCCGGTGGCATGCCGGGTAACACCTCAGGAAATACATTGGGATAATCCTTCACAACTGGCACTTCTTCCTGAACAACATTTGAGTGCATTCACATGCGCTTTCCTGGGTGTGTGCCTCGACACATACTTGATCCTCTGTCCTTCCGGGGTGGTGAGAAGAATTGATCTACTAGCGCAATCGATGTTTCCTCCAAACTTGGATAGCCAATCCATTCCTATGATTACATCCAAACCCTGGGATTCCAAAAGAATAAGGTCCGTGGGAAATACATGTCTTCCAATGGTCAATGGCACTTGATAGTATCCATGGCTAGCCATATACCTTGCTCCACGGGAACTCACTAACATAGGCGTCCTAAGGGCTACGGTGGGCAATTTATACTTTTCCACATAACCCCTTGATATGTATGAATGCGATGCACCAGTGTCAAAAAGAACAAGGGCGGTAAATGCATTAATCAAAAACTTACCGACAATTGTGTCGGGCTGCTCGTCAATCTCCTCCACATTGACGTGGTTCACTTGTCCTCTGGTGAATGGGTTGGGCTTCTTTCCTGAGCTTCCATTGCCATTCCCATTCTTTGACTCGGGGCACTCAGTAACGTTGTCGTGGAATTGTCACGGGAGATGTCCTAGTGTGAGGACTTAGTCGTGAGGCCGCGCATCTATGTGGTAGCTTGAGAGGGGTTGAGCGGAATCGAGAGACACAACGCAAGACAAGGATTTAGACAGCTTCGGGCCCGGGAAACATCATCCGGTAATAGCCCTACATGCTGTTTGAGGCTAGATCTCATTATGACCCTCGTGGTGTCGCCGGTAAACCGGCTTTTGGTGTCTAGCCCTAGAGATTGTTTCTTCTTGCTTGTCACTCTTTTGGGGAGCCCAGCCCCTCCTTATATATGTTGAAGGGGCGGGTTACATGACTAGTCCTAGTAGGATTAGGATTACTCTATTACAAGGAGTCCTAGTCTTGCTTCCTTTGTAGGAGAATATTCCTTGTTCTTTACTCATAAACCGGCCCACCATAACGTGAACCGGCCTTCTGGGCCTTGGGCCTTGTCATACATCTAAAACATCCATCGGATCACCAATGAGTAGCCAGGCTCGTGAATTGTCAGACTAGTGAACCGCCAGACTCATAAGTCGCCAATCCTCTGGCGGTTTACTAATGAAACACCAAGTCCGACCGGATTATACTTTTGGCCGGGTTACGCCGCGGGGTATATCGTCGACATTAGCCCCCAGTTTAATTTGGATTTATCCATGTTAAACTTGATCCTTCCTGCATACATAAACACGAGAACAAATTTGATAGGTTGTGCTCTGGGTTAAAATATTTTCCTGAACCGGCATCTGATCATCCTTAAATTGTTGTTATTTCCTCCTTGATATGTATCCATGATCTCATAGAAAATCTCCTTAGCAGATATGTTCAAACATTACCAATGCAAATAATCCAGACACTTCTTCTGGAAACTCCGGGTCAATAGACCAGATTCATAATGAATTTGCTTGCAGAAGATATTTTGTAAATGAAGAATCCATTTGAATCGGCCTTCCATGCTCCGACTTGACAAAAATATTGGTCTTTTGAAATATTCTGATATCCAGCCGGCTTGAAGATGCCGGTTTATGATTACCACCATTGCCGGGTTATAAACAACTGATAATTCCGGGTCATGACTGTTATAGAGGCCGGGTTATGATTGTTACCAACACCGGGTCACACAATTAACCTTTTTGATTTGCCAGAAACTGAGAATTCGAAGATGTTCCTCCTTTATATGCATATTACCTGTAGCCCCCAAGTCTTAAGAGGAGAACATAGTGATATCTTAAGACTTGTTTGAATATAAAAGTTGCAATCTTGAAGGAATCCAGATTGTTCATCTCAGTCACTAGTCAAAACTGAATATTCCACATATGTAGCCCCCAAGTGCCGGGTTGTCATGCTTGCAGCAACCTGGGACTTGAATTTGCCTTATGCTCATAAAAACTCCAACCAGTGTAGCCCCCAAGGACCGGGTCATTATGCAATAATGAGCAGGGACTTTGCAGATATTATCATGTAAACTTGAACAGTAACGTGTAGCCCCCAAGGGCCGGTTTAGTAAGATAATATTGAGCTGGGACTTTATATATACTTCATTGAAAATAACATTATGTAATGTAACTCCCATCATGGGGCTTGAACCCATGTCCACAAGGTTAAGAGCTTTGTACTTTACCAAATGAGTAGAGGACCCTTCAATATAATGGATTAATAATTGTGTACCTTGAATTATTGACAGGAGCAATTGGTAGCCCCCAAGGGCCGGCTCATTATGATGTGATGAGTCGGGTCTTCAATAAAGTGAACAAAAAATGACTTTGCATTAGCCCCCAAGTGTCATGGTGCATGCTTGCAGCGACATGAGACTTGTATATTTGATGTAATCTCAACTTAAATAATGTAGCCCCCAAGTGTCGGGTCATAAGCCTGCAGCGACTCGGGACTATTCCTTCAATTGTAGAATAAATCATACCCATTGATAAAATAATATCCATTGCGATGAAGCGACTTTGAAAACCTCAATCATAATATTGGTTATTGATAACCATAATAAAAATCCAGCCACATTGGCTATTAAAGATTTGAATAATATAACCCGGTTTGAAAACCGGTTCCACTGATATTTGATCACACTGTTGGTTCTATCGAGCCAGTGTAGTAAAGGTGATAACCCAAAATTTGAGCACTGGTAATTATCAAAGATTGCCGGTTTATAAATAAAACCTGGCCGGGTTAATAAACACCGGTCATTATCTTATCTCATACTGGCGACTTATAGTCAAAGGCCAGGCAGGTTTAATAACACCAGTCATTATCCGTAGATAGTACTGGCGATTTTATAATCAAAAGCCAGGCCGGGTTAATAAACACTGGTCATTATCTATAAATAGCCCAGTTGTATGAGATTGCTTCAGTTGGCAACTTCATAATTATTTCTTGCTTATAATGCCTTTGACGGTTTATTCCAGCTGTTTCGGCATAAAACAATGTTCAAAGTGTCCTGAAGGTTTATCGCCGGACGGGTCATAGTGCCCAAACACATGATCTAAGTTTATAACTTGAACTATGCACAAAATATAAAGTATGTATCATACCTGTGATTAAGTGTGTCACGATTAACCTTAATCCGGTAGTCAAAGATAATGATCCAAGGCACAAGTGTTGATGACTCCCTTGATTATTCGCCGGTTCATTATGAAACCGAACCGGGTTATGATGAACTCCGGTTTAACTGTAGTCAGTACCGGTGTTTGTAACCCAGGCTAAGGCTCTGTAAGCGCAGGTGTAGTGGCAACTTATAGTTATCCACTCCCTAAATCGATGGACTTGGTTAAAAAACCAATGACCTTGAAGATAAAGATTTGTAAAAACATAAAAAATGAAAATTAAAGTTTTTGGGCAAATAAGACCATGTAGTCGAGGCTTTTTACGAGCTGCCAGGCTCTAAATTCGAGGCTTTTTATGTGCTGCCAGGCTACTGTCATTAACCATATTAGCAAAGCCTGTCAAGATGAACCGCAATCCTTAACCAAATCATTGATGTCAATAGCTACCCAATGTTTCAAAATCTCATAAATATTTTGGCTTGGGTAATCACTCGATGATTGTCAATTTAACGTGACCAAGTTCAGGGTCCCGAAGGATTGACTTGTGATACGTTCGACAGGTCATACCAGGTTTACCTGGATGGCGTGATTTACTTGATGCAGGCAGGTTAATCCGGGGTTTTAGGTGTATACACCAAGCTTCCAAGCCGTGTTTACTACAAGGGTTGTCAACTCATTGATGTCTTGCATCAGGAGCCCCCAGGTAGCATTTGAGCATTGCGCGCCGGGGCCTACGTTTGAGTTGTGCTAGGCATCAAACTCTCTTTTGCCCCTCATCATCATGTGGAAATTGCCAAAGCAACCAGAGCTATGCTCTTATGATGGCCTTGACGTGATTGCCGGTTTAAGAGGCCATAAGGACTCCTTTGCACACAAGAGCCCCCATATGACAAAATCTTATGATGGTCTTGGTTTGGTCGCCGGATCAGGAGGGTAGTCAGAACTGCACTTTATAAACAAAAGCCACCAAGTGATATATTTCTGAGCTGTGACCGCCGGGTACCTATGTTTGAGTTGTGCTGTGCAACAAACTCTCTTTGGTCCCTTTAATTTTTCCTGAGAACTCGAACTTGCGAGAGATACTTCTTCTTGAACCGGATGTTAAACTGGATATTGAGAGCTTAAAAGCTTTGTGGGAGACATCTTTCCCTTGAACCGGATCTTAAACCGGAATTATCATTTTCAGCCGGCCTTTGAATTTGCACCAATATGGCGGTTCAGGGTCCTGCATTAGATAACTTTGCAAGCTGGAGTAACTTCTCTTCTAAAGAAAGCAATATATAATAAAAATATACTGGATGGATTTCACCTGATATGTTAAGCCAGTATTTATCCGTCGCAGAGTTGATGATCACCATGGTGAAGCGGAAATCAATCATGGGTGAATCCGCCGTAGGAGCAGACAGATGAGTCGGCCGCAATATTATAGGCCGGTGCGGACGGGCAAGTTGCCCTCCAAGTTGTAAACCGGTGCGAACGCGTGAACTGGCCGTCCGTTCATCAGATAATGTGACACGGAGGAAAACTCCATTTGTAGAACGTTGCCAGTGCATGCTTTATACCCGTAGTATAACAATAGTTTTACCTGTATATAAAAACACCAATAGGGCAGTGTAATGGCGCTTAGAGGAATTAAAATGTCCTGATGAAATATATAGGAGGGATAACACCTGATTTGCTCGAACAACAAATGGGTCGGCCGGCGCCGACGGGCTAGTTGTCCTCCTCGTTGTAAGCCGGCGCGGTCGCGAAAGACGGCCACGGCGTTGTAAACCGGCGCGGTCATGAGAGACGGCCACAATACTGTAAGCCGGTGCGGGAGTCCGTTGAGTAACTACGATCACTTGTGCCGAATAATGTTCGGCGTGCCTCCATCTCCGTGATATACTCCCACTTTGTAATGAATAATTCTCCTGCATATAAAATACAGCGGGGCAAAATAATTTTGCTCGGATGAATTAATATGTACTTAAAAATAAATATGGTGGACATCACCTGATTCGCCTGGACAACAGATGAGTCGGCCGCGTATTGATGTAAATGCAGTAACGGGGGCGGCAACTTGCACGCGTATCCGTCGAGCGGTTTATGAGAACGGGTGCGGCACCGACGTGTTAATGTAGACCGGACCGCGGAAGCGGTGGCGTGCGCATGTCCATCGGCGAGGGAGTCGGCCGCGGTGTTGGAGGCCAGCGCGCGGGGGCGCGGACTGACGAGTCGGCCGCAGCAGTGGTAATCAGTGCAGGCGCGAGAGTTGGCCACAACGTTTAAACCGGCGCGAACCTCATGTCTATGGCATAATGACACTTTTGTAGTGGATTTTATCCTGCACAAAATATATTGAAAGACACAGTAATTGTTCTCAGAAGAATTAATATGTGCTAAAAATACTGAGAACAGATAGCACCTGATTTATTTTCCGAATGAACGCGGATACTGATGCTGGATAATGTATAGGGGTAAGACAAAAAATCCTCCAACACGTCTCGTTCGGTTGTCCTGGAAATCGTGTAACGCTGAGAGTAGTAGTAGTACTGGTTCTTTTGTCTTCAAGTGCCCGTGACCTTCTCCTCTTGTCTTTTTCTAATCTCACATGAAGGACCTGTTTGAAGTGCTAGCGTGTGCACACACTGCTCTTTAACAATAGCTTACAAGCTCCGGCCTCGTGAGTGGAGAAAACGGCTCAAGCAGAGGCGTGGCGATGCCAGGTCAGCTCAGCGACGCAGGTGAAGCTGCAAGAGCCTGCTCCAGGGCTGCTCGCATACGGAACTAACCAGCGAAGCGGCGACTTGCCGTGCAAGGCCACAGAGGAAGTGGCGGGTCAAACGGAGGAGTCCCGTGTCGTGGCTGTTTCCGGGTCGGCCCCAGTTGATTCAATCCATGTCCTCCTCCAAGTAGTGCTTTTCCTCTTTGATTTGTAATGTAAACACAGTCCGTGTCCTCCTCCAAGTAGTACCCAATTTGAACTTGTGACTCCAATCCTCCTATGTGACAAAAGTATGTGCCCATCAAATCTGGAATAGTAGTGAAGACTGCGCTGGGTACGGAGAAAATACTTCGACGGCCATCGAGCAAAACAAACGCGCTGGCCGGCTTGACGCAATTTGTTGGAATCCCTATCAGCCTCGGCAACATGCTCGTCGTGGAGGCGCATAATATGAACTTTCGTCCCCTTGATCTAGAGTAGTGCTTCACGCACCGGCTGTTCATTATTTAGCTGACTATGAACTTCTCGATCCCTGAGAAATGATCCCTCCAAGAACTCAACACCACCGTGCGCAGGCCCCACGGTGGGCGCCAACTGTCGTGGAATTGTCACGGCAGATGTCCTCGTGTGAGGACTTAGTCGTGAGGCCGCGCATCTATGTGGTAGCTTGAGAGGGGTTGAGCAGAATCGAGAGACGCAACGCAAGACAAGGATTTAGACAGCTTCGGGCCCCGGGAAACATCATCCGGTAATAGCCCTACATGCTGTTTAAGGCTAGATCTCATTATGACCCTCGTGGTGTCGCCGGTAAACCGGCTTTTGGTGTCTAGCCCTAGAGATTGTTTCTTCTTGCTTGTCGCTCTTTTGGGGAGCCCTGCCCCTCCTTATATATGTTGAAGGGGCGGGTTACATGACTAGTCCTAGTAGGATTAGGATTAGTCTATTACAAGGAGTCCTAGTCTTGCTTCCTTTGTAGGAGAATATTCCTTGTGCTTTACTCATAAACCGGCCCACCATAATGTGAACCGGCCTTCTGGGTCTTGGGCCTTGTCATCCATCTAAAACATCCACCGGATCACCAATGAGTAGCCAGGCTCGTGAATCGTCATACTAGTGAACCGCGAGACTCATAAGTCGCCAATCCTCCGGCGGTTTACTAATGAAACGCCAAGTCCGGCCGGATTATACTTCCGGCCGGGTTACGCCGCGGGGTATATCCTCGACAAACGTAGTGTCCGGTCTTCCTACACTTGAAACAAGTAATGAGATTCAGATACTTCTTGGCGGGTGTGGATTGAGTGGAACGATTCTGATTGTTGCTTCCTCCATTCCCATTGCCATTCCTGGCACCACTATGGTTGTGTGCATTCCCTCCTTTGTTAGAATGGCCTCCATGGTTATGGGTGGGATGGTTGTTTCCTCCTGAGTAGGGAGTATAGCGGGGCTTATGCTGGGCTCCAGAATTGAACTTCCTAGCTCCATACTTCCTCTTGTGGTTGTCAATCTGTTGCTGCTTTCCTTCTAACATGATAGCTTTCTCCACTAGCTCTTGATAGTTGTTGTAGGTTGCTAGCATCAGCTGCATCCTCATCTCATCATTTAGTCCTTCTAGAAACTTCTCCTGCTTCGCGGCGTCAGTGGCCACATCATCTGGCGCATAGCGAGCTAATTGCCCAAAGTCATCCACGTACTGCCCTACAGTCGGTTCCCTTGGCGCAAGTTGCGAAACTCACGCTTCTTCAGGCTAATGGCTCCTGTTGAGACATGTGCTGTGCGAAAAGCTTGCTGAAACTGAACCCAAGTAATTGCAGCAAGTGGGTAGGTGGCGGTGTAGTTCTCCCACCAAGCGGCCGCTGGTCCCTCAAGCTGATGTGCAGCAAAACACACTCTCTCTGCATCTGTGCATCCTGTAGTTGCTAGCTTTCTGTCCATCTTACGGAGCCAGTCATCTGCAATGATAGGCTCGGTGCTACTAGAGAACACCGGTGGTTGCAACCTTAAGAACCGGGTCAAGTTTTCATGGGGAGGAGGAGGTGGGTTGTTGTTGTTGTTGTTTTGTTCTGATTCTGGACAAGTAGTTGCATCAAAGTGTTATGCTGCTGGATCAACTGGGTGAGCTCAGGGGGAAACTCATATCCGGGCTCATGTCTCGGAGGCATCTGAGGGGTTTAGAGGGGAGAGATTAGAATATAATGAGGTCTAGGGGAAATCACTACCCATATGCACATGAGACAAACAATTTCATATCATATCACTCAATTTCAAACAAGAGCAAACAAAAGATCCTATTACAAAGCTAGCGAACGATTCTAACTACTCGGATTAATACTAATGATTATAGGGTGGTCATTTAATCACTGTCATCTGAAGACACCATGATATCTGCTCCAGCTTCGTCTTCATAGTCACTTTCATCACTGCCGGTGTCGTCTATCAAAATGTAGTTCTCCATAGTAATTCCTATCTTTGGTTCCGGCTTCACTGTGCCAGTTCCAACCTTCTTCAGTGCTTCATTCTGCTCTAGTAGTACGGCGATTTCCTCTTCATATCCATCTCGCACTGTCATGAGTTCTTCTTCTAGCTCTACATTCTGGGTTATCACCAGGTTGGTCTTCTGCATAAGGGCGCACATCTGATACTCGTAGCATCGAATGTGTTGGTCCATCTCCTGGATGTACGCTGCAATGGATCCTTCCTTCCTTCCTAGTGTAAAGCATCTCCCAATGCTCGTCTCGACGTCCACAAATCTGGTAGATGGTGTCTTCTAGGTCCTTGTTGTAGACTTCACATATGCGTCCAAATGTGATGTGTGCTGCCATACTCTTTCCCAAGCTCCATGTCGGTGCATCGAATGCTAGCTCCAGTGGCTCTGTGAATTGTGTAATAGTCCTCCCAGGTACACTAACTTTGATCTTCCAGCACTCCTCTTCCGGCGATGTTGTGTAAAGATCTCCAATGATACTTGGTATTCCAATGTGCAAGTATCTAGTGACTTCCTTCAAGTGCTTTCCGAAAGGGGTGTCATCTTCTGGCTGAGTGAACTTGCTCCCTGGGTCCGACATCTATAGAGAAGAACTAGAGAAGAATTAGAATGAGTAGAGAAGATGTAGAATGAGTAGAGAAGAACATCCTATGGCTTATCCTAGTGGTCGCGTCCTACAGTCAACGTGTGCTCTGATACCATCTTGTAGCGACCATGATCCGAATGGGCCAAAGTCTCTGTGCTTAGTGTCATGCCTGGATCGGTATGCTGACACACACAATACTCGAGGATTTATAACAGAGGTTCAATCACACTTTAGTACATCGAAAAGTCCCCGAAGAGGTAATATTCCATTACACGAGAATGGTTGAAGGCCATCTAAAAAAATAACTGCGGAAGTTATGAAGAGTAGTTGAGTCCATCCAACTCCACGACAAACATTAAGTGCATGACAATGACCCATCGCACCTTAATCTTCGTCTGAAAACTCTGCAAAATGATACGTTGCAGCCGTGTAGGTCAGCACATTGAATATGCTGGCAAGAACACACTGTAATGATAATGAGCAAATGTCTACAACAATATGCATATTTGGCTGGTAGAGGCTGTAAGGTTTATTTTTGCATAAAGCTAGTTTTTCCCTACCACAAAGGAATGTATTAATTTAACTACTTAGTTAAATATAAGCATGAACAATTGAGAATGGTTCCTCCATCTCAAACCCGAAACTAAAGTCATTATTAACCCAACAAATTAAATAAAGTGATGACATCAGTCCATAATTCAAATACTAGGATACTCAAGAAATTCCATTACCAGGGACACGGCTACTCATGAATAGTTTGTACACTCTGCAGAGGTTTGTGCATTTTTCCCACAAGACTCAATCGCCTCCGTTTTAATTTCTCGCACTGCATGGTGTTTGAGAAACGGATGATCGAGACATAGTCTTTTAAAAGCATTAACTCTTAACCCTGGGAAGACCGTACCACCTACATCCGCTACATCTGCTAGTATACCACGGAAAGAGGTCACACAACATACTTAACTATGCCAGAGCCCATAATGGTTTGTGGCTACACACGAAAGTTTCTAGGCATGAATGATATATGGTCCATTTGAGCCTAGGTGGCATTCCATAGGATAATCACACGGGTCCTCCGGGATTTCCTAGGACAACACTGGATTCTCCAGGTGCCCTGCAACCAATCCACCCAGATGTGTATCAAATTCCACCTTAAGGAATCCCTTAATTGTTATTAGTCTCACAACTTTCATGAAATCACTCATACCAATCCACATCTACAAGCATGGCTAAGCAACAAGTAACAACATGTATATTCCCTTGGTTGATCTCAAGTCATTGGGTTCCTACCTCATGAACTACAAAGCATCATAGTATGTGACCAATCCTACTCATGCAAGTGTTTCAGGATATAACTAATGCAATAAAAACGGGGTATTTGGAAAGTATGATCAAAGTATGAACTTGCCTTGCTGACGATCGCTGAAACCTAAAGTCTCGTAGTAGCACGCTTCGCACTCCGGGAATTCTATCGCAATCAAACAATAGCATACATAAGCAATCATGCAACAGAATCGAAGAACAGATCTCGAAAGACTTTGAAACAACCGAATCAGTCTTGCAATAGAAAACAATTTCTAACAGTACCAAAATTAAGTGAATTTGGCCTTATTAGAAACTTTAGGTCAAGAGCTTTGATTTGCAAAAAGAATCAACTCAAACGGAGTTACGAAACTCAAATTACGATCAAAAGAAGTTCAAACACAAAACTGTTTGAATTCAAATTCTAAAACTTTCAAAATCAAATTTGAGCTGCTCTACTGGAAATATGAGATAAAAACGAAGAAATTGGCGTTGGTTTCACCTAATTACGACTAACGAGTAAAAAGTTACGAGGGTTTGAAGATCAGGGACCGATCTATAAGAATTTTCATCGTGGATGGGTCCTCGACGAAAATAAACAGAAAAAGAAAAGACTAATTTGCGAACGTTCGTTTTTTGTAACTAAACAGCGGACGTTCGTTAAATAATAAAACCAGAAAAAATACGAACTAGGGTTTCCTACAAAAAATCGATCTAGGGTTAAAAAACAAAACTAAAAACTGAAAAAACGGCGGTTAATACCTAGCGGGTCGGATCGACGGCGGGTCGGGTCAGGTTAACGGGCGGCGGATCGGGCTGCGGGTCCGGTGGCTCCGGCGCGGCGGCGGTGGCGTCCGGCGGCACGGGGCGGCGGCGGCTGCGGGTGGCATCGCGGGGCGGCGGCGTCGGGAGAGGGTGGCGGCGCGACAGTGGCGATGGCGCGGCAGCGGTGCGCGACGACGGCGATGGAGGCGGCGGCGGCGGTGTGAGGGGCGAGAGGGGGCAGCGGTGGCTATTTAAGGGGGGTGTGGCGGTGCCTTAGAGGGGGCCGGCCGTGGGTAGAGTCCTGCGCGGACTCGCCTCGGTGTCCGTGCCGAGCGGCGGCGAGCGGGAGGAAGGCGACGGCGGACGTGAGCTGGACCGCTCGGGCGGCTGGGCCTTCGGCCGAGTTGGCTCGCGCCAATTTTTTTTAATTTCGCCCGAACAGAAACATACAAATAAAATAAAAAAAATCTAAAAATACCTGAAACAATTTTCACCGTCTAAACCTAATATTTAGAACAAAGTGAACATTTTTCTGATATTAAAATGCCAGAAAATAAAATAAAATTTTTATAATAATAAATTGTAAATAAAAATCCAATAAAATTATCTTTACTCAACAATCAAATTCCAACATTTTCATTATATTTTTGAAGAAGTCATATTAACTTCTCTCATTTATTTTAAATATTGGAAAAATGAAATTTGGCAAAAATATTATTGATCCAATCCCACTTGGAAAGTAAATAAAATAGTGGGCTCCTCTTTGGAAAACTTCCAACTCTCTCACTTGGGTCCTTGAGTTGCTTAAAGCTTTGGATCATTTTTTCAAATAAACTCATGCTCAAAAATGCTCAAATGATGAATGCATATGAATGATCTATGATAACATCCAAATTGAAAATTGGGATGTTACTGATTGTTAAGTTTTATTGCTATTGCTTTCTTCATGACTTATACATATTCCTCTGACTAAGAGATTATGCAACTCCCGAATACCGGAGGAACATCTTGTGTGCTATCAAATGTCACAACGTAACTGGGTGATTATAAAGATGCTCTACAGGTGTCTCCGAAGGTATTTGTTGGGTTGGGCATAGATCAAGATTAGGATTTGACACTTCGAGTATCGGCGAGGTATCTCTGGGCCCTCTTGGTAATACACATCATAATAAGCCTTGCAAGAAAATGACTAATGAGTTAGTCACGGGGTGATGTATTACAGAACGAGTAAAGAGACTTGCTGGTAACAAGATTGAACTAGGTATGAAGATACCGACGATCAAATCTCGGGCAAGTAACATACCGATGGACAAAGGGAATTATGTATGTTGTCATAGCGGTTCAACCGATAAAGATCTTCGTGGAATATGTAGGAATCAATATGGGCATCCAGGTTCTGCTATTGGTTATTGACCGGAGAGGTGTCTCGGTCATGACTACATAATTCCCGAACCCGTAGGGTCGCAGCTTAACGTTCGTTGACGCTAGAGTAGTATTGGGATATTTAATGAGTGACAACCAAATGTTGTTCGGTGTCTCGGATGAGATCTCGGATGTCATGAGGAGTCTCGGAATGGTCGAGAGGTAAAGATTTATATATACGAAGTCATATTTTGGGTTCCGGAAAAAAGTGCAGTTTTTTCGGTATTGTACCGGGAAGCTTCCAGAACGTTCTGGAGGGGTCCGGAAGTCCACAAGTGGGGGCATCACGTCCCAAGGGCTGGCATGAGATAAGTGGAGGCTCCCTGTCCTTATTGGGCCAGTTGCACCATGTCCTCAAAAGCCCATGTGGCTAGGGAAGGCAAAAAGGGAAAGAATCCTAATAGGAATAGGATTGGACTTGGAGTCCAAGTCCTCTCGCCTATTGCTGCGCCCTAGGGCTTGGAGGGGCTGTTTGCCAAACCCCTCCACATATATATAGAGGGGAGAGGGCGCCCCAAGAGGACACACCAAGCCCTTGGCGCCCCTCTCTCTCTCGTTACTCCGTAGTTCCATCGCCTCATCCCGACGACGCTTAGCGAAGCGCTGTCGGTGCTCCACCATCACCATCACCACCACGCCGTCGTGTTGGCTGTGATCCCATCTACTTATCCCCTCCTGCTTGCTGGAACAAGAAGGAGGAGACGTCATCGAGCCGCACATGTGCTAAACTCGGAGGTGCCATACGTTTGGTACTTGATCGGTTGGATCGTGCAGTTGTTCCACTACATCAACCGCGTTGATATAACGCTTCCGCTTACGGTCTACGAGTGTACGTAGACACACTCTCCCACTCTCGTTGCTATGCATCTCCTAGATAGATCTTGCTTGGGCGTAGGAAATTTTTGAAATTGCATGCTACGTTCCCCAACAATATCGTGCTCCTAGGCCATATGGATTTACGAGGATATTCTATCACAAGACTTGGAGCATAAAAAAATGATATCATGGCTTTACGTTGGTGATGGCAGAGGATTCACATTGCTTAATAAATGGCTCATCACGCTTATCCCTATGAAGCCGCATGCGAATGCCATTGGTGACTATAGAACTATAAGCTTGATACATAGCTTTCCAAAATTAATGGCAAAAATCTTGGTGAACCGTATGCGGCGACATATGGGCATGATTTTATCCGCAAATCAGTCAACATTCATTATCAAGCGATGCTTGCACGACAACTTGCTTTTGGTTCGCCAAGTGGCTATGCATTTGCATGCAAGGAAGTTCAAGGGGGTGATGCTCAAGCTTGATATATCATGGGCCTTCCACTATGAGGTGTTGCCGCTGAAAGGACCACGATGTCGCTTAAAGGGGGTGAATAGGCATTTTAAAAACTTCTACGAATTTGGCTTAATACTAATACAAAAATAAACTAAGAGGATATTTTTCAAGAACAAATCCTAAATATACTAGGCTCGACTAAGTGCATGAACAACTTAATCTAAACAAGAAGAACACAATAAGGATACTAACTAGCACAAGTAAATTACACAAACATAGCTGAGCAATATCACAAGATGTGGAAGCGTATGACACAAGTTAGCAATTCACACCAATCACACGATATATCAATAGTACCAAGTACGAATTGCGAAACATAAAGTGCAGGCCTAAATAATCTCTACAAGGAAATAACCAACACAATATAATGAGGACAAGAATATATAGTGAATGCAAGGTCAAAAGACCAAAGTAAACCACAAGTAGTGGCTAGGGTTAGAAATAAGCGAAGACACGGAGACGAGGATGTATCCCGATGTTCACTTCCTTGGAGGGAAGCTAGTCACCGTTAGATAGGTGGATGTTACCACAAAGGCACACCAAGGCCACGAAGGCTCACCATATTCTCTCTTTGAGACAACACCAAGAAGGCGTTTCTCAACCACTAGTGGTAGAGCTTAAGGCGGCCTCCAAACCTTCACAAACTTTCTGAGGGCAAATCACAAGTTGATTCCTCACTTGAGCACTCCTACCGCCTAGGAGTCTCCAACCTCCAAGAGTAACAAGATCAAGGGGATATGCTCAATACTTGCTAAAATCACAAATTCCTTTGGTCACAATAGGGAGAGGGGGTGTATCTATCATTTGATTGGAAAATCTCTCAGGAACTCTCACGAATCTCTTCGGGATCTAAGATTTGGTGTAGGATAAGTGAGAGGGAGCCTTTTGTGTTCTAGGGTTCATATGAATGTGTTGCTCAACCCTCTACCAGATTGATATTGGGGTATATATAGCAAGCCTAGAACACTAGTCGTTTATGAGTAAGTGGCTGTGTCGGGCGGACATTCGGCGTTTGTTAAATGTGCACACGTACATAAAAAACAGGACCAATGTACATGGCCCAAACGTCTGGCGAAGGCCCGGATATCTAGCCAAAGTTGGGACGCCGGACATCCAGCCAAGTGCCGGACATCCGACAAACACAACCAACATTTCAACAAAGTTCCTGGACATGGACAGCCAGATTTCCGGGATCCTAAACATCCGGGGAGTCCCAGGAGCCCGGACATCCAGTCATCACAAAAACTTCAGGCGCCCCAATAGTAAAACATGCATAACTTTCTCACCCGGACTTCAGTTTTGATGATCTTGTATATGATTGGAGTGGAATTGTGTGTAGAAGATATTCATTTGAGCAAGTCCATCATGAAATCCTTTTATCCCCTCTAAATAGTGCAGGATCCCTATAACTCAAGAATCATAAAAGAACTATACTAGATAGCTTGCGAGAATCCATTCTTGAGTGTATATGTTTCTTCTGTGGTCATCAATCCACAACACTAACACCAAAGGAACTAATACCTTTGAATAGAGCCTTTCACTTGAGCTTTATGTTGATGTTTATTAATGGATCAAGTTGCAGGCAAGACATTAGTGAATTTTTCAAGTAGCTCCCCCATACAGAATGCAGGAAGCTTTGCTTTACATTCATCTTCACATGTCCATCACCATTACTTGATTACATGCTTTGATGAGAGCCAAGATTTCTCATAAGCACCAAGCTCATGAGAATTTCCTAACCCACATATCATAGACAACACATAGTATGTGTTAGTGCACAAGGTGCAATTGAAAATTACTTACCATACCACAAGATCGCATGGGGTACACTATTTACGCTTGTGTGATGACCATCTTTGAGTTTGATGTTTGATCTTCAACTTGGTCAACATTCATCTTTGTTCCATGATTAATCTTGATATCTTGAAGGCCCTATTGATCTCTTCAGTATGCTTAATTTCTTCAAGACATAATAACCAATATCTCGATTCACCATGACCATATCAAGTTTCTCCGTGAATCTCATATTGGCCATCATTTGCTCATTTTCATGCTCCACCATAGTATCTTGAGTAGCACAATGAATTCTTCACTTCAATTACCTTCTTCAAGACATGATCATCCATGACTCAACATATGAGCTCATCATGATCCTATCTTCAAGACATATGTATAATTCTTCTCTTTAATCATTCTCTCAAGATATTGATCCATTATATATGGTTCAAACCATAGGCCTAAGCATGAGAACGCCCGAGATCATTAATGAACTCCATATAGATCACACCTTGTTCATCACATGGAATTCATCTTAATCGTATTTGATTCAATCAATGGACTTAATCTTGATGCACAACAATATGTACATGGCATTCATTCCAAATCCGTTTGATCTCCTTCTTGCATCACCATGGAACAAACATCTAATATTCTTTATGCATTGCAAATGAAACGTTCCTTCCAATGTATAACCTAATGCAAACACTATTCCATTAAGATTGTCATTAATTACCAAAAGAACACATGGGTACTACATGTACTTTCAGTTGCAGAAAGGATTCAGTGTCAGATGGTTGCGATGGATCTCCATCCTCCTCTCATCGACTAGGTTGAGAGTTATTTTGAATGACATCCATGGCAGAAAGATTATGCATGCGCGTGGACTGAGACAAGGGGTCCTCTATATCCCCATCTCTTCGTCATTGCCACGGAATATTTGACATAAATCATTCTTAGAGCAGCAACTTTGGGGGTCATCTCCCCTCTCCCGAGCATCACTCTGCTACATCAAATTTCTATCTTGAAGACGATGAAATGATCTTTTTGCGGTCTCGCCAAGATCTGAACTTTGTTAGTAGTGCTTTGGAGATCTTTCATGAAACATCGGATCTGAGAGTCAACAATGCCAAATTGAGAGAGCATGGTGCCCGCATGTTTGGTTTTGGTAATTGTTGATAATCCCTATGGACTAATGTTTGCCTTGTTTGAAGGGTTTGTCCATAGTCTTTGCTTGAAGACCATTTGCTGATTTCAAGGTTATAAGAAGAAGATCATGTGTTGACCAAGGTGCTATTCAAGAAGTTATCCAAAGATTGGTCATGAGGGTTGGGCCTATTGCAAGTATGTCCCGAAGAACAAGTATAAGAATGTGTGAACATTAATGTTTACCTTCAAGATATCATCTTAATGAAGAGAGAAGATAAGTATCAAGGTTGATCAAGACTAAGTACAAAGAGTGATTCAAGTTGATCAACACAAAAGGCATAGAAGATGTATCGAAAGGGATTAAGTGGTCTCATGGTATGGTACACATGTTCCATTACGCTTTGTGTACTAACCCATGGTCTATGTGAGATTTATTTGTGGGGTCACGTATGTTTCCATGGGCGTGCATCAAAGGAAGATATCATATAACCTTGGAGGATGACATCAAGTGGTGATTGTCATTAAGATTGCGGTGTGCAAGTTCAAGTGGATCATCACAAACAGATCACATGCTTGAAGCTTGCCGTCCATTATGGTGGCAATGTACTTGTGAAGATGTGTCGAAGAGAGGCTTACACTTGTCAGGCCTAAGATGCGATTCTATCCCGATCACGTGACACATACGTGATTGGGACACAACCGCATTTTGGGTGCTTAGCAAGATGGATATCACTACATCGTACCATTTACATACGTACATGGGGGAGCCATACAATTCATACAATTCACATGAATACAACAACATGAATACAAGACATCCGACTACGGATGCAAACATGAAAAGCTCAACCACATCCATCTGCTATACCAGGCTGCCGACCAGGAACCTAGCCCAAGACTGACGAAGAAGAAGAAGAAGAAGAAGAAGAAGAAAGAACTCCAACAAAGGTAACATCGCTCTCACGTCAAGTCATCGGAAACCTTCACCTGCAACTGTTGTTGTAGTAACTAGGAGCCACGAGGACTCAGCAATCCCATAACCATGGGTATCAAGACTAGCAAAGCTTAATGGGTAGGAAGAGGTTGAGTGGTGAGGTTGCAGCAGCGGCTAAGCAAAATATGGTGGCTAACTTTCGAGTACAAGAATAAGATGAGCATCTACGCAAACGGTCGCAAACTAGTAGTCATCGCTAAGATCCTGAACTACCTACGAGTCAAACATAACCCCACCTTGTTCTCTTCTCAAAGTGAAAAGAGACAGTCACGGTTACTCACACAGTTGTGTGTTTTATCTCGGATCCACTGTCAAGTTTTCTACAACCGGACATTAACAAATTCCAATCTGCCACATAACCACGGGCACGGCTTTCGAAAGATCATAACCCTGCAGGGGTGTCCCAACTTAGCCCATCACAAGCTCTCACGATCAGCAGAGATAATAATAATATTACCCCTTATCTTAGGGACAATCCGATCAGATTCGGAATCCCGGTGCACAAGACATTTCGACAATGGTAAAACAAGTCCAGCAAGACCTCCCGGCGTGCCGACACCCTGATAGTAGTCGCGCGTATCTCGTCTCAAGCCACGAACGGATGGGAAAGCCTAAGGGAGCCAGATACCTCGAGTTTCCCCATGGTGGCCCCGCAGTCTGCCCGTTTGGGGCCAACACCATCAGCAGTGGCCCCCCGCTATGTAGAAAGAATCCTCGGGGACGTGAACCCCTATGCAATTTAATAAATTAATTAAGTTATTATTATGAGGCAAATTAAAACCAATGTTGGGCCTTGCTGGAGGAGTTTTATTCAAAGACGAACTGTCAAGGGGTCCCCATATACCCAACCGCGTTAGGAACGCAAAATCAAGGAACATAACGCCGGTTTATCGGCTCCTAAGGTGGCATGAGTGGAACAAAACACCGAGCAAAAGGCCAAGCCTTCCACCCATTGCCAAGTATATGGGTGTGTTAATATATATAAGGTATATTGTGATATTCCAACAAGCCAAGCTCAATCATGGAGCAATCTTCATCTTCACCTGCAACTAACAATGCTATAAGAGGGACTGAGCAGGCGGGTAACATAGCCAAACAACGGTTTTGCAGGGAAGGTGTCAAAGGTTAGAGGTTTCATGGCAAGAAGGAGAGGCTGACAACAAAAGATAGGTAGCACGACATATAGCAATAGCATCGAGACATCTAGCATAGCAATGATAGTAAAGGTATCCAAGGTGATGGTCATCCTGCCTGAGATCCCGCAAGGAAGAAGAATGAGTCCATGAAGTAGACGAAGAAGAATCCACGAAGACGACCCAAGTGTAGTCGAACAAATCCTCACGATCGCAACGGAATATGAACTAGCGAGAAGAAGCATACAACAAGGTAAACACACCACTCAAGAACATAACAAGATGCTCAACCAAGTATGAGGCAAGACAAGTCTATATGATGCAATTCATGGCAAGGGATGAAGCGCACAAGAACAACACAGACCAACAAGTTTAAATGAGGCCGGAATCAACATATAATACTTCCGGTAATTCCTCATATGCACATTTCAAAATTGGTCCAGATCTGAACAAACCTTAAGTTAAAGTTGTTAAACAGCAAGTTAACATGCACCTTGATGATCTACTCGAAATTCTAGTCAAGTTTCATATAAAGTTTATTAAATTCGGAGCTACGGCCTAGAAGATATGAGCAAAACAAGTAAAGCATGTCATCGGTGCAAGATGCGCCCAAACATCAAGCAAACACACTCCAAGCATGTAAACAACCTGATATTATGCTTCTACATGAAAAATCACACAAGTTTCATATATGGCACGCTTAAAACGGAGCAACGGTTCAACACATACACATGAAACAAGATATAACAACAAGCTGTCCAGAATCAGCAACATAGCAACTTTGGAGCAAGGTATATGTATGCTATAGCACTCAAACATGATGAAAAAAGGCATGGATGTGAAATACACATGATGCTTAACAATCATGAACTTAGAGCACACCCAAAAACTTGCTGGAACACAATTAAACAAGGATGGCAAGATTCAATAAATTTATCCAGACTTATTCAAAATCTTGGAAGGCAAAAACATCATCACGATGCTGCCTTTGGAGGCAAAAAACAACAAGCATATCAACTCTACTAAGTATATAAAGATCATGGACATATAGTAGACATAGCATACATCAAACAACTACATTGGAACAACTCCATAGGAGGCATGGATCAATAACAACAAGCTTCACCAAATTGATCATGCTGATAACAGTCTGACAGGTAAATTTATAGCAACTTGAGAGCAAGAAATAAATAAGCTACAGCAGGCCATATATGCAAGCAAGGGCATGGATGGATAGAGCATACCATGGACAACAAGGCATGATCATTGGACATCTCAAAACAAGCATGGATTTGAGTGAGGCATCAAGCAAACATAGCATCAGGTTTAACAGTTTCAGACTTGGCAGTTTTTTTAACAAGTCTCGGAAAAACAACAGCGAGTAGTCTACTTTACAAGCTTGTTGCAAACACCTCAAGGCATATCATGAAAAGTGGATTCCACCACAACAAAGATGACATTATTGTGCTTCTAAAACATATTGACATGTGGCATGAAAGACAAACACATCAATAGCTATGAACAAGTCAAATCAGCATCTCATTACAAGTTTCAGCACTTAACAGCCAAATGCACTTTTGCAACAGAGGTTAACATGGTAATATGGCACCTAACATGAATGCTACAACAACCATCATGTAGAGCACTTCACAATGAACATTTTGACATATCATATGCTTCATTTGGACCAACATGCACAAAGTTATCATCACCACAAGCATGCAACAAAATTACAGTTACCAGCAGTTTTAAACATATATCACTCTTGCAACGATGATTAGGGCATCAAGATGAACTCAAACAAGCATGCCACAATGGAACAAAATGAAGACCATATCACAACGAACATTTAGACATATTATTCACTCAATTTGGACATACACACAGAAAGTTACAGCCACTCAAACATGCATACATTTTTAAAACAGAGCTGGGGACTTGGTGGAAAACAACCTCCGGAGGGGCGGAAATGTCCGGTTGCAAACGGACATCTCCGGCATCTGGGGCCCACGTGGCAGTGGCACAAAAAGGGGGACACAGACATGTCCGGCACCAGACGGACATGTCTGGCCCGACGGCTATGGCGGCGCGCTGTAGAGGAGGCCCGACGGCTTCCAGCAACGAGGACGGCAACACAGGGACCTCTGGCAAGGTGCGCCAGCGAGGAGGAGGCCGGTGAGGGCATGGGACGACGCCGGGGTGGTCGGGGAGGGCCGGATCCGGGGCAGGCGCGGCCGGATCTGGTCAGAGGAGCGGCCGGCGGCGCTCGGGGAGGCTGCTTCGGTGAGGTAAGCGGCGGCGGCGAGCTCTAAGGCGGCGGTGACCTGCAGCGAGGGAAGCCAGAGTGAGAGAGGGAGGCGAGGAAAAGAGGGGAGGGACGGCAACCTGGCGAGGCGGCGGGGAGGCTTGTCGGCGGTGACGCGAAGGCGGCGGGGAGACGACGACGGCGGCTACAGAGGAGCAGGACGTGCGTCGCTAGGACACGGGGAGGCGAGCGGGCACCGGCGCGGGCTCGCCCGGGCCCAGATGGGCTCGGCGGGCCCCGCGCGGGCTGAACGGGCCGCGGCGGTGGCTGGCACGGTGGTGAGGATCTGGAGGCGACGTGGCAGCACGCCGTTGGCCGAAACAGCGGCTGCGGCGGCTCAGGGTGGCGGCTGACTAGTGGTGTGATGACAAGTGGCACAGGAGGATGGGCTCGGCGCGGAAATGGAGGTGGGAGGCAGCTAGAGGTAGGTGGGGGGCTAGGGATGCCCAAAAATGGCAAGGGGGCTGTTTAAATAGGGAAAAGGCTAGGTTTAGAGGAGTTTGGGCGTGTTTTTTAGCCCTCCGATAGCGATCCAACGGCACCGGAGCGGAGGGGTCTAGGCAGGCCTAGGTGTGCTATGTAGGAGGCTTTGGGCCGAGGGGAGAGAAGAGAAGTGCAGCCCGGCACGCGTTTCGGAGACCGAAACGTCCGACGTTTTAACCGGCTATACTGCCACTATAGTTTTCCGTTGGGCTATCAAACGGACTTCGAATGCGACGAAACTTGACAGGCGGTCCACCTATGCTATAATAAGACCACACGCAAAGTTTCAACTCATCCCAAGAACATTTTTCGGCCACTCTGATACGTCCAAAACGTATCTATAATTTCTGCTTGCTCCATGCCACTTTTGGGTGATATTGCTATGATATTCATACACTTTCATACACTTTTGATCATATTTGGACTAACTTACTAATCCAATGCACCCCAGTGCCAGTTTCTGTTTTCGGCTGTTTTTGTATTTCAGGTTTTCA
The DNA here is from genome assembly GCA_902687465.1 of Secale cereale. Taxonomy (NCBI): domain Eukaryota; kingdom Viridiplantae; phylum Streptophyta; class Magnoliopsida; order Poales; family Poaceae; genus Secale; species Secale cereale. The sequence continues at coordinate 704,118,726 of LR738710.1, read as the reverse complement.
CGTTACGAGAACTGCCAGGAAAAATCCAGAAACATTATATAAAAAATCAGCGTTTCGGAAACAACCCTGCGTTCGAAGGACTGCCGGGGGGGGGGGGG
>LR738710.1:704060338-704118451 GCA_902687465.1 Secale cereale | reverse complement strand
GCGCCCCCCCTGGGCCGCGCCGGGGGGGCGCCTGGGCCCCCCGAAGCTTCCCCGATGCCCCCCTTTGGCATATATTTAAAGCGTCCTCCGAAACCCTCAGAACAGGAACTCTTTTCGCGATCCCATCTCTGTTCCGCCGCCGCCGCCGCTTCCAAGATCGGGAGCACCAGGAGAACTCTTCCCGGCACCCTGCCGGGGGGGAGGATCACCACCGGGAGCTTCTCCACCACCATGGACGCCTCCCGGATGACTCGTGAGTAGTCTCCCTTGGACCATGAGTCCATGACCAGTAGCTATGTGATGTTCTCCTCCCGTTCTTGTGCTTCACTAATTAGTCCTCGTGAGCTGCCCTACATGATCGAGGCACATATGTAATCCTTATGCTGTTGCTATGTTGAGTTTGCTGGGATCCGATGGATTATGAGATTATGTTCAGATTGATCTTGAGTAATATATTTGATCTACCTCTTTTATATTTATGTTCATAAGTAATTCTTGCATGTTCTCCGTTGTTATTTACTGCTTTGGCCGAGTAGTACGTAGTGACTCCAAGAGGGAACGTTATGCTCGATTGTGGGTTCATGCCCCTCGATGACTAGCTTGAGTGATAGAAACATGAGTCTAGGGGATGTGCTGTTTCCACAAGGGGGAAAACAACGGTGCTTGTGCCCGCGGGTGCAAGGATTGTTTACTTTACGCAAAGTTCTTTTAATGCAGTTGTCTGTTGCATTGAGTTTACACTATGGGTGGGACTCGCAACTTAATACCAGCGAGATGTTCTGGATAGATATCTCAAGGTGGATGATTAGTAGTAGATATTGATGGATTTCGGTCTACTTACTTTGGCGTACCGCCCATGCTTTGAACCTCAACCTTTCTTGCAATGTAGTCAGCATTGGTTTGCGTTCGTGGTCCTGTCAATTGCCCAGCTGTAATTTGTTTACCTCACATAGCTGTTTTATCGTATTTTGGAAGAGAGACATCACCAGTGAACATCATGAGACTCCGGTTCATATTACCATCATTGATCACATCCACTATTTACTTTTTCGCTATTTACTTACTATTGCAAAACACTATATATCACTACTATCATTTGCTTTTAACCCTTTGTGAACTACAAGGCCGGAGGGATTGACAACCTCTCTGTACTCGTTGGGAGCAAAGTTATTTGTATCTGTGTGTAGGTCCACGTTGATTGCTAATATCTGGCGCCGTTAGCAGTTGACACCTACTTGTTGAACCTAGGAGTCTCTGGGGATTCGATCCTTGGTATCTTTGCTAAGGGAAAACACTTCTACATACTGCATCTTACACCTTCCACTTGGGGTAACCAACGAGGGGTTCGAGGCCCATCAAGGAGTATTTTCTGGCGCCATTGCCGGGGACTCCACTCTTCAGGATAGGGGAGTTGCACGCTATCTTTTACCTTTGCTTTTTAGTCTTGTTAGTTTACCTTTCATTTTTGCTTTAGTACCTTTTTATTGAAAATCACAAAAATAGTTATCTTGCTTGCTTGCTATTATGGGTTCTACCAAAAACACTAAATGGGAGGAGTACACCCCTTCTTCCATTACCCCAATTACCACTGTCGGGATCTACAAAAGTAATAAACCTTGTGATTATATTAGTCTTGACGGAGGGTTATGCCCATGGCATGGTCTTCCAGGAAAAGAGTATGAGCCTCAGTTTAAAATTGCTCCTAAGCTTCCCCAAACTTGGTAAGATGTTCAAACTCTTATAAAAGAGAGCGAATTAAACAAAGAGGATGACGCTACAATTCTGCCCACTAATGATAAAATTGATTTTGATAATTGTAGTATTTCAGAAGTTGTCACCTTTCTACAAGGAATGGCCAAAGATCCCCACACTAGCACGCTTAATCTTGCCTTCACAGAGCATGTCACTAATGCTCTTATCAAAGCTAGGGAGGAGAAACTTAGAGTAGAAGCCTCCATACCTAGAAAGCTAGAAGATGGTTGGAATCCTATGATTAAAATTAAGATAAACAACTTCTCTTGCTATGGTTTATGTGATATTGTAGCTAGTACCTCTATTATGCCCAAAAGACTATATGATATGCTTAAATTGAAACCTTATGATTCTTGCTCTTTTGGTGTTCGTCTCGTTGATTCTTCAATAAAGAAACCTTTGGGGAGGATCGACGATGTTCTTATTATTGTCAATAATAATTATGTGCCCGTTGATTTTACTATTATGGATATTGAATGTGATCCTTCTTGTCCAATTATTTTGGGACGTCCCTTTTTACGCACCGTTGGTGCTATCATTGACATGAAAGAGGGTAATATAAAATTTCAGTTTCCTCTCAAGAAAGGGATGGAACACTTCCCTCGTAAGAAGATCAAGTTACCTTTTGAGTCAGTTGTACGGGCTAGCTATTCTTTTACTCTTGATAAAACTTGATCTATGCATTATGCCTAGCTTAAAGGCATAAAAGAAAGCGTTTTTGGGAGGCAGCCCACATGAATAAATTTTTTGCTTTTGTTGTGTCTTGATGTTGTTTACTGCTGTAGCATCATCATTGTATCTTTACTTTTCATATTTGTGCCAAGTATAACCTCTAATTGCTAGAAAGTTCAAAATTTGTGAGGTGCTGTCCAGGAAACAGATTCTGTCCTTGGATAGAAAAATTCGTATAAAATCACCAGATCATCTTTTTGGTCTGAATTTTTTCGACAGCGTTCTCTATATAATTGTCTTTTGTGCGTCTGTTCTGAGTTTTTTGATTTGAGTTGCAGAAGTATCCCGAACAGATCAATTACTATCTGCTGTTCTGTTTTTCACAGATTCTGTCCTGTTTTGCCTTTCCTTCATTTTGCAAATCAAGAGCTTGCATTTTCTTTGCAAAAATCTTTTGGCAATCTTGAGAAACAGTAGAACTTCAAGAATATCTTTATTTCCAGCAAGGTATAATTATTTTATTAAGGGTACTAACCTCGCTAATCAGATTACAATGAGTTATGTATGAAGGGAGTTTTCAAGTGTGCGAGGGAAGATGATAAAAAGATTCAGGAGTGTCAAGCGCTCAAGCTTGGGGATGCCCCCGTGCACCCCCAAGAAATATTCAAGGAGACTCAAGCGTCTAAGCTTGGGGATGCCCCCGTGCATCCCCTTCTCCATCAACATTATCAGTTCGTCTTTCGTTCCGCTATATTTTTATCACTTCATGTGTTATGTGCTATGCTTGGAGCGTCTTGCTTTTAGTTTTCTTTTTAGTTTTTCATAACGAGTCGGAACTCAGCATTCTTTATGTGGGAGAGAAACACGCTCCACTTCTACCTAGAACATAACATAGAATTTTCATGTCTATCTATGCTGTGTGTGTTCTTTGTCTTTTAATAGCTACTATCATGCTCTGCTCTTAGTATTCATGCTTATCTTTTCAAAGAGCTTTTGTTTAGTTGGTTGCTTGAACTCTCTTTAACTATCATGCTCACCTTATTAAGAGAGTTTGCTTCCGTTGCATTGGTTAATATGTCTATGATAAAAATGCTACTTGCATAATGGTGCTTAGTAGTTCAGGTTTTCTTATGGTTAATCTCAAATAGCTGGGGGGTTCCCAATGTGTTATTGGAGTACCAACTTGATTTGTTTGCTTATGATGTGGTATGGTTTAGTAATATCTTCCTTCAAGAATTTATTTTGATTGACTTGGCGTATGCTCACGCATATTTAAGACTGTAAAGAAAGTCTATCAAGCCTTGATGATCTTTTATTTCTGAGTAGCGATATAACTACCATGCCTGATTCAATATTGCTTTGTCGCTCTGCATGATTATGACCGTCATTGCTCTCTTAGTTGGAAATTCCCCGTCTTTTGCTAACCTCCACCTGTACTAAGCGAACTAACTTGCAATACATAGCTCATGGGAAAGTAGCTTAAAAACTATTGTGGTAAAGAATATGTTGCTTATGTATCTTATTTCTTATAAGTTGCTTGCTGAGCGGTAACCATGTTTCTGGGAACGCCATCAACTATCACACTTTTGTTGAATATCATGTGAGTTGCTATGCATGTTCGTCTTGTCTGAAGTAAGGGTGATTTACCGTGGGTTGAATGAATATGCATATTGTTAGAGAAGAACATTGGGCCGCCAACCAAAGCCATGTATCATGGTGGAAGTTTTAGCATGGACATTAATCCTCAATCTCTTATGAGAACATGCTTATGCATTAAAGAGGAGTCCATCATCTATTTTCTATGTTGTCCCGGTATGGATGTTCTCAAGTTGAGATCTATCAAAAACGAGAAATCAAATGCGACTTATCTCCTTGGACCTTTGTACAGGTGGCATAGAGGTACCCCTTTGTGACACTTGGTTGAAACATATGTAATGCAATGATAACCCATGGAGATCCGAGCTAATTAGGACAAGGTGCGAGCACTATTGGTATTCGATGCATGAGGCTTGCAACTTATAGGATGTCGTATGCATGACACATATGAAGTACTACTACCGTTGACAAAATTGCTTCTATGTTTTCAAAATAAAAAGCTCTAGCACTTCAAGCACCAACTACTGAGAGCATGATTGTCATTCTGTGTGTAATGTGCATTGTCCCAAAGTAGCATTGTCTTTTGCATGATTGTGATATCATTTATTCTGAAATCATTGTATCTAGTCATCACTTAAACCTTGAAGGTGCCCCTGCATTTATGTTTTGCATCACTAAAGGGGGCAAGCTAGATATCACTTTATCATATTTGCACATCATGTTCATTGCAAATCTATTTGATGTTTCAGTTTCATATTGTAAAACTTTCAGTCATTTGTGATTTTCTCATGAGGCAACTTAATTACTATAGAATCATTGTCTCAGTAAGCTTTTGTCATATGACTATAAAAAGTCCTATATGGTTAATAGCATGTCACCATAGAAATTATTCTTGTTATCATTTACCTACTCGAGGACGAGCAGGAATTAAGCTTGGGGATGTTGATACGTCCAAAATGTATCTATAATTTCTGCTTGCTCCATGCCACTTTTGGGTGATATTGCTATGATATTCATACACTTCCATACACTTTTGATCATATTTGGACAAACTTACTAATCCAGTGCACCCCAGTGCCAGTTTCTGTTTTCGGCTGTTTTTGTATTTCAGGTTTTCACGTTACGAGAATTGCCAGGAAAAATCCAGAAAAATTATATAAAAAATCAGCGTTTCGGAAACAACCCTGCGTCCGAAGGACAGCCGGGGGGGGGGGCACCAGGGCTCCAGGCGCCCTGGCGGCGCGCCCCCCCTGGGCCGCGCCGGGGGGGCGCCTGGGCCCACCGAAGCTTCCCCGATGCCCCCCTTTGGCATATATTTAAAGCGTCCTCCGAAACCCTCAGAACAGGAACTCTTTTCGCGATCCCATCTCTGTTCCGCCGCCGCCACCGCTTCCAAGATCGGGAGCACCAGGAGAACTCTTCCCGGCACCCTGCCGGAGGGGAGGATCACCACCGGGAGCTTCTCCACCACCATGGACGCCTCCCGGATGACTCGTGAGTAGTCTCCCTTGGACCATGAGTCCATGACCAGTAGCTATGTGATGTTCTCCTCCCGTTCTTGTGCTTCACTAATTAGTCCTCGTGAGCTGCCCTACATGATCGAGGCACATATGTAATTCTTATGCTGTTGCTATGTTGAGTTTGCTGGGATCCGATGGATTATGAGATTATGTTTAGATTGATCTTGAGTAATATATTTGATCTACCTCTTTTATATTTATGTTCATAAGTAATTCTTGCATGTTCTCCGTTGTTATTTACTGCTTTGGCCGAGTAGTACGTAGTGACTCCAAGAGGGAACGTTATGCTCAATTGTGGGTTCATGCCCCTCGATGACTAGCTTGAGTGACAGAAACATGAGGCTAGGGGATGTGCTGTTGCCACAAGGGGGAAAGCAACGGTGCTTGTGCCCGCGGGTGCAAGGATTGTTTACTTTACGCAAAGTTCTTTTAATGCAGTTGTCTGTTGCATTGAGTTTACACTATGGGTGGGACTCGCAACTTAATACCAGCGAGATGTTCTGGATAGATATCTCAAGGTGGATGATTAGTAGTAGATATTGATGGATTTCGGTCTACTTACTTTGGCGTACCGCCCATGCTTTGAACCTCAACCTTTCTTGCAATGTAGTCAGCATTGGTTTGCGTTCGTGGTCCTGTCAATTGCCCAGCTGTAATTTGTTTACCTCACATAGCTGTTTTATCGTCTTTTGGGAGAGAGACATCACTAGTGAACATCATGAGACTCCGGTCCATATTACCATCATTGATCACATCCACTATTTACTTTTTCGCTATTTACTTACTATTGCAAAACACTATCTATCACTACTATCATTTGCTTTTAACCCTTTGTGAACTACAAGGCCGGAGGGATTGACAACCTCTCTGTACTCGTTGGGAGCAAAGTTATTTGTATCTGTGTGCAGGTCCACGTTGATTGCTAATATCTGGCGCCGTTAGTAGTTGACACCTACTTGTTGAACCTAGGAGTCTCTGGGGATTCGATCCTTGGTATCTTTGCTAAGGGAAAACACTTCTACATACTGCATCTTACACCTTCCACTTGGGGTAACCAACGAGGGGTTCGAGGCCCATCACACTCATAAAATAAATAAACGGAGGTGCCGCGGGCGCGTGCGAGTGTGTCTGGGCTCAGAATGGACAACGGAAAGGATGGGCAGACTCGGATAGATGCAAGTTTTGAAAACATGATGATGCAATGCACACGATGACATGGCAAAATGCAACATGCAAGTAGATGACATGGCAACGACGACGAAAAACTGATTGACACCTGGCGCATCGGTCTCTGGGTGTCACAACACTCCCCTTCTAACAAGAGATCTCGTCCCGAGATCTTAGGAATGAGACGGAAGGGAAAAAGGAAGAACAAAGTTCTTCGAGGATAAAAGAGTGAAACCAAAGAACCTTGAGAGGTTGAACAATATGAAAGAAGGATACAACGGAGATGAACGGAGTTGCAAAGACTTCGTTAGACAAGAGGAAGAAGGAATACGACGAGAACCAAAAGGTTGAAGGATATGAAGCACGGGTTGTAGGAATAAGAATGAATTCAAAACCGCTCCGGTTAATAAGAGATAGAAATGAATTTGAACGATGGAATTTTGGAAGCACTCCGGTTGAGCATTGAAGGAATAAGACGTGAACCTGAGAAGATGAAACGAGACATGACGAAATGAACAATACAACACCTCCGAAAGAATTGAAAGAACGGAGAAGAAGATGCCGACTTCCAGCACGAATGAATTGGAATAATGCTTAGAAGGAAGGATTGAACGAAGTTGGTGAGAAATTCAACAACTAAAGAATAAGCTTGTTGTGGACTTATGTAAACATCTCCAAACTTGAGGTGAATTATGCCGCAACCAAAAGATTGAAGGGATGCAAAGCTCCACCTCAAAGGAATACAGAGAATTGTTTGCCTCTTGAGACACAAAAGAATAACGCTTGAGCTGCTCCACCAGGATTTGATGAACACTTGAAGAATGATTTAGGATCACGATGAACCACCATGAAGAACTCCGGTAACGAAAGTATGAGAATAATAAGAATAAGTCCTTGCGATGATTTAGATGGGGGTTCCAACGAGATAGCCAAGAAACTTGAACTCCAGAAAAGAAAAGATGGCGACACTTGGAACTAGAATTTATTCATCAAGAATAAACTCCGAAGGAGGAATAAATTAACTTGACGAGAATGAATAAGAATTATGGTATGCTCATCCTTTCGTCTATTAAATTGGTGAAAGCTATGGATTCACATACTACTTATTCTCGTTTAAAAGATTAAAGGGGAATATATCGCGAACTTGCAAAAATCTTGATGAAACACCGGTAGGATTGGAATAAAAGGATGGATTGATACGATAACACCAGAAAAGAACTCTTGAGCAAAACATCGTAAGAATTGAAGCCGAGTGAAGAAAAAGAACGAACCACCGAGGAGAATTAAAATCAAGTGATGAAAGAGAACAAGCCATCGAGAAGAATTAAAATCGAGTGAATACAAGAGAATGAATCGCCGGGAAGAATAAGCACTTGAGGAAATTTAGATGCAAGAGAATGAAGAGATCGTGGACGGATTAAAGAATACTTGAACAAAGCACCGGAAGAATGTGGAGACGAATGAAGAGGCATCAATGAAGAATATTTGGAGGACGAAGTTGAAAACTGAGAACAAAGAAATCTTCTAAAATGATGGCCTTCGAAGGAACACAATGAAAAAGAATTCATGAAATACTCCGGAAGAATGAAAAGAAGAAAGGTTGAACCAATGATGAAAAGAATTTTGAAAACGATCTTTGGAAGGCGTATGACTGATGGCATACATACTTATGTCACACGTGAAAAGAATTTCGGAACACTCTGGGAAATTAGAAGAGTCAGGTAAGATCCTGGGAAAGACCTGTGGGTTATGACCCACCGAAGAGAAAGCCACCGTTGAGAATTGATTGACAAGAGGAGATGATGCAGCGGAAATGATTCAAAGACTCGAATGAGGTGACAACCTCGAATTAATTGAAGGCAAACACAAATGTCGTGAGATGTCTTCAGAACTCCAAAATAATTAAATGGCGAGAGGCAAACGAGCAAGAGGAAACATCTGAGCCGGGGGAAAAGATAAGATCAACATCGAAAAATTGAATTTAAATCCACCGGAAAAGAAGAAGAGGTGAAGAATATCGAACGAGAGGAGAATCCACCAGTTGAAATAATAGAGGAAAGAATGCAAAGGATTCACACGAGTAGGATGGATACTCGATTGAGGACTCCGGTCCGAGAAGAAAAAGGGCGGGCGGGTGGGAAAAAGAAAGACAACTTCGGAAGGGGAAACAACATCGGTTGGAAAGAACCGAGGATTGAAGCAAAAGACGAGGAGGGTCAAATCGACTTCACGAGAGATGCACCAGATGAAAGAACTGACATCACAACGAACGAAAACTAACCATGTGATCCTAAAAAAGTTTGAAGGGGAAGATGAGTAATTCAAAACACCTACGTCAAGATTCCTCACCAGAGCAACGAAGGGACTGAGGAGTAAAAAGAATTCCTACTCTCCGATATAACTAGACTCCGAAAAGGTTTTCTACTTGACTCAACAATGGCCATTCTACGATCAATCAAGGGGGCTCCTATGGTCGGTCGAGGCTCTGATACCAACTTGCCAGGCCCAAGATGCGACTCTATCCCAATCACATGACACATATGTGATTGGGACACAAACGCATTTCGGGCGCTTAGCAAGTTGGATATCATTACATCGTACCATTTACATACATACATGGGGGATACATACAATTCATACAATTCACATGAATACAACAACATCAATACAAGACATCCGACTACGGATGCAAACATGAAAAGCTCAACGACATCCATCTGCTATGCCAGGCTGCCGAGCAGGAACCTATCCCAAGACTGACGAAGAAGAAGAATAAAGAACTCCAACAAAGGTAACATCGCTCTCACGTCAAGTCATCGGAAACCTGCACCTGCAACTGTTGTTGTAGTAACTGTGAGCCACGAGGACTCAGCAATCCCATAACCAAGGGTATCAAGACTAGCAAAGCTTAATGGGTAGGAAGAGGTTGAGTGGTGAGGTTGCAGCAGCGGCTAAGCAAAATAAGGTGGCTAACTTACGAGTACAAGAATTAGATGAGCATTTACGCAAACGGTCGCAAACTAGTAGTGATTGCTAAGATCCTGAACTACCTATGAGTCAAACATAACCCCACCGTGTTCTCTTCTCAAAGTGAAAAGAGACAGTCACGGTTACTCACACGGTTGTGTGTTTTATCTCGGATCCTCTGTCAAGTTTTCTACAACCGGTCATTAACAAATTCCAATCTGCCACATAACCGCGGACACGGCTTTCGAAAGATCATAACCCTGCAGGGGTGTCCCAACTTAGCCCATCACAAGCTCTCACGATCAGCAGAGATAATAATAATATTACCCCTTATCTTAGGGACAATCCAATCAGGCTCGGAATCCCGGTGCACAAGATATTTCGACAATGGTAAAACAAGTCCAGCAAGACCTCTCGGCGTGCCGACACCCTGATAGTAGCCACGCGTATCTCATCTCAGTCCACGACCGGATGGGAAAGCCTACGGGAGCCAGATACCTCGAGTTTCCCCATGGCGGCCCCGCAGTCTGCCCGTTTGGGACCAACACCATCAGCACTGGCCCCCCTGCTATGTAGAAAGAATCCTCGGGGATGCAACCCCCTATGCAATTTAATTAATTAATTAAGTTATTATTATGAGGCAAATTAAAACCAATGTTGGGCCTTGCTGGAGGAGTTTTATTCAAAGACGAACTGTCAAGGGGTCCCCATATACCCAACCGCGTTTGGAACGCAAAATCAAGGAACATAACGCCGGTTTATCAGCTCCTAAGGTGGCATGAGTGGAACAAAACACCGAGCAAAAGGCCAAGCCTTCCACCCATTGCCAAGTATATAGGTGTGTTAATATATATAAGGTATATTGTGATATTCCAACAAGCCAAGCTCCATGTAACATCCCAAATTTTCAATTTGGAATGTTATACATTAGATCATCATGCATATCATATTTTCTTGCTTTTGGTGATCCAAGAAAATCCTAAGCAACTCAAGGACCCTCGGAGAGAGTTGGGGATTTTAATATTTTCATATTTGAGATTTCTCAAATTTTGAAAATAGGATCATTTGATTTTATTTATTTCATCTTCAAGTATTTCTACCATAAATATATGAGAGAGGGAGTAAAATGACTCTCCCAAAAATAAGAAATACGGAGGGTTTAATAAGAAAAATCAAACAAGTTTTATTTGGATTTCATTTGAATTAGGAAAAAAATTTGCATGTTTTCAAAAATGCATTTTAGTGCCAAGAAAATGTTCAACTTGTTTTAAATATTCTATTTAGACGGTGAAAATTTGTTTTGGCAATTTCTAGATTTTATTTTATTTTCTAGAGTTATTTTAGGGCCGGCGTTTATATATATATATATATATATATATATATATATATATAGGGGGACCCGACCCGACTGGGCCGAAGCCGAGCAGGACTCCGACCGCCGCCGCTGTAGCTTGCCCCTCCCTCAAGCTTCTGCCCCCCCTCCTATATATATATAGCCGCACCCCCCTCCTATATATATAGCTGCACCCCCCCTCTTCCTCCACCCCGCTGCACCCCGCCGCAGCCGCCGCACCCCGCCGCCGACGCCGCCCGCGACACCACCCCCGTCGCTGCCCACCGCCACCACCGCAGCAGCCCCGCCGCCCGCCGCCGGCGCAAGCCGCCGCCGCCGGCTGTTTCCGACGAGGTAGCCGCCGCCCGATTTTCTTTTGAAGACCGTTGGTTTTTTTAGAACCCTAGTCGTTTTTTTATTAGATCGGTTTTATTAGATCTGTTTTTCTTTTTTTCGGTTTAGTTAATTAGTAAACGTTCACCCATTCATTCGTTTTAACGAACGAATTCGCCGTTTAGTCTCAGGTGACGAACGTCCGTTCGTTAAGCTGTTTTAGTTTTTTTTTTCTAGTTTATTTTTCTGATCGCGATCTCTGATCCGATCTTCGTTTTAGTTTAACTTTTCGCTCGTTTATCAGAATCAGGTGATTCAAGCGCCTGGAATTTCATCTCGAAATTGTCTTTCCGTTTAACCTAGTCACTCAAGCATTTGCCTCTGCTAAATTTGGACTTAGGTCCAGATTGGTTCGGTAGTTGTTTCTCTTTCGCCGTTTGTCTTTCGTTGCTTTTTCTTTTGCCGTTCTTTTGCAAACCGGAGTTCATAAGTTGAACTTTCTGGTTAGATCTCTTATTTGAGTTTTACCCGTGCATTAGTTAAGTACTTATTGTGTGTTTGTTTGATTGCGATAGAGTACCCGGAGTGCGCCGCTTGCTACTTTGAATCTCTAGGTTGTGCGGATCATCAGCAAGGCAAGTAACACTTTGATCATACTTTCCAATTACCCAGTTTTCATTGCATTAGTCAAACCCTCACACATTGCATGAGTAGGATCAATTAACTTGTGGGAATGGGAAGTAGATTGAGGTAGTACCTATTACCTGCATTACATTCAAACCTTGGGAGTTACTTCTACGTTTGCTGTTAGGACATGCTATGCTCGTAGACGTGGTTTGGGTTTGAGTGAAATCCATCACATATGTGAGTTTGTTAATTAATGGTTCAACTTAAGGTGGCAACTTTAACACACATCTGGTGGAATGAGGCATCTGGGTATTCCAGTGCGAGAAACCAAACGGAGGCGATCGAGTCTTGTGGGGAAAAGTGCACAAACCTCTGCAAAGTGTACAAACTGATCATGATTAGCCGAGTCCCCGGTTACGGACGTCTTGAGTATCTAGTACTTGGATTATCATGTAAATCTCATCATGTTACTCTAATTAATATTGTTGGGTTTTAATGATGATTTTAATTGGGGTTGAGAGGATGTCTATCTTCTCAACGATGTTTCGGCTACCATGATAGTTAATTAAAATCTATTCCTTTGAAGTAGCGAAAAATTGGCTTTACGCAAAAATGTAACCATAGAGCTTTCCACCAGCCATATTGCATATAGTATAGCTCTACTTTGTTGCTCTCTTGTGTTACTTTGCCAGCATATTCCATGTGCTGACCCGTTTTCGGGCTGCAACGTTCATGTTGCAGACTTTTCAGACGACGAGTAAGGTGCCTTTTAGGTCGTGGTTCTATACTCAGTGATGTCGTTGGAGTTGATGGACTCACTTATCTTCCAAGCCTTCCGCTGTTATCGTGTTAGATGGCCTTCAGCCATTTTTTTGTAATAAGTTCATCGTTGGAACTATCGATGTAATAAGTGTGTGATTGCTACTCTGTTATAAATCCTTCAAGTACTGTGTGTGTCAGCATTACTGATCCAGGGATGACACTGATGCACAGAGATCAGACTGTTTGAGGTCTGGTCGCTACAAGATGGTATCAGAGCACACGCTGACTGTAGGACACGACCATTTAGTTAAGCCCTAGAGCACTATTCACTCTTCTCTTTTCTGACTCCTCAACTTTTCTAGTCTTTTAGGATGGTGGATGCAAAGAACAAGTCCACGCAACCGGATGATGATACACCATTTGGACGACACCTGAAGGAAGTCGGATTTCTCGGACACGTTATATCTGGAGAAGGAATAGCAATAGATCCTGCTAAGGTGGACACTTTGAACCATTGGGAAGCACCAACAACAGTTGGAGAGATCCGGAGTTTTCTTGGACTTGCAGGATACTACCGGAGATTTATTGAGAATTTCTCGAGGATTGCAAAGCCAATGATGGAGTTGTTAAAAAAGGACACCATGTTCAGTTGGACAGACGAATGTGAGGCCGATTTCCAGGAATTAAAGAAAAGGTTGGTCTCATCCCCTGTGTTGATTCTGCCAGATCAACATAAGGATTATGAGGTGTACTGCGACGCTTCTCGTCGAGGACTTGGAGCAGTTCTTATGCAGGAAGGAAGAGTTGTTTCGTATGCTTCACGACAACTGAAACCTCATGAGCTGAACTATGCCACCCACGATTTGGAGTTAGCAGCCGTAGTGCATGCATTGAAGACGTGGAGACATTTTCTTATTGGAAACCATTGCGAAGTATATACGGATCACAAGAGTTTGAAGTATATATTCACTCAGAAGGAGCTAAATCTCAGGCAAAGGAGATGGATGGAACTCATTAAGGACTATGACATGAGATTGCATTATCATCCCGGAAAGGCTAACGTAGTAGCCGATGCGCTAAGCCGTAAGAGCCATGTCAATACCCTATTGACGGAGGAATTTCCAAAGGAGTTAGCCGAGGATTTACGAGAACTGCGTTTGGAGATAGTTCCGAGAAGCTATGTAGCAACACTGGAGATCCAGTCTACCCTGATGGATAAAATCAGAGAAGCTCAGAAAACTGACGAGGAGGTTGCCTCCATTAAGGAGAGGATGAGCGAAGGAAAAGCTAAAGGATTTCATGAGGATGAACACGACACCTTATGGTTTGAGGACCGCATTTATATGCCTAATGACCCAGGAAGTTGATTCTACAGGAGGCCCATGATTCACCATACTCAATTCATCCAGGAAATACTAAGATGTATTTGGATTTGGAGGATATTTTCTGGTGGACCGGTATGAAGAAAGATATTGCGGAGTATGTAGCAGTTTCTGATGTATGTCAGAGAGTGAAGGCAGAACATCAGAAACCGGCATGATTGTTACAACCATTGCCAATACCCGAATGGAAGTGGGGTAAGCCAGGTATGGATTTTATTACGGGACTACCCAGAACTCGTTCTGGCTATGACTCGATTTGGGTCGTAGTGGATCGTTTAACAAAGGTAGCTCATTTCATCCCCGTAAAGACTACTTATACCAGTGCAAAGTTGGCAAAGATATACATAACCCGAATTGTATGTCTGCATGGAGTTTCGAGGAGCATCGTATCAGATAGAGGAACCCAGTTTACCTCAAAGTTCTGGAATCAGTTACATGAAACCTTGGGTACCACACTAGAGTTTAGCACAACTTTTCACCCGCAAACAGATGGGCAGACTGAAAGAGTTAATCAGATATTGGAGGATATGCTGAGAGCCTGTGCACTAGATTATGAATCTAGTTGGGACGACAATTTGCCGTATGCCGAATTTTCTTACAACAACAGTTATCAATCCAGTTTGAAGATGGCCCCTTTCGAAGCGTTATACGGAAGGAGATGTAGGACTCCGTTGTCGTGGGACGAAGTTGGAGACCGATAGTTGTTTGGACCAGATTTGATCAAAGAGTCTGAGGAGAAGGTGAAGTTGATTCGAGACAGACTGAAGGTAGCCAAGTCCAGGCAGAAGAGTTATGCAGACTCGAAGCACAAGGATATAACCTATGAGATCGGAGACAGAGCATACTTGAGAGTATCGCCTCTGCGAGGAGTCAAACGTTTCGGAGTTAAAGGAAAGCTAGCCCCAAGATTTGTGGGACCTTACCGTGTTTTGGAATGCATGGGAGAGGTTGCCTATAAGTTGGAACTGCCTGAAGGATTGTCAGGAGTGCACGACGTGTTTCACGTTTTGCAGCTTAAGAAGTGCCATGCGGAGATGGCCGAAATCCCGCTTAGAGACACAGTACCCCTGGAAGTGATTCAGTTGGACAGTGATCTGACCTACGAGGAGAAGCCTGTTAAGATCCTCGAGTTATCGAGCAGAGTCACCCACAGCAAGGTTATCAAGTTTTGCAAAGTTGAGTGGAGTCACCACACCGAGGAAGAAGCCACCTGGGAACGAGAAGATGATCTACGCAAGGACCACCCTCACCTATTTTCTAGCCAACCCGAATCTCGAGGGCGAGATTCATCTTAAGGGGGGTAGGTTTGTAACATCCCAAATTTTCAATTTGGAATGTTATACATTAGATCATCATGCATATCATTTTTTCTTGCTTTTGGTGATCCAAGAAAATCCAAAGCAACTCAAGGACCCTCGGAGAGAGTTGGGGATTTTAATATTTTCATATTTGTGATTTCTCAAATTTTGAAAATAGGATCATTTGATTTTATTTATTTCATCTTCAAGTATTTCTACCATAAATATATGAGAGAGGGAGTAAAATGACTCTCCCAAAAATAAGAAATACGGAGGGTTTAATAAGAAAAATCAAACAAGTTTTATTTGGATTTTATTTGAATTAGGAAAAAATTGCATGTTTTCAAAAATGCATTTTAGTGCCAAACAAAATGTTCATCTTGTTTTAAATATTCTATTTAGACGGCGAAAATTTGTTTTGGCAATTTCTAGATTTTATTTTATTTTCTAGAGTTATTTTAGCGCCGGCGTTTATAAAAAATATATATAGGGGGACCCGACCCGACTGGGCCGAAGCCCAGCTGAGCCAGGCCCAAGCCGCCTCGCCCGCACTGCCTTCCCCAGCGACGGCCGAAGCCGAGCAGGACTCCGACCGCCACCGCCGTAGCTTGCCCCTCCCCCAAGCTTCTGCCCCCCTCCTATATATATAGCCGGACCCCCCCTCCTATATATATAGCCGCACCCCCTCTCTTCCTCCATCACACCGCAGTCGCCGCACCCCGCCGCCACGAGCCCGCAAGTCGCGGCCGCCGCCACCCGCGACACCGCCGCCGCCGCTGCCCACCGCCACCACCGCAGCAGCCCCGCCGCCGCCGGCTATTTCCGACGAGGTAGCCGCCGCCCGGTTTTCTTTAGAAGACCGTTGGTTTTTTTAGAACCCTGGTCTTTTTTATTAGATCGGTTTTTCTATTTTTTCGGTTTAGTTAATTAGTAAACGTTCACCCGTTCGTTCGTTCTAACGAACGAATTCGCCGTTTAGTCTCAGCTGATGAACGTTCGTTCGTTAAGCTGTTTTAGTATTTTTTTTTCTAGTTTATTTTTCTGATCGCGATCTCTGATCTGATCTTCGTTTTAGTTTAACTTTTCGCTCATTTATCAGAATCAGGTGATTCAAGCGCCTGGAGTTTCATCTCGAAATTCTCTTTCCGTTTAACCTAGTCACTCAATCGTTTGCCTCTGCTAAATTTGGACTTAGGTCCAGATTGGTTTGGTAGTTGTTTCTCTTTCGCCGTTTGTCTTTCGTTGCTTTTTCTTTTGCCGTTCTTTTGCAAACCGGAGTTCTTAAGTTGAACTTTCTGGTTAGATCTCTTATTTGAGTTTTACCCGTGCATTAGTTAAGTACTTATTGTGTGTTTCTTTGATTGCGATAGAGTACCCGGAGTGCGTCGCTTGCTACTTTGAATCTCTAGGTTGTGCGGATCATCAGCAAGGCAAGTAACACTTTGATCATACTTTCCAATTACCCAGTTTTCATTACATTAGTCAAACCCTCACACATCGCATGAGTAGGATCAATTAACTTGTGGGACTGGGAAGTAGATTGAGGTAGTACCTATTACCTGCATTACATTCAAACCTTGGGAGTTACTTCTACGTTTGCTGTTAGGACATGCTATGCTCGTAGACGTGGTTTGGGTTTGAGTGAAATCCATGACAGATGTGATTTTGTTAATTAATGGTTCAACTTAAGGTGGCAACTTTAACACACATCTGGGTGGCTCGAGGCATCTGGGTATTCCATTGATCGCCTATTTTTCTTTTGGACCGCCACCCAGGCTCAAAGGGATCATGAGATTATTCATACTAGAAACTTCCGTGTGCAGCCACATGCCAATATGGGCTCTGGCATAGTTGAGTAAGTTGTGGGAAACCTTTCCATGATGGGCTAGCAGCTGTAGAGGGATTGCAGGTGTACCGGCCTATCTATCTGGTTAAGGGGACCTCTTCGGAAAGACTATGTCTCGGTCATCCGTTTCTCAAACACCATGCAGTGCGAGAAACCAAACGGAGGCGATCGAGTCTTGTGGGGAAAAGTGCACAAACCTCTGCAGAGTGTACAAACCGATCATGATTAGCCATGTCCCCGGTTACGGACGTCTTGAGTATCTAGTACTTGGATTATCATGTGAATCTCATCATGTTACTCTAATTAATATTGTTGGGTTTTAATGATGATTTTAATTGGGGTTGAGAGGATGTCTATCTTCTCAACGATGTTTCAACTGCCATGATAGTTAATTAAAATCTATTCCTTTGAAGTAGGGAAAAATTGGCTTTACGCAAAACTGTAACCATAGAGCTTTCCGCCAGCCATATTGCATATAGTATAGCTCTACTTTGTTGCTCTCTTGTGTTACTTTGCCAGCATATTCCATGTGCTGACCCGTTTTTGGGATGCAACGTTCATGTTGCAGACTTTTCAGACGACGAGTAAGGTGCCTTTTAGGTCGTGGTTCTATACTCAGTGATGCCGCTGGAGTTGATGGACTCACTTATCTTCCAAGCCTTCCGCTGTTATCGTGTTAGATGGCCTTCAGCCATTTTTATTGTAATATGTTCATCGTTGGAACTATCGATGTAATAAGTGTGTGATTGCTACTCTGTTATAAATCCTTCAAGTACTGTGCGTGTCAGCATTACTGATCTAGGGATGACACTGATGCACAGAGATCAGACTGTTTGAGGTCTGGTCGCTACACTCCAACATGGAGCAATCTTCATCTTCACCTGCAACTAACAACGCTATAAGAGGGCTGAGTAAGCGGGCAACATAGCCAAACAACGGTTTTGCAGGGAAGGTGTCAAAGGTTAGAGGTTTCATGGCAACAAGGAGAGGATGACAACAAAAGATAGGTAGCGCGACATATAGCGATGGCATCGAGACATCTAGCATAGCAATGATAGTAAAGGTATCCAAGGTGATGGTCATCTTGCATGAGATCCCGCAAGGAAGAAGAATGAGTCCATAAAGTAGACGAAGAAGAATCCACGAAGACGAACCAAGTGTAGTCGAACGAATCCTCACGGTCGCAACGGAATATGAACTAGCGAGAAGAAGCATACAACAAGGTAAACACACCACTCAAGAACATGACAAGATGCTCAACCAAGTATGAGGCAAGACAAGTCTATATGATGAAATTCATGGCAAGGGATGAAGCGCACAAGAACAACACAAACCAACAAGTTTAAATGAGGCCGGAATCAACATATAATACTTCCGGTAATTCCTCATATGCACATTTCAAAATTGGTCCAGATCTAAACAAACCTTAAGTTAAAGTTGTTAAACAGCAAGTTAACATGCACCATGATGATCTACTTGGAATTCTAGTCAAGTTTCATATAAATTTTATTAAATTCGGAGCTACGGCCTAGAAGATATGAGCAAAACAAGCCAAGCATGTCATCGGTGCAAGATGCGCCCAAACATCAAGCAAACACACTACAAGCATGTAAACAACCTGATATTATGCTTCTACATGCAAAATCACACAAGTTTCATATAGGGCACGCTTAAAACGGAGCAACGGTTCAACACATACACATGAAACAAGATATAACAACAAGCTGTCCAGAATCAGCAACATAGCAACTTTGGAGCAAGGCATATATATGCTACAGCACTCAAACATGATAACAAAAGGCATGGATGTGAAATACATATGATGCTTAACAAGCATGAACATAGAGCACACCCAAAAACTTGCTGGAACACAATTAAACAAGCATGGAAAGATTCAATAAATTTATCCAGACTTATTCAAAATCTGGGAAGGCAAAAACATCATCACGATGCTGCCTTCGGAGGCACAAAACAACAAGCATATCAACTCTACTAAGTATATAAAGATCATAGACATATAATATACATATCATACATCAAACAACTACATTGGAACAACTCCATATGAGGCATGGATCAATAACAACAAGCTTCACCAAATTGATTATGCTGATAACAGTCTGACAGGTAAATTTATAGCAACTTGAGAGCAAGAAATAAATAAGCTACAGCAGGCCATATATGCAAGCAAGGGCATGGATGGATAGAGCATAAATGGACAAGGCATGATCATTGAACATCTCAAAACAAGCATGGATTTGAGTGAGGCATCAAGCAAACATAGCATCATGTTGAACAGTTTCAGACTTGGCAGTTTTTTTTAACAAGTCTCAGAAAAACAACAGTGAGTAGTCTACTTTACAAGCTTGTTGCAAACACCTCAAGGCATATCATGAAAAGTGGATTGCACCACAGCAAAGATGACATTATTGTGTTTCTAAAACATATTGACATGTGGCATGAAAGACAAACACATCAATAGCTATGAACAAGTCAAATCAGCATCTCATAACAAGTTTCAGCACTTAACAGCCAAATGCACTTTTGCAACAGAGATTAACATGGTAATATGGCACCTAACATGAATGCTACAGCAACCATCATGTAGAGCACTTCACAATGAACATTTTGACATATCATATGATTCATTTGGACCAACATGCACAAAGTTATCATCACCACAAGCATGCAACAAAACTACAGTTACCAGCAGTTTTAAACATATAGAACTCTTGCAACGATGATTAGGGCGTCAAGATGAACTCAAACAAGCATGCCACAATGGAAAAAAATGAAGACCATATCACAACGAACATTTAGACATATTATTCACTCAATTTGGACATACACACAGAAAGTTACAGCCACTCAAACATGCATACATTATTAAGACAGAGCTAGGGACAGTGGAAAACAACCTCCGGAGGGGCGGACGTGTCCGGGTGCAAACGGACATCTCCGGTGTCTGGGGCCCACGTGGCAGTGGCACAGAGAGGGGGACGCGGACATGTCCGGCACCAGACGGACATGTCCGGCCCGGCGGTTGTGGCGGCGCGCTGTAGAGGAGGCCCGGTAGCTTCTGGCGACAAGGACGGCCACGCGGGAACCTTCGGCGAGGTGCGCCGGCGAGGAGGAGGCCGGCGAGGGCATGGGACGACGCCGGGGTGGTCGGGGACGGCCGGATCCGGGGCAGGCGCGGTCGGATCTGATCAGAGGAGCGGCCGCCGGCGCTCGGGGAGGCTGCTCCGGCGAGGTAAGCGGCGGCAGCGGCGACCTGCAGCGAGGGAAGCCAGAGTGAGAGAGGGAGGCGAGGAAAAGAGGGGAGGGGCGGCGACCTGGCGAGGCGGCGGAGAGGCTTGCCGGCGGTGACGCGAAGGCGGCGGGGAGACGACGATGGCGGCTACAGAGGAGCAGGACACGCGTCGCTAGGACACGGGGAGGCGAGTGGGCTCCGGTGCGGGCTCGCCCGGGCCTAGATGGGCTCCGCGGGCCCCGTGCGGGCTGAACGGGCCGCGGCGGCGGCTGGCACAGTGGGGAGGAGCTGGAGGCGACGTGGCAGCATGTCGTTGGCAGAAACGGCGGTTGCGGCAGCTCAGGGTGGCGGCTGACTGGTGGCGCGACGACAAGCGGCGGAGGAGGATGGGCTCGGCGCGGAAATGGAGGTGGGAGGCGGCTAGAGGTAGGTGGGGGGCTAGGGATGCCCAAAAATAGCAAGGGGGGTGTTTAAATAGGGAAAGGCTAGGGTTAGAGGTGTTTGGGCGTGTTTTTGAGCCCTCCGATCGCGATCCAACGACACCGGAGCGGAGGGGGTCTAGGCAGGCCTAGGTGGGCTGTGTAGGAGGGCTTTGGGCCGAGGGGAGAGAAGAGAAGTGCAGCCCGGCACGTGTTTCGAAGACCGAAACGTCCAACGTTCTAACCGGCTATACTGCCGCTATAGTTATCCGTTGGGCTATCAAACGGTCTCCGATTGCGACGAAACTTGACAGGCGGTCCACCTATGCTATAATAAGACCACACGCTAAGTTTCAACTCATTCCGAGAACATTTTTCGGCCACTCATAAAATAAATAAACGGAGGAGCCGCGGGCACGTGCGAGTGTGTCTGGGCTCAGAACGGACAACGAAAAGGATGGGCGGACTCGGACGGATGCAAGTTTTGAAAACATGATGATGCAATGCACATGATGACATGGCAAAATGCAACACACAAGCAGATGACATGGCCACGACGACGAAAAACTGACTGACACCCGGCGCATCGGTCTCGGGGTGTCAAACCCATAGTGGAGTATGGGGAGTAATCTACTTGTCTTCCTCGAGCCAACGTGATGACCCACAAGTGTAGGGGATCTAGCGTAGTCCTTTCGATAAGAAAGAGTGTCAAACCCAACGAGGCGCAGAAGGAAATGATAGGCAGTTTTCAGTAAGGTATTTTCTGCAAGCACTGAAATTATAGGTAACATATAGTTTTGTGATAAGATAATTGGTATCAAGTGACAAACGGTAAAAGTAAATAAGGTGCAGCAAGGTGGCCCAATCCTTTGTGTGGCAAAGGACAAGCCTGGACAAACTCTTATGCTAGTTAAAGCGCTCCCGAGGACATATGGGAATTATCGTCGAGCTAGTTTTCATCACGATCATCTGATTCGCGTTCGGTACTTTGATAATTTGGTATGTGGGTGGACCGGTGCTTGGGTGCTGCCCTTACTTGGACAAGACTCCCACTTATGATTAACCTCTAATGCAAGCATCCGCAACTACAAAAGAAGTATTAAGGTAAACCTAACCATAGCCTGAAACATATGGATCCAAATCAGGCCCTTACGAAGCAACGCATAAACTAGGGTTTAAGCTTTTGTCAGTCTAGCAACCCATCATCTACTTATTACTTCCCAATGCCTTCCTCTAGGCCCAAATAATGGTGAAGTGTCATGTAGTCGACGTTGACATGACACCACTAGAGGAGAGACAACATACATCTCATCAAAATATCAAACGAAGACCAAACTCACATGACTACTAATAGCAAGACTTCTCCCATGTCCTCAGGAACAAAAGTAACTACTCACAAGACATTATATTGTTCATGATCAGAGGGGTATTAATATGCATAATGGATCTGAACATATGATCTTCCACCAAATAAACCAACTAGCATCAACTACAAGGAGTAATCAACACTACTAGCAACCCACAGGTACCAATCTGAGGTTTGGATACAAAGATTGGATACAAGAGATGAACTAGGGTTTGTGAGGAGATGGTGCTGGTGAAGATGTTGATGAAGATAGCCCTAGATTGGTTTCCACCTTGGTTCCGCCTCGAGACGGCGGCGTCTGGTCCCGAAAGCCTCCTCGTGATTTTTTCCAGGTCAAAACGCTTCAAATAGGGGAAGATGGGCATCGGGGGCCCACCGGCTGGACCTCGAGGCAGCGGGGCGCGCCGTGGAAAGGGGGGCGCGCCCCCCACCCTCGAGGCCAGCCAGTGGCCCCTCTCGTGGATTTCTTCCACCAGATATTTTTAATATTTTCCGAAAAAATGTCTTGTGGAGTTTCGGGGCTTTTGGAGTTGTGCAGAATAGGTTTCCAGAGTTTGCTTCTTTTCCAGCCCAGAATTCCAGCTACCGGCATTCTCCCTCTTCATGTAAACCTTGTAAAATAAGAGACAAAAGGCATAAGTATTGTGACAAAACATGTATGAACAACCCATAATGCAATAAATATCAACTTATAAGCATGATGCAAAATGGACGTATCAACTCCCCCAAGCTTAGACCTCGCTTGTCCTCAAGCGAAAGCTGATAACGAAAAATATGTCCACATGTTTAGAGATAGAGGTGTCGATAAAAAACAAAATATGGACATGAGGGCATCATGATCATTCTCATAACAGCAACTTATATAAATATAGTCGTATGATTATTATGTTAAAGTAACAATTCATCCACAATATCAAGTATTCATCATAAACTTCATTAGAAACTAACAAACTTTGGTCTCGGTCATTGAAGCAATTGCAATTTATCATAACATTGGAAAGAGTCAGTATAAGAGCTTTTCAGCAAGCCTACATACTCAACTATCATATAGTCTTTTATAATTGCTCACACTCATGCAATACTTATGTTTATGGAGTTTTAATTGGACACAAAGGAAGATAGAGGCTTATGGTGTTGCCTCCCAACCTTTTACCTCAAGGGTAATGTCAATAGTATTAGAACATGAAAACTTTCATCCAAGTGGGTATATATGTCAGGATCTTTCCAACACAATGTGCTTGCCAAAGGATAAATTGAAAAAGGAAAGGTGGATTTCACTTTGACGCTTATAAGACAAGAATAAATGATAGGCCCTTCGCAGAGGGAACCAGAGGTTGTCATGTGTTTTTATGGTTGGATGCACAAAGTCTTAGCATAGAAGAACTTCGCTTTATATTGCCACTTGCGATAAGGACCTTTATTATGCAGTCCATCGCTTTTATTACTTCCATATCACAAGCTCGTATAAAGCTAATTTCTCCCACACTAATAAATCATACATATTTTGGTGGGTTTGCAACATGACAACTTACTTGGAAGGATCTTTCTCAATCCATAGGTATTTATGTTGGACTCTCATGGCTAAACTGGGTTTAAGGATATATGGAAGCACCAATAGTATCTCTACTTAGTGCGAGGAGTTTTGGCTAGCATGAGGGAGAAAGGCGAGCTCAACATGTTGGAAGATCCATGCCAATATACTTTATTTCGGATATAAGAAGACATAACCCATTATGTTGTCTTCCTTGTCCAACATCAACTCTTTAGCATGTCATATTTTAATGAGTGCTCACAATCATAAAAGATGTCCAAGATAGTATATTTGTATGTGAAGCCTCTCTTCTTTTATTACTTCCTATTAATTGCAACAATGACCAAAACTATGTTTGTCACCTCGCAACAACTTTTATTTATCATACTCTTGAATATGAAGTCATTACTTCCCATAAGATCGATATGATCTCTTTGCTACTCTTTTTTTTCTTTCTTTTTATCGTGACCAAAGTGAGGAAATCAAGCCCTTGACTCAACACTAATCTTTATTATATAGCTCACGGACTCGATTACAAAGGATAAAGCTCACAAAGCAAAAGCTCACAACTAGGTCATGCTAACTTTATTCTAATAGATCAAACTACTACCAAAAGGATCGAACTAAGTAAAATGGTAAAGATAAAAGTGATGGTGATACGATACTGGGGTCACTCCCCCAAGCTTGGCAGTTTCCAAGGGGAGTGCCCATACCCATATGATTATGTCTCCTTCTTCGTGGTTGGTGATGATGACTTCTTCCTCAGCTTACGCTTAAGGGTAGAATTTTGCTCCTTCAGATCATTGATCTCTCTCTCAAGTTTTAATATCTTCTTGCATATTGCCTGCTTATTTTCCTGCAAGAGGTTAAAAGGGATAAATTCGATCTTAGGTTTCTTTACTCTGTCGGGGAGGCTTTACTTTTTGAACTCCACATGCATGTCCACCGGTTGAGGCAGTGGGACTTCGTCTTCATCCGAGCTAGTCCAATCCTTCCTCTTTGAATCATGGTCCTCTTCTTCTTCCGTGGTCCACCCATAATGCTCCAAATCACCATAGACCTTAGGGCCAGCAAGGGAATCAGCCACATAGCTTTCTCCCTCCGAGTCCTGGGACGACATGTTGCTTTTATCTGTGGCAGAAAAGGCTTGAAACGAAAACAGAGGAATTCTGGGTGATACAGAGGTCAAAACCTCCGGGAGTACATATAATGATTATTTTTTCCGAACAAAAGGAGTAACCCACAAGAAAACGGAGTCCAGGGGACACACGGGGTGCCCTCGAGGCAGGGGGGCGCGCCCTGGGAAGTGGGGCGCGCCCCCGACCCTCGAGGAGGCCCCGTGTCTCCTCCGGATTGCGGTTTATTTTTCTATTTTTCTAAATATTCCAAAACAGAGTAAAATTGCCTTTAGAGCAGTTTTGGAGTCGGTTTACTTGCCGTATCACGTACCTCTTCCTTTTTGGAGGCTGAATCATTCTGGAAAGTGTCCCTTATGTATTCCTCCGAGGTTTTGGTTTCAATAACATTAGTTTCAACATTAATAGGATTACCTGAGATATAATGTTTGATTCTTTGACCATTCACCACCTTCAGATTTGTGCCTTCGAAGTTGTTGATTTTTATGGCACCGGAACGATAGACCTCCTCGATAACGTAAGGTCCTTCCCACTTAGAGAGAAGTTTTCCTGCAAAAAATCTTAAACGAGAGTTCTATAGCAAAACATAATCACCTACGTTAAAATCACTCTTTTGTATCCTTTTGTCATGCCATCTTTTAACATTTTCTTTAAATAACTTGGCATTCTCGTAGGCCTGGGTTCTCCATTCATCGAGACAGCTAATATCAAATAGCCTCTTTTCACCGGCAAGTTTGAAATCATAATTGAGCTCTTTGATAGCCCAATATTCCTTATGTTCTAGCTCAAGAGGTAAGTGAAAAGCTTTTCCATATACAACCTTATATGGAGACATACCCATAGGATTTTTGTATGCAGTTCTATAGGCCCATAATGCATCATCTAGTTTCTTGCACCAATTCTTTCTAGACCTATTAACTGTCTTTTTCAAGATTAATTTCAACTCCCTATTACTTAATTCAACTTGACCACTAGTCTGTGGGTGATAAGGTGATGCAATTCTATGGTTGACATCGTACTTAGCAAGCATCTTACGGAAACATGAATAAAATGTGAACCACCGTCAGTCATTAGATATCTAGGGACTCCAAACCTTGGAAATATAACTTCTTTAAGCATCTTAATAGAGGTGTTATGATCAGCACTACTAGTTGGAATAGCTTCTACCCACTTTGTACCGTAATCAACAACAACTAGGATATGTGTGTACCATTAGAGGCAGGAAAAGGTCCCATATAATCAAAGCCCCAAACATCAAATGGTTCAATAACAAGTGAATAATTCATAGGCATTTCTTGATGTCTACTAATATTGCCGATTCTTCTACATTCATCACATGATAAGACAAACTTACGGGCATCCTTGAAGAGAGTAGGCCAATAAAAACAGGATTGCAATACCTTGTGTGCAGTTCTGTCTCCCGCATGGTGTCCTCCGTAAGCTTCGGAGTGGCACTTGTGTAGGATCTGTTCCTATTCATGCTCAGGTACACACCGTCTAATAATACCATCTACTCCTTCTTTATAAAGATGTGGGTCGTCCCAAAAGTAATGTCTCAAATCATAGAAGAACTTTTTCTTTTGCTGATATGTGAAGCTAGGAGGTATAAACTTAGCAACGATATAATTAGCATAATCAGCATACCATGGAGCAGTACGAGAAGTACTTTTGACAGCTAGTTGTTCATCAGGAAAGCTATCATCAATAGGTTGTGGCTCATCAAGTATATTCTCTAACCTAGACAAGTTATCTGCTACGGGGTTCTAAGCCCCCTTTCTATCAATAATATGCAAGTCAAATTCTTGCAGCAAGAGAACCTATCTAATGAGTCTAGGTTTGGCATCTTTATTTTCCATAAGGTATTTGCTAGCAGCATGATCAGTGTGAATAGTTACTTTAGAATCAACGATATAGGGTCTAAACTTATCACAAGCAAACACAACTGCTAAAAATTCTTTCTCAGTCGTAGCATAATTTCTTTGAGCACTATCTAGAGTTTTACTAGCATACTGGATAACATTCAATTTCTTATCAACTCTTTGCCCTAGAACAGCTCCTAAAGCATAATCACTAGCATCGCACATAATCTCAAAGGGTAAATTCCAGTCAGGGGGCTGGACAATAGGTGCAGAGATTAATGCTTTCTTAAGTATTTCAAATGCTTCTAGACAGTCATCATCAAATACAAAAGGGATATCTTTCTATAAGAGATTAGTCAGAGGCCTGAAGATTTTGGAGAAGTCCTTAATGAACCTCCTATAAAACCCGGCATGACCAAGGAAACTTCGTATACCTTTGATATCCTTAGGGTATGTCATCTTTTCAATAGCATCAACTTTAGCCTTGCCAACTTCAATACCTCTTTCAGAAATTTTATGTCCCAAGACAATGCCTTCATTGACCATAAAGTGGCACTTCTCCCAATTCAAGACCAGATTAGTGTCTTCACATCTCTGCAAAACTCGATCACGGTTGCTTAAGCAGTCATCGAAAGAAGTTCCGTAAATGGAGAAATCATCCATGAACATCTCAACAATCTTTTCACAAAAGTCAGAGAATTTAGCCATCATACATCTTTGAAAGGTAGCAGGTGCATTACATAAACCAAAAGGCATACGTCTATAAGCAAAGGTACCGAAAGGACAAGTAAAGGTGGTCTTTTCTTGATCCCCCTTTGACACAGGTATTTGAGAGAAACCAGAATAACCATCTAGAAAGCAGAAATGAGTATGTTTGGATAATCTTTCTAGCATTTGATCAATAAATGGCAAGGGGTAATGATCTTTCTTAGTAGCTTTATTTAACTTACGGAAATCAGTTACCATCCTATAACCTGTAACTATTCTTTGCGGGATCAATTCACCTTTATCATTAGGGACAACGGTCATACCTCCTTTCTTAGGAACATAATGGACAGGACTTACCCACTGGCTATCAGCAATGGGATAGATAATACCTGCATCTAGAAGCCTTAGAATTTCCTTCCTTACCACTTCTTTCATCTTAGGATTTAACCGTCGCTGATGATCGATAACTGGTTTAGCATTTTCTTCCAATTTTATCTTGTATTGACATATAGTGGGACTAATGCCCTTAAGATTGTCCAGAGTATATCCAATAGCAGCTCAGTGCTTCTTCAGAGTTTTCAATAATCTTTCTTCCTCATGCTCTCAAAGGTTAGCACTAATAATAACATGATATATCTTCTTTTCATCAAGATAAACATACTTAAGATTATCAGGTAAAGGTTTAAGTTCAAACACGGGATCACCCTTGGGTGGAGGAGGATCCCCTAGGATTTCAACATGCAAGTTGTTTTTCAATACGGGTCCCTGTTAAGGAATATTTCATCTATTTCCCTTCTCTCATTCATTTGCATATAATTTTCATCGTCTAGCAAGTATTGTTCTAAACGATCATTGGGTGGCACGGCAATAGAAGCAAGACCAATAAGTTCATCCTTACTGGGTGCTACCTTTTCAAGGGGTTGTCTACGGAATTTAGCAAAGTTAAAATCATGAGACGTGTCCCCTAATCCGACAGTGACAATGTATTTCACACAGTCTATCTTGGCATTAACAGTATTCAAGAAGGGTCTACCAAATATAATGGGACATAATGCATCTTGTGGGGAACTAAGAACAAGAAAGTCAGCAGGGTATTTAACCTTCCCACATAAGACTTCAATATCTCTAACAATCCCAACTGGTGAAATAGTATCTCTATTAGCAAGCTTAATAGTAACATCAATCCCTTCTAACTCAACAGGTGCAATATCATGCATAATTTCATTATACAAGTCAAGAGGGATAATGCTCGCACTAGCACCTACGTCACATAAACCATGATAGCAATGATCTCCTATCTTAACAGAGATAACGGGCAAGCCTATGATAGGTTTATGTTTATTCCTTGCATTGGGTTTGGCTATTCTAGCAGACTCTTCTTGGAGATAAATAACATGTCCATCTAAATCTTCTACCAAGAGATCTTTAACCATAGCAACACTAGGTTCAACTTTAATTTGCTCAAAGGGTGTAGGTGTTCTAGTATTACTCTTACGAACTACAGTTGAAGCTTGAGCATGATCCTTTATCCTAACAGGGAAAGGTGGTTTTTCAATATAAGCGGTAGGAATGACAGGATCAACATTATAAGTGATAGTCTTTTCTTCAACTTTAATAGGTTCAACTACTTTCACTTCAATAGGGGGATGGTATTTCAACCACTTCTCCTTGGGGAGATCAACATGAGTAGCAAAGGATTCACAAAAAGAAGCTACTATCTCAGAGTCAAGTCCATATTTAGTGCTAAACTCATGGAAAACATCGGTATCCATAAAAGCTTTAACATAATCAAACTTGGGGGTCATACCTGACTCCTTACCTTCATCGAGGTCCTAATCTTCGGAGTTGCGTTTAACTCTTTCCAATAAATCCCATCTGAAGTCAATAGTCTTCATCATATAAGAGCAAGAACAAGAAGTATCGAGCATGGAGCAATTATCATGAGAAAGCCGAGCATAAAAATTTTGAATGATCATTTCTCTTGAGAGATCATGATTGGGGCATGAATATAACATTGACTTAAGCCTCCCCCAAGCTTGAGCGATGCTTTCTCCTTCGCGAGGCCCGAAATTATAATTATAATTACGATTACGATGAACCTGGTGCATAGGGTAGAACTTCTAATGAAATTCGAGCTTCAGACGATTATAGTTCCAAGATCCCATATCATCGCATAGCCTAAACCATGTCAATGCATCTCCCTTCAAAGATAAAGGGAAGACCTTCTTCTTGATAACATCCTCGGGCATACCTGCAAGCTTAAACAATCCACAAACTTCATCCACATAGATTAGATGTAAATCGGGGTGAAGTGTTCCGTCTACAGTATAGGGATTTTCAAGCAATTTCTCAATCATACCCGAAGGAATCTGAAAGCAAACATTTTCATTAGGTGCAGTAGGTTGAGGAGAAACTCTTCGCTCTTCTGCTCGGGGTGAAGATACCCCAAACAAGCCCCTCAAAGGATTTTGAGCCATAGTAACAAGTGACAATAAATTTCAGCACACTATATAAATTTTTCCTTACCAAATTCACATACCAAAGGCACTTCACTTCCCCGACAACGGCGCTAGAAAAGAGTCTTGATGACCCACAAGTGTAGGGGATCTATCGTAGTCCTTTCGATAAGTAAGAGTGTCGAACCAAACGAGGACCAGAAGGAAATGATAGGCAGTTTTCAGTAAGGTATTTTCTGCAAGCACTGAAATTATAGGTAACAGATAGTTTTGTGGTAAGATAATTGGTAGCAAGTGACAAACGGTAAAAGTAAATAAGGTGCAAGGTGGCCCAATCCTTTGTGTAGCAAAGTACAAGCCTGCACAAACTCTTATGCAAGGTAAAGCGCTCCCGAGGACATATGGGAATTATCATCGAGCTAGTTTTCATCACGATCATCTGATTCACGTTCGATACTTTGATAATTTGGTATGTGGGTGGACCGGTGCTTGGGTGCTGCCCTTACTTGGACGATCCTCCCACTTATGATTAACCTCTAATGCAAGCATCCGCAACTACAAAAGAAGTATTAAGGTAAACCTAACCATAGCCTGAAACATATGGATTCAAATCAGCCCCTTACGAAGCAACACATAAACTAGGGTTTAAGCTTCTGTCACTCTAGCAACCCATCATCTACTTATTACTTCCCAATGCCTTCCTCTAGGCCCAAATAATGGTGAAGTGTCATGTAGATGACGTTCACATGACACCACTAGAGGAGAGACAACATACATCTCATCAAAATATCGAACGAAGACCAAACTCACATGACTATTGATAGCAAGACTTCTCCCATGTCCTCAGGAACAAAAGTAACTACTCACAAGACATAATATTGTTCATGATCAGAGGGGTATTAATATGCATAATGGATCTGAACATATGATCTTCCACCAAATAAACCAACTAGCATCAACTACAAGGAGTAATCAACACTACTAGCAACCCGCAGGTACCAATCTCAGGTTTGGGTACAAAGATTGGATACAAGATATGAACTAGGGTTTGAGAGGAGATGGTGCTGGTGAAGATGTTGATGAAGATAGCCCTCCCCAAGATGGGAGAATTGTTGGTGATGACGGCGGTGACGATTTCTCCCTTTCGGAGGGAAGTATCCCGGGCAGAACGGCTCTGCCGGAGCCCTAGATTGGTTTCCGCCTCGAGACGGCGGCATCTGGTCCCGAAAGCCTCCTCCTGATTTTTCCAGGTCAAAATGCTTCATATAGGAGAAGATGGGCATCGGGGGCCCACTGGCTGGCCCTCGAGGCAGGGGGGCGCGCCCCCACCCTCGAGGCCAACCAGTGGCCCCTCTCTAGGATTTCTTCCGCCGGATATTTTTTTATTTTCCGAAAAATGTTATGTGGACTTTCGGGGCTTTTGGAGTTGTGCAGAATAGGTTTCCAGAGTTTGCTCCTTTTCGAGCCCAGAATTCCAGCTGTCGGCATTCTCCCTCTTCATGTAAACCTTGTAAAATAAGAGAGAAAAGTCATAAGTATTGTGACAAAACATGTATGAACAACCCATAATGCAATAAATATCAACTTATAAGCATGATGCAAAATGGACGCATCACAACGTAATCAAGAAAGGTGGTCCTTCTTGAGGAGGACAAGATTGTCATCATTTAGCTCAACTGGATTATGCCCAAGGCAAAGGTTTGTCCTTTTCATAGGTTTTCTATTTTACCAGTCTCATAGTGTTAGTTGGGAGACCGACTTAGAGGATCGATTGTCGTACTGTCAAGGGGGGCTCTCGAGTGAGTAGCTTCATCTTATCGTTCGTAGAGAGCTCAAACCATTGCATCTCGTAGGATCGAAAGTAGGTCTAGAGGGGGATGATTAGACTACTTGACCAAATAAAAAACTAACATTTTCCCAATTTTAGTTGTGGGCGGATTTTAGCCACACTACTGCAGGATGCTGCTGACGCGACACTACAATCAGCGACCCTGTGATGAAACTGTGTGCGATGCAATAATCGCGAACGATGATGTAAAAACTGTCAAAAAGATGCAAACCATTTGTGATGATGGATGCATCAAACACGGTTCAGATTTTAGTGGCGTATGTGATGAAGGGCATACGATTAAGTTTAATGAACTATTTGCGATAAGGACAAATAACAGAAATGGGCAGCCAGATGAAGGTGTGTGCGATATACAACATATGGTTCACTCGGATGAACTGTTTGTGATAAGGCAACACAAAAGAAATGGTTAGCCGGATCAATGTGTGTGCGATATATGGCATACGGTTCACTTGGATGAAATGTTTGATTTGAGCCAAGAGAACAAAAACAGTTTAGTTTAACAGGATGTGTGCGATACGCGGCAAACAGGTTTGTAAACCGAAATGTGTGCGAAGACCGATAATAACACAGACGATTGCTTCTATTAAGAAGTATGTGATATGCTCTGTCTACACAACATCTATTAGCCATTGGGTGCCCGGCGGTCATCCGGGTACGCCATAAGAATGCGAAGAGGCGTCCTATATCAGCAAGGACTAGCTTCTCCACCAATAGCTCATCTGAGAGAACTCTCGAGTTAACTGTGCTCAAGCTGGAGCAGCCATCAGATGGGTGACTGGATGGGAAGTTGTCTTGATGTTAAATTATCTGATGGGATGGATCATCGAGGTCAAATTAAATGACATCTATTATCCATCCCATCAGTTAAATTAACCTCGAGGTCCTTGTTTTTTATTTTTAATTTTAATTTATTAGCACATGTTAAAGAAGGTCTACCGCATTACTTTTTGACAATGTGCGATACGTGGCATATAGTTGATCCATCCGACCTGTTTGTGATGGAATAAGTCGTGTGTGTTGTGGGCAAACGCTTGCTAGTATACAACTGATTGTGATTGATGAATTCATCATCGAAGGGTTCTGTATTGTGGTCCGTGTTCATCTGATCATCCTCTACTTCTTGTGCTAGCTCGATGTTCCTTATATGCTAAGTTTCCATTAATTGATGGAATTTTATGAACACACCACTGTTTCCCATCATTTCCTCACGTGTTTCCCGCCACCCAGCGATATTGCGCATAAACCTAGGCGACACGCGACGCACGGAGGCAACAAGCGCATCCTATAGCACATCCACCTTTCCCCAAGCATGCCAACCCACCAAAGCGCCGCCTCTTCCATCAACCGCGTCGACAAGGAAAACGAGAAGGTGCCACGGCCCGTCGAGGCCGAGGCGCTCCCTGGCAATGCGATGGACGACACTGTGATGCACGTCATCGCCAGGATTGAGCAGACCCTTGGCGCTTGGCGCTTGAGCGCCGCGAATCAAGATAGGCATGTCAGCGCCGAGAGGCTGCAGCTCGCCGCACAACATGATCGATGGCGCGCCGCAGAGCAAGATAGGCGCGTCCGCGCCGATAGGGTGCGAATTGTGGAACGACGAGACCGTTGGAGCGCCACAGAGTGAGAGGCACGGCGTGCCGCACAACAAGAGCGGATCCATCGGTGCTTGCCTGCAGTCGGCACGGCGTCACAGCTGGGTACACGTCCCGTCAATGCCCCCATTCCTCGCCAGGAGTGGGCAGAGGCCCTCTGCGCCGTAATTGCATCAGGGGCTGGCCACGCCGTACTTGCACCTAACGCCCGCCGCGCCGTTCGCCTTGTCCGCGGGCCGCTCGATGCCAACACGCTGGTCGGTAGGCTCGACCGCCTCCTTGGCCCAGGTGTCCTCCTGGGCGCACTAGAGCACCATGCCCGTCGCATCCTCGAGCTGGTTAACTCCAATGAAATAGCCAACTTGGAGCCCGAGATCATCCTCCAGATGTACCGCGAGCGTGTCGACCACTTGGACGAACTCCTGCACGAATTCAGGCAGAGCCAAGAGCTACCGTAGGCAAGGGCTGCTCGTCATGGTCTAATGGACGTGTTTTATTTTGTTGAGTCGTTTTGACATGGATAGCTGATGACCCAAAAGTGTAGGGGATCTATCGTAGTCCTTTCGATAAGTAAGAGTGTCGAACCCAACGAGGAGCAGAAGGAAATGATAGGCGGTTTTCAGTAAGGTTTTTTCTGCAAGCACTGAAATTATAGGTAACAGATAGTTTTGTGATAAGGTAATTGGTAGTGAGTAACAAAAGGTAAAAGTAAATAAGGTGCAGCAAGGTGGCCCAATCCTTTTTGTAGCAAAGGACAAGCCTGGACAAACTCTTATATAAAGGAAATCGCTCCCGAGGACACATGGGAATTATCGTCAAGCTAGTTTTCATCACGACCATCTGATTCGCGTTCGGTACTTTGATAATTTGGTATGTGGGTAGACCGGTGCTTGGGTGCTGCCCTTACTTGGACAAGCCTCCCACTTATGATTAACCTCTAATGCAAGCATCAGCAACTACAAAATAAGTATTAAGGTAAACCTAACCATAGCATGAAACAAGTGGACCCAAATCAACCCCTTACGAAGCAACGCATAAACTAGGGTTTAAGCTTCTGTCACTCTAGCAACCCATCATCTACTTATTACTTCCCAATGCCTTCCTCTAGGCCCAAATAATGGTGAAGTGTCATGTAGTCGACATTCACATGACACCACTAGAGGATAGACAACATACATCTCATAAAAATATCGAACGAATACCAAATTCACATGACTACTTATAGCGAGACTTCTCCCATGTCCTCAGGAACAAAAGTAACTACTCACAAGACATAATATTGTTCATGATCAGAGGGATATTAATATGCATAATGGATCTGAACGTATGATCTTCCACCAAGTAAACCAACTAGCATCAACTACAAGGAGTAATCAACACTACTAGCAACCCACAGGTACCAATCTGAGGTTTGGGTACAAAGATTGGATACAAGAGATGAACTAGGGTTTGAGAGGAGATGGTGCTGGTGAAATGTTTATGAAGATAGCCCTCCCCAAGATGGGAGAGCTGTTGGTGATGACGGCGGTGATGATTTTCCCCTCCCGGAGGGAAGTATCCCCGGCAGAACAGCTCTGCCAGAGCCCTAGATTGGTTTCCGCCTCGGTTCCGCCTCGAGACGGTGGCGTCTGGTCCTGAAAGCCTCCTTATGATTTTTTTCCAGGTCAAAACGCCTCATATAGGAGAAGATGGGCATCGGGGGGCCTACGCGGGGTCAACAAGACAGGGGGCGTGCCCAGAGAGGGGGGCGCGCCCCCCACCCTCGTGGACAGCCAGTGGCCCCCCTCGTGAACTTCTTTCACCAGATATTTTTTTTTATTTTCTGAAACGGAGTTCTATGAAGTTTCGGGGCTTTTGGAGTTGTGCAGAATAGGTTTCCAAAGTTTGCTCCTTTTCCAACCGAGAATTCCAGCTGCCGGGTTTCTCCCGCTTCATGTAAACCTTGTAAAATAAGAGAGAAAAGGCATAAGTATTCTGGCATAACGTGTAATAACAGCCCCTAATGCATTAAATATCAACATATAAGCTTGATGCAAAATGGATGTATCAACTCCCCAAAGCTTAGACCTCGCTTGTCCTCAAGCGAAAGCCGATATCGAAAAATATGTCCACATGTTTAGAGATAGAGGTGTCAATAAAAATAAAATACGGACATGAGGGCATCATGATCATTCTCATAAAATCAACATATATATATATATATATATATATTGTCATTTGATTCTTATGCTAAAGTAACAATTCATTCACCATATCAAGCATGAATCATAAACTTCTTTGAAAACTAACAAACTTTGATCTCGGTCATTGAAGCAATTGCAATTTATTGTAACATCGGAAAGAGTCAATGTAAGAGCTTTTCAGCAAGCCTACATACTCAACTATCATATAGTCTTCCACAATTGCTCACACTCATGCAATACTTATGTTTATGGAGTTTTAATCGGACACAGAGAAAGATCGGGGCTTATGGTGTTGCCTCTCAACCTTTTACCTCAAGGGTAGTGTCAATAGTAATAGACCATGAAAACTTACATCCAAGTGGGTACATTTGTCAGGATCTTTCCAACACAGTGTGCTTGCCAAAGGATAAAATGTAAAAAGGAAAAGTGAATTTCACCTTGACTCTTATAAGGCAAGAATAATAGATAGGCCCTTCGCAGAGGGAAGCAGAGGTTGTCATGTGTTTTTATGGTTGGATGCACAAAGTCTTAGCATAGAAGAACGTCACTTTACATTGCCACTTGTGATAAGGACTTTTATTATGCAGTCAGTCGCCTTTATTACTTCCATATCACAAGAACGTATAAAGCTAATTTCCTCCACACTAATAAATCATACATATTTTAGCGAGTTTGCGGCATGACAACTTACTTCGAAGGATCTTTCTCGATCCATAGGTAGGTATGGTGGACTCTCATGGCAAAACTGGGTTTAAGGATGTATGGTAGCACAAGTAGTATCTCTACTTGGTGCGAGGAGTTTTGGCTAGCATGAGGGGGAAAGGCAAGCTCAACATGTTGGATGATCCATGACAATATACTTTATTTCAGATATAAGAAAACATAACCCATTATGTTGTCTTCCTTGTCAACCATCAACTCTTTAGCATGTCATATTTTAATGAGTGCTCACAATCATAACAGATGTCCAAGATAGTATATTTGTATGTGAAACCTCTCTTCTTTTATAACTTCCTATTAATTGCAACGATGGCCAAAACTATGTTTGTCAACTCCCAACAATTTTTATTTATCATACTCTTATATGTGAAGTCATTACTTCCCATAAGATCAATATGATCTCTTGGACATTCTTTATGTTTTCTTTATTTTTATCATGACCCAAGTGAGGAAATCAAGCCCTTGACTCAACACTAATCTTTATTATATAGCGCACGGACTTGATTACAAAGGATAGAGATCATAAAGAAAAAGCTCACAACTAAATCATGCTAACTTTATTCTACTAGATCAAGATACTGCCAAAAGGATAGAACTAAGAAAAAAGGTAAAGATAGGAGTGATGGTGATACGATACCGGGGTCACTCCCCCAAGCTTGGCAGTTGCTAAGGGGAGTGCCCATACCCATATGATTATGTCTCCTTCTTCGGGGGTGGTGATGTAGGAGTTGTTGATGATGTAGGCTTGTCGTCCACCTTCCAAGGCATGGGCTCACCATCGTAGAAGGATGATCGAGTCTCCGGGATACTTAAATCTGTAGCTAAACTCATCTTCTTGAATTTATATTCATACTCATAGTTTTGGTTTTGCGGGTCATAGATCTGGGCTTGGAGGTGATCGATCTTATCTTGAAGATTGGAGATAGCTTCCCCGAAGATCCTTGAGTCCAGCTTGAGGTTGTTGGCGAGCTCCGAGATCATCATGTGGTTGGCGTTGAGACCTCGTTCCACCATACCTTGGCACTTGAAAACTTGCTGCTCCATTGCTTAGAGTCTTGTCTCCACGCTTCCGGTCCTCCTCGGCCCCTCAACATCACGGATGTGCAGCACCCCCTCATGCAACTCCATGGTTTTAGGGTGATGCAGCACCTCCGCAAGGTAGGGGTTGATGACCTTCTCGAAGAACTTGTCCTTGGGGATGTTCGAGGACGCCATGATGATCTAGATCTGTCAAAAACAGCAGCTCGAAACGAAAACAGAGGATTTTTGCGTGATACAGAGGTCAAAACCTTCGGGAGTTTATATAATGAATTTTTACCGACCAAAAGGAGTAACATACAAGAAATCGGAGTCCAGGAGGCACACGAGCTTCCCACGAGGCAGGGGGCGCGCCCAGGGAAGGGGGGCGCGCCCTCCACCCTCGTGGACGGCTCGTGTCTCTTCCAGACTGCTGCTTATTTTTCTATTTTTCTATATATTCCAAAACAGATAAATATTGCATTTAGAACTGTTTTGGAGTCGGTTTACTTACCGCATCACATACCTCTTCCTTTTCGGAGGCTGAATCCTTCTGGAAAGTGTCCCTTATGTATTCCTCCGGGGTTACGGTTTCAATAACATTGGTTTCAACATTTATAGGATTACGTGAGATATAATGTTTGATTCTTTGACCGTTCACCACCTTCGGATTTGTGCCTTCGAAGTTGTTGATTTTTATGGCACCGGAACGATAGACCTCCTCGATAACGTAAGGTCCTTCCCGCTTGGAGAGAAGATTTCCTGCAAAAAATCTTAAACGGGAGTTGTTGTCGGGGAAACTGATCGCCCACGAACACCTATGGGACCAGAGCCCCTTTTCGGTACGGCAAGGGAGCGGAAGGAGCACAAAGAGCAGATCGAGGGGCACACGCGAGCAGTTTACCCAGGTTCGGGCCGCACGGATGCGTAAAACCCTACTCCTGCCTTGATTGTATTGAGTTCTTGAGCTCGGGAGCAAGAAGATCTACAGTGCTAGTTACACCGAGCTTGGGAGTGGTCAAGTTTCGGAACCCTCCTCTACGTTGTGCATGGGCCTCCTTTTATAGTTCAAAGGGGTCACCGACAGGTGTCAACGTAGGTGAGGGTAAAAGCGTAAAGTTGGTGGTAGTTGTAACAATGCATGTACAGTGTACGCACAGTGGTCTATACCTAACCCAGACGATGGGGGACAAGGGCATTGAATGCCCGTCACCGTCGCCCCAAACAGTGTAAAAAGCGTCCGTCCGGGCGTCTCCGTTCGCCA
This sequence comes from Secale cereale, assembly GCA_902687465.1. Lineage (NCBI taxonomy): Eukaryota > Viridiplantae > Streptophyta > Magnoliopsida > Poales > Poaceae > Secale > Secale cereale. Next base: position 704,079,837 of record LR738710.1, on the reverse strand, counting down.
CGACGGAGGCCTCGTCATCGTGGCTTGCCACCGTGTACCCCCAGGCTACACAGCCATCCGCCACGTGCCCCAGGAAGGGCCCCAGGGCGACGCGTGGCCAGGTGAGCTGGAGCGCAGGCACACAGTGAAAGCTTGCCGCGGCAGGCACCTTGCCGCGGTCGCTACCTTGCCGGGCCCGGAAGCTTGCCGCTCTCCGGGTCTTGCCGGGGCGCGCGATGCGCCGCGGTATGTCTTCTGAAATGCTGTTCTTCGGCCTTCCTGGCAAGCTCCTCTTGCCAGGGTCTTGTGCAGAAGGGATGATCTATGGCCTGGAGCGGCCTTCCCGGCAAGCTCCTCTTGCCGGGGTCTTGTTTCTTAACTTGAATACTTTGTTCTTGAATGGCTTCAAGGGAACCAGAGTGGGCTTTGGCGGGCGCGTGGTGAGCCCGACCATGGGACGCTGCTACTGCCCGTGCACAAGTCGGGATACTAGGGTACCCCTACTTTAGTACACCGACAGTTGTATAGCAAAACATAATCCCCTACGTTAAACTCACACTTTTGTATCCTTTTGGCATGCCATCTTTTAACTTTTTCTTTAAACAGCTTGGCATTCTCACAAGCCTGGGTTCTCCATTCATCAAGAGAGCTAATATTAAATAACCTCTTCTCACCGGCAAGTTTGAAATCGTAATTGAGCTCTTTAATAGCCCAATATGCCTTATGTTCTAGCTCAAGAGGTAAGTGACAAGCTTTTCCATAAAGCATCTTATATGGAGACATGCCCATAGGATTTTTGTATGCAGTTCTATAGGCCCATAATGCATCATCAAGTTTCTTGGACCAATTCTTCCTAGACCTATTGAATGTTTTTTGCAAACTTAATTTCAACACTCTATTGCTTAGTTCTACTTGACCACTAGTCTGTGGGTTATAAGGGGATGCAATTCTATGATTCACATCATATTTAGCAAGCATTTTACGGAAAGCACCATGAATAAAGTGTGAACCACAATCAGTCATTAGGTATCTAGGGACTCCAAACCTTGGGAAAATAACTGCTTTAAGCATCTTAATAGAGGTGTTATGATCAACACTACTAGTTGGAATAACTTCTACCCACTTAGTAACGTAATCAACAGCAACTAAAATATGTGTGTACCCATTAGAGCCAGGAAACGGTCCCATATAATCAAAGCCCGAAACATCAAATGGTTCAATAATAAGTGAATAATTCATAGGCATTTCTTGACGTCTACTGATATTACCAATTCTTTGACATTCATCACAAGATAAGAAAAACTTACGGGCATCCTTGAAGAGAGTAGGCCAATAAAAGCCGGATTGCAATACCTTATGTGCAGTTCTATCTCCCGCATGGTGTCCTCCATAAGCTTCGGAGTGGCAGTTGCATAGGTTCTGTTCCTGTTCATGCTCAGGTACACAACGTCTAATAATACCATCTACTCCTTCTTTATAAACATGTGGGTCATCCGAGAAGTAATGTCTCAAATCATAGAAGAACTTTTTCTTTTGCTGGTATGTGAAGCCAGGAGGTATAAACTTAGCAACAATATAATAAGCATAATCAGCATACCATGGAGCAGTACGAGAAGTATTTATGACAGCTAATTGTTCATCAGGAAAGCTATCATCAATAGGTTGTGGGTCATCAAGTATATTCTCTAACCTAGACAAGTTGTTTGCAACGGGGTTCTCAGCTCCCTTTCTATCAATAATATGCAAGTCAAATTCTTGCAGCAAGAGAACCCATCTAATAAGTCTAGGTTTAGCATCTTTCTTTTCCATAAGGTATTTGATAGCAGCATGATCAGTGTGAATAGTTACTTTAGAATCAACAATATAGGGTCTAAACTTATCACAGGAAAATACAACTGCTAAAAATTCTTTCTCGGTAGTAGCTTAATTTCTCTGGGCACTATCTAAAGTTTTACTAGCATATTGGATAACATTCAATTTCTTATCAACTCTTTGTCCTAGAACAGCACCTACAACATAATCGCTAGCATCACACATAATCTCAAAAGGTAAATTCCAGTCAGGAGGCTAGACAATGGGTGCAGAGATCAATGATTTCTTAAGTATTTCAAATGCTTCTAGACAATCATCATCAAAGACAAAAGGAATATCTTTTTGTAAGTGATTACTCAGAGGCCTGGAGATTTTGGTGAAGTCCTTTATGAACCTCCTATAAAACCCGGCATGACCAAGGAAACTTCGTATACCTTTGATGTCCTTAGGGCATGGCATCTTTTCAATAGCATCAACTTTAGCTTTGTCAACTTCAATACCTCTTTCAGAAATTTTATGTCCCTAGACAATGCCTTCATTAACCATAAAGTGGCACTTCTCCCAATTCAAGACAAGATTAGTGTCTTCACATCGCTGCAAAACTCGATCAAGGTTGCTTAAGCAATCATCAAAAGAGGTTCCGTAAACGGAGAAATCATGCATGAACACCTCAACAATCTTTTCACAAAAATCAGAGAATATAGCCATCATGCATCTTTGAAAGGTAGCAGGTGCATTACATAAACCAAAAGGCATACGTCTATAAGCAAAGGTACCGAAAGGACAAGTAAAGGTGGTCTTTTCTTGATCCCCTTTTGCCACAAGTACTTGAGAGAAACCAAAATAACCATCTAGAAAGCAGAAATGAGTATGTTTGGATAATCTTTCTAGCATTTGATCAATAAATGACAAGGGGTAATGATCTTTCTTAGTAGCTTTATTTAACTTACGGAAATCAATTACCATTCTATAACCTGTAACTATTCTTTGCGGGATCAATTCATCTTTATCATTAGGGACAATAATCATACCTCCTTTCTGAGGGACACAATGGACATGACTTACCCACTGGCTATCAGCAACTGGATAGATAATACCTGCCTCTAGAAGCTTTTGTATTTCCTTCCTTCCCACTTCTTTCATCTTAGGATTTAACCGTCGCTGGTGATCAATAACCGGTTTAGCATTTTCTTCCAATTTTATCTTGTGTTGGCATAAAGTGGGACTAATGCCCTTAAGATCGTCCAGAGTATATCCAATAGCAGCACGGTGCTTCTTCAGAGTTTTCAATAATTTTTCTTCTTCCTGCTCTGAAAGGTTAGCACTAATACTAACAAGATATATCTTCTTTTCATCAAGATAAACATACTTAAGATTATCAGGTAAAGGTTTAAGTTCAAACACGGGATCACCCTTGGGTGGAGGAGGATCCCCTAGGATTTCAACAGACAAGTTTTTTTTCAATACGGGTCCCTGATTAAAGAATATTTCATCTATTTCTCTTCTCTCATTCATATGCATATAATTTTCATGGTCTAGCAAGTATTGTTCTAAAGGATCATTAGGAGGCACATCAATAGAAGCAAGACCAATAATTTCATCCTTACTAGGTAGTTCTTTATCAAGGGGTTGTCTACGGAATTTAGCAAAGTTAAAATCATGAGACATATCCCCTAACCCAACAGTAACAATATCTTTCACACAGTCTATCTTAGCATTAACAGTATTCAAGAAGGGTCTACCAAATAAAATGGGACAAAATTCATCTTGTGTGGAACTAAGAACAAAATCAGCAGGGCATTTAACCTTCCCACACAAAACTTCAACATCTCTAACAATCCCAACTGGTGAAATAGTGTCTCTATTAGCTAGCTTAATAGTAACATCATTCCCTTCTAACTCAACAGGTGCAATGTCATGCATAATTTCTTGATATAAGGTATGAGGGATAATACTCGCACTAGCATCTACGTCACATAAACCTTGATAGAAAAGATCTCCTATCTTAACATAAATAACATGCAAGCCTACAATAGGTCTATGTTTATTCCTAGCATTGGGTTTGGCTATCCTAGCAGACTCTTCTTGGAGGTAAATAACATGTCCATCTAAATCTTCTACCAAGAGATCTTTAACCATAGCAACACTAGGTCCAACTTTAATTTGCTCATAGGGTGTAGGTGTTCTAGTATTACTATTACGAACCACAGTTGAAGCTTTCGAATGATCCTTTATCCTAACAGGGAAGGGTGGTTTCTCAATATAAGCAGTAGTAATAATAGGATCAACATTATAAGTGATAGTCTTTTCTTCAACTTTAACGGGTTCAACTACTTTTACTTCAATAGGGGGATGGTATTTAAACCACTTCTCCTTAGGGAGGTCAATATGAGTAGCAAATGATTCACAGAAAGAAGCTACTATCTCAGAGTCAAGTCCATATTTAGTGCTAAACTGACGGAAAACATCGGTATCCATAAAACCTTTAACACAATCAAACTTAGGGGTCATACCTGACTCCTTACCATCGTCGAGATCCCAATCTTCAGAGTTGCATTTAATTATTTCCAATAAATCCCATTTGAATACAATAGTCTTCATCATAAAAGAGCCAGAACAAGAAGTATCGAGCATAAAACGATTATTGAGAGAATGTCGAGCATAAAATTTTTGAATGATCATTTCTCTTGAGAGCTCATGATTGGGGAATGAATATAACATTGACCTAAGCCTCTCCCAAGCTTGAGCAATGCTTTCTCCTTCACGAGGCCAAAAATTATAGATATAGTTACGATCACGATGAACCTAGTGCATAGGGTAGAACTTCTGATGAAATTCCTGCTTCACACGATTATAGTTCCATGATCCAATATCATCACATAGCCTAAACCATGTCAATGCATCTCCCTTCAAAGATAAAGGGAAGACCTTCTTCATGATAACATCCTCGGGCATACCTGCAAGCTTAAAAAATCCACAAACTTCATCCACATAAATTAGGTGTAAATCGGGATGCAGTGTTCTGTCTCCTTTAAAAGGATTTGCACGCACTTTCTCTATCATACCCGAAGAAATTTCGAAGCAAACATTTTCAGTAGGTGCAGTAGGTTGAGGTGCAACTCTTTGTTCTTCTGGTCGGGGTGAAGATACCCCGAACAAGCCCCTCAAAGGATTATGAGCCATAGTAACAAGTGACAATAAATTTCAGCACACTATATAAATTTTTCCTTACCAAATTCCACTTACCAAAAGCGCTTCACTCCGTGGCAACGGTACCAGAAAACAGTCTTGATGACCCACAAGTGTAGGGGATCTACCGTAGTCCTTTCGATAAGTAAGAGTGTCGAACCCAACGAGGAGCAGAAGGAAATGATAGGCAGTTTTCAGTACGGTATTTTCTGCAAGCACTGAAATTATAGGTAACAGATAGTTTTGTGATAAGGTAATTGGTAGTAAGTAACAAAAGGTAAAAGTAAATAAGGTGTCGCAAGGTGGCCCAATCCTTTTTGTAGAGAAGGACAAGCCTGGACAAACTCTTATCTAAAGGAAAGCGCTCTCGAGGACACATGGGAATTATCGTCAAGCTAGTTTTCATCACGATCATCTGATTCACGTTCGGTACTTTGATAATTTGGTATGTGGGTGGACCGGTGCTTGGGTGTTGCCCTTACTTGGACAAGCCTCCCACTTATGATTAACCTCTAATGCAAGCATCCACAACTACAAAATAAGTATTAAGGTAAACCTAACCATAGCATGAAACAAGTGGATCCAAATCAGCCACTTACGAAGCAACGCATAAACTAGGGTTTAAGCTTCTGTCACTCTAGCAACCCATCATCTACTTATTACTTCCCAATGGCTTCCTCAAGGCCCAAATAATGGTGAAGTGTCATGTAGTCGACGTTCACATGACACCACTAGAGGATAGACAACATACATCTCATCAAAATATCGAACGAAGACCAAATTCACATGACTACTTATAGCAAGACTTCTCCCATGTCCTCAGGAACAAAAGTAACTACTCATAAGACATAATATTGTTCATGATCAGAGGGATATTAATATGCATAATGGATCTGAACATATGATCTTCCACCAAGTAAACCAACTAGCATCAACTACAAGGAGTAATCAACACTACTAGCAACCCACAAGTACCAATCTGAGGTTTGGGAACAAAGATTGGATACAAGAGAAGAACTAGGGTTTGAGAGGAGATGGTGTTGGTGAAGATGTTGATGAAGATAGCCCTCCCCAAGATGGGAGAGTTGTTGGTGATGACAGCGGTGACGATTTCCCCCTCCCAGAGGGAAGTATCCCCGGCAGAACAGCTCTGCCGGAGCCCTAGATTGGTTTCCGCCTCGGTTCCGCCTCGAGACGGCGGCGGCTGGTCCCGAAAGCCTCCTTATGATTTTTTTTCCAGGTCAAAACACCTCATATAGGAGAAGATGTGCATCGGGGGGCCCATGAGATAGGGGGCGCGCCCAGAGAGGGGGGGCGCCCCCCACCCTCCTGGACAGTCGGTGACCCCCCTTGTGAACTTCTTTCGCCAGATATTTTTTATATTTTCTGAAACGGAGTTCTGTGAAGTTTCGAGGCTTTTGGAGTTGTGCAGAATAGGTTTCCAGAGTTTACTCCTTTTCCAGCCCAGAATTCCAGTTGCCGTCTTTCTCCTTCTTCATGTAAACCTTGTAAAATAAGAGAGAAAAGGCATAAGTATTGTGACATAACGTGTAATAACAGCCCCTAATGCATTAAATATCAACATATAAGCATGATGCAAAATGGACGTATCAATAGCTATGTATTAATAGCAATCATAGTATTGCTCTGTTAATTACTCTGTTGCAATATGTGTACTCTGTTTACCGTTCTTATATGTTCTGTTTCAATGTGTGTATATACGCTTTCCATTCTGTATATGTGGATGATAACAGCTAGATTCAAATTAGTATACAAAAATAGATAGAAAATGGAATTCATAACACACACACACACACACACACACACACACACACACACACACAGATATATATATATATATATATATATATATATATATATATATATATTAATTGTTCATTAGTTCATCACATAATATATATAATATCATCACATATACGTGATGATACTTAACTACTAGGTACAATGCATAAAATTGAAAACGAACAATACTAAAACTAATAATCTCTCCTGATGTGCGGCGTCTTCCCAGTGCGGAGGCAGTACTCCGCCTCGCAGCGCTTGACGTACCGATCTACCTCTTGCTGACGGACGAGCGCGGACGATCTTGCCATTTCGTTGGGCGCCCACCGGAGCTCCTCGTCAGTGGCACGCTGGAGCTTAACGGCCCACCTCCACGCAGCGATGAGGCGCCTAGCGCCTTTGACCTTCCTCGCGAAGTACCCGTCTCTGTACACCTCCTCCGCACAATGACGCGCCCACCCCCAAAGCTCCACCTTCTCCTTTTTCCAGGCGGCATCATGGGCTTCATAGGCCGCCTCGTACCTAGCTTACTCCTTCGTCCTCTCCTTCTTGAACGCCACTTGCCTCGCTTTCTCAGCCGGCGGCAGTGACTTCCATAGACAAAGATTGTACTGGCCCCAAAACCAATCCAAAGTTGGGGGGTCCGGCGCCACCTTGTCCAGCGGCGCGTAGGGGTCCTCCTCGTCGCTTCTCTTCGACCGAGCATCCTCGGGGTGGGGGGGAGCAGATCGGCGGCGCCATGGAAGAGCTTGGAGAGAGATAGATAGAGAGAGGGCGAGCGAGGGGAGGATGTAGATGAGAATGCAGGCACGAAGACATGAGCAAGGTAGTATTTATTGGCGGCCAGAATCTAGATCGACGGGAATAGTTGATGACCCACAAGTGTAGGGGATCTATCGTAGTCCTTTCGATAAGTAAGAGTGTCGAACCCAACAAGGAGCAGAAGGAAATGATAGGCAGTCTTCGGTAAGGTATTTTCTGCAAGCACTGAAATTATAGGTAACAGATAGTTTTGTGATAAGGTAATTGGTAGCAAGTGACAGGTAAAAGTAAATAAGGTGCAGCAAGGTGGCCAAATCCTTTTGGTAGCAAAGGACAAGCCTGGACAAACTCTGATATAAAGGAAAGCGCTCCAGAGGACACATGGGAATTATCATCAAGCTAGTTTTCATCACCATCATCTGATTCGCATTCGGTACTTTGATAATTTGGTATGTGGGTGGACCGGTGCTTGGGTGCTGCCCTTACTTGGACAAGCCTCCCACTTATGATTAACCTCGAATGCAAGTATCCGCAACTACAAAAGAAGTATTAAGGTAAACCTAACCATAGCCTGAAACATATGGATCCAAATCAACCCCTTACGAAGCAACGTATAAACTAGGGTTTAAGCTTCTGTCACTCTAGCAACCCATCATCTACTTATTAATTCCCAATGCCTTCCTCTAGGCCCAAATAATGGTAAACTGTCATGTAGTCGACGTTCACATGACACCACTAGAGGAGAGACACCATACATCTCATCAAAATATCGAACGAAGACCAAATTCACATAATTAATAATAGCAAGACTTCTCCCATGTCCCCAGGAACAAAAGTAACTACTCACAAGGCATAATATTGTTCATGATCAGAGGGGTATTAATATGCATAATGGATCTGAACATATGATCTTGCACCAAATAAACTAACTAGCATCAACTACAAGGAGTAATCAATACTACTAGCAACCCACAGGTACCAATCTGAGGTTTGGGTACAAAGATTGGATACAAGAGATGAACTAGGGTTTGAGAGGAGATGGTGCTGGTGAAGGTGTTGATGAAGATAACCCTCCCCAAGATGGGAGAGTTATTGGTGATGACGGCGGTGACGATTTCCCCCTCCCGGAGGGAAGTATCCCCGGCAGAAAAGCTCTGCCGGAGCCCTAGATTGGTTTCCGCCTCGGTTCCGCCTCGAGACGGCGGCGTCTGGTCCCGAAAGCCTCCATATGATTTTTTCCAGGTCAAAACACCTCATACAGGAGAAGATGGGCATCGAGGGCCTGCCGGCTGGCCCACGAGGCACGGGGCGCACCCTGGGAAGGGGGGCGCGCCCCCCACCCTCGTGGACAGCCGATGGCCCCCCTCATGGGTTTCATTAGCCAAATATTTTTTATATTTTCTGAAACGATGTTTTGTTGAGTTTCAGGGCTTTTGGAGTTGTGCTGAATAGGTTTCCAGAGTTTGCTCCTTTTCCAGCCCAGAATTCCAGCTGCCGGCATTCTCCCTCTTGATGTGAACCTTGTCAAATAGGGAGAAAAGGCATAAGTATTGTGACAAAACATGTAAGAACAGCCCATAATGCAATAAATATCAACTTATAAGCATGATGCAAAATGGACGTATCAACTCCCCCAAGTTTAGACCTCGCTTGTCCTCAAGCGAAAGCCGATATCGAAAAATTTGTCCACATGTTTAGAGATAGAGGTGTCGATAAAAACAAAATACGGACATGAGGGCATCATGATCATTCTCATAACAGCAACTTATATAAATATAGTCATATGATCCTTATGCTAAAGTAACAATGCATCCACAATATTAAGTATGCATCATAAACTTCATTGGAAATTAACAAACTTTGATGTCCGTCATTGATGCAATTGCAATTTATCGTAACATCGGAAAGAGTCAATATAAGAGCTTTTCAGCAAGCCTACATACTCAACCATCATATAGTCTTTCACAATTGCTCACACTCATGCAATACTTATGTTTACAGAGTTTTAATCGGACACAGAGAAAGATAGGGGCTTATGGTGTTGCCTCCCAACCTTTTACCTCATGGGTAATGTCAACGGTAATAGATCATGAAAACTTACATCCAAGTGGGTATATATGTCAGGATCTTTCCAACACAATGTGCTTGCCAAAGGATAAAATGTAAAAAGGAAAGGTGTATTTCACCTTGACACTTATAAGACATGAATAATAGATAGGCCCTTCGCAGAGGGAAGCAGAGGTTGTCATGTGTTTTTATGGTTGGATGCACAAAGTCTTAGCATAGAAGAACTTTGCTTTATATTGCCACTTGTGATAAGGACCTTTATTATGCAGTCCGTCACTTTTATTACTTCCATATCACAAGATCGTATAAAGCTAATTTCTCCCACACTAACAAAACATACATATTTTAGTGGATTTGCAACATGACAACTTACTTGGAAGGATCTTTCTCAATCCATAGGTAGGTATGGTGGACTCTCATGGCAAAACTGGGTTTAAGGATATATGGAAGCACAAGTAGTATCTCTACTTAGTGCGAGGAGTTTTGGCTAGCATGAGGGGGAAAGGCAAGCTCAACATGTTGGATGATCCATGACAATATACTTTATTTCGGATATAAGAAGACATAACCCATTATGGTGTCTTCCTTGTCCAACATCAACTCTTTAGCATGTCATATTTTAATGAGTGCTCACAATCATAAAAGATGTCCAAGATAGTATATTTGTATGTGAAGCCTCTCTTCTTTTATTAATTTTTAATAATTGCAACGATGACCAAAACTATGTTTGTCACCTCCCAACAACTTTTCTTTATCATACTCTTGTATATGAAGTCATTACTTCCCACAAGATCGATATGATCTCTTTGGTACTCTTTATGTTTTCTTTCTTTTTATCATGACCCAAGTGAGGAAATCAAGCCCTTGACTTAATACTAATCTTTATTATATAACTCACGGACTCGATTACAAAGGGTAAAGCTCACAACTAGATCATGCTAACTTAATTCTAATAGATCAAGATACTACCAAAAGGATCGAACTAAGTAAAATGGTAAAGATAGGAGTGATGGTGATACGATACCGGGGTCACTCCCCGAAGCTTGGCAGTTGCCAAGGGGAGTGCCCATACCCAAGTGATTATGTCTCCTTCTTCGGGGGTGGTAATGATGGCTTCTTCCTTAACTTGCGCTTAAGAGCATAATTTTGCTCCTTTAGATCATTGATCTCTTGCTCAAGGTTTAATATCTTCTTGCATAGTGCCTTCTTGTTTTCCTGCAAGAGGTTAAAAGGGATAAATTCGATCTTAGGTTCCTTTACTCTGTCGGGGAGGCCTGACTTTTTGAACTGCACATGCATGTCCCTCAGTTGAGGTAGCGGGAATTCGTCTTCATCTGAGCTGGTCCAATCCTTCCCATTGGGGTCATGGTCTTCTTCTTCCTCTGTGGTCCAACCATAAAGCTCCAAGTCACCATAGACTTTAGGGTCAGCAAGGGAATCAGCCAAATAGCTTTCTCCCTCCGAATCCTGGGATGACATGTTGCCTTTATCTACGACAGAAACAGCTCAAAACGAAAATAGAGGATTTTTGCGTGATATAGAGGTCAAAACCTTCGGGAGTATATATAATGATTTTTTACCGACCAAAAGGAGTAACCCACAAGAAAACGGAGTCCAGGGGACACACGGGGTGCCCACGAGGCAGGGGCGCACCTTGGGAAGGGGGCGCGCCCTCCACCCTCGTGGACGCCTCGTGTCCCTTCCGGACTGCGGTTTATTTTTCTATTTTTCTAGATATTCCAAAATGGAGAAAATTGCCTTTAGAACAGTTTTGGAGTCGGTTTACTTACCGTATCACATACCTCTTCCTTTTCGGAGGCTGAATCGTTCTGGAAAGTGTCCCTTATGTATTCCTCCGGGGTTATGGTTTCAATAATATTGGTTTCAACATTTATAGGATTACTTGAGATATAATGTTTGATACTTTGACCATTCACCACCTTCGGATTTGTGCCTTCGAAGTTGTTGATTTTTATGGCACCGGAATGATAGACCTCCTCGATAACGTAAGGTCCTTCCCACTTGGAGAGAAATTTTCCTGCAAAAAATCTTAAACGAGAGTTGTATAGCAAGACATAATCACCTACGTTAAACTCACGCTTTTGTATTCTTTTGTCATGCCATCTCTTAACTTTTTCTTTAAACAGCTTGGCATTCTCATAGGCCTGGGTTCTCCACTCATCAAGGCAGCTAATGTTAAATAACCTCTTTTCACTGGCAAGTTTGAAATTATAATTGAGCTCTTTAATAGCCCAATATGCCTTATGTTCTAGCTCGAGAGGTAAGTGACAGGCTTTTCCATATACCATCTTATATGGAGGCATACCCATAGGATTTTTGTATGCAGTTCTATAAGCCCATAATGCATCATCTAGTTTCTTGGACCAGTTCTTCCTAGACCTATTAACTGTCTTTTGCAAGATTAATTTCAACTCCCTATTACTTAGTTCTACTTGACCACTAGTCTGTGGGTGATTGGGTGATGCAATTCAATGGTTGACATCATATTTAGCAAGCATCTTACGGAAAGCACCATGAATAAAGTGTGAACCACCATCAGTCATTAGATACCTAGGGACTCCAAACCTCGGAAATATAACTTCTATAAGCATCTTAATAGAGGTGTTATGATCAGCACTACTAGTTGGAATAGCTTCTACCCACTTAGTAACGTAATCAACAGCAACTAAAATATGTGTGTACCCATTAGAGGCAGGAAAAGGTCCCATATAATCAAAGCCCCAAACATCAAATGGTTCAATAACAAGAGAATAGTTCATAGGCATTTATTGACGTCTACTAATATTGCCAATTCTTTGACATTCATCACAAGATAAGACAAACTTACGGGCATCCTTGAAGTGAGTAGGCCAATAAAAACTGGATTGCAATACCTTGTGTGCGGTTCTATCTCCTGCATGGTGTCCTCCATAAGCTTCGGAGTGGCACTTGCGTAGGATTTGTTCCTGTTCATGCTCAGGTACACAACGTCTAATAATACCATCTACTCCTTCTTCATAAAGATGTGGGTCATCCCAGAATTAATGTCTCAAATCATAGAAGAACTTTTTCTTTTGCTGGTATGTGAAGCTAGGAGGTATAAACTTGGCAACAATATAATTAGCATAATCAACATACCATGGAGTAGTACGAGAAGTATTTATGATAGCTAATTGTTCATCAGGAAAGCTATCATCAATAGGTTGTTGATGTCTACACACGCTTCTACTCTTGTAGACTATGTTGGGCCTCCAAGCGCAGAGGTTTGTAGGACAGCAGCAATTTCCCTCAAGTGGATGACCTAAGGTTTATCGAACTCAGGGAAGTAGAGGTTGACGATGGTCTCTCTCAAGCAACCCTGCAACTAAGATACAAGAAGTCTCTTGTGTCCCCAACACACCTAATACACTTGTTAGATGTATAGGTGCACTAGTTCGGCGAAGATATGTTAAATGGCAAGTGATATGGATGGCAAAACAAAGTAATATAAATCTGTAATAAAAAGTGCAGCAAGCAAACAAGTGGTAAACGTGAGCACAAAGATAACAAGGGTTGTCTCCCTAGAGCTCTTCCTTTATAGCCATAAAGATAGGCTTAAGACTTTAATGATGCTCTCGTAGGAATAAGAGTTGAAGAACAAAAGAGAGCATCAAGAATCAAATACCAAATATATTTAAGCCTAACATGCTTCCTATGCATAGGAATATTGCAATAGAATAATTCATTGAAGCACAAAGCAATAAGCATAGGAAGACAAAACAAGTGCAGCTTCAAAACCTTCAACATAAAGAGAGGGAACTTGACATTATTGAAATATCTATAAGCATATGTTCCCTTCTCATAATAATTTTCAGTGGGATCACGAATAAAGTCAACAATATAAGCATCACATAAAGCATTGTTACCATGATCCACATGCAAAAAGGTACTCTTACTCTCCACATAAGCATCTTTGGGGAGCCCATGGTTAGGACTTTTTAGCATTAACATTTTCAGTCTCCCCCAAGCTTGAGCTACGCTCTCTCCGTCACGAGACCTAAAGTTATAGATATAGTTCCTGTCTCGATGAATTTCATAAAGAGGATAAAACTTAGTATAAAAGAGAGACATAAGCTCTTGCCAATCAAGCAAGTGCGCGTTATCGAGAAGCTTATACCAATTTGAAGCTTTATCTATAAGTGATACGACGAACAATTTCCTCATGACAAACTCCCTTGATACACCTGCAAGCTTAAATAATGAACATAATTGTGACAGATATAGCAAGTGTTCACCGGGATGTCTGTCTCCTGCATAACGATTAGCCAAAACATAATCGATAATACCAGCTGGTATTTTATAGGGCACAATTTCAGTAGGGGGAGGAGCAACCACCACAGGTGTGGGGCGTCTTCCCGCAAGCAACGATCCAATAGCAAGGTTGTCCATAAGCATAACTAGTGAAATAAAAACAAGAAACAAAAAGATTTAATTGCAAGATCTAAAGATATACCTTCAAGCACTCACTTCCCCGGCAACGGCGCTAGAAATAGCTTGATGTCTACACACGCTTCTACTCTTGTAGACTATGTTGGGCCTCCAAGCGCAGAGGTTTGTAGGACAGCAGCAATTTCCTCAAGTGGATGACCTAAGGTTTATCGAACTCAGGGAAGTAGAGGTTGAAGATGGTCTCTCTCAAGCAACCCTGCAACTAAGATACAAGAAGTCTCTTGTGTCCCCAACACACCTAATACACTTGTTAGATGTATAGGTGCACTAGTTCGGCGAACAGATGTTAAATGGCAAGTGATATGGATGGCAAAACAAAGTAATATAAATCTGTAATAAAAAGTGCAGCAAGCAAACAAGTGGTAAACGTGAGAACAATTGGTATTGCAATGGTGGAAACAAGGCCTAGGGTTCATACTTTCACTAGTGGCAACTCCCAACAACATTAACATAATCGAATCACATGATATTTCCCATAAAACATGCAATGGAGACGCACCCGGAGGTCATTCCTTCGTGGTCAAGAGAGGACGAGAATTATGTAGGGCTACAAAAGCACACCTCAAAGTTCGTAGTTCTCAATCTAAGGATTTCCCAATGTCATCGCGGCCATCCAAAGAGAGTCCCACAATCACCACAACATATCTAAAGGATAGTCAAAGACAAGCACCAAGAGACTCTCAATCTTCAATCAACACACAAGAGAGGAAATCACTCATGAAAATATTTTTCTAATACATGTCCAATAGACCGTTGTCACCTTGGTCTCGGGGATTATACTAGATAAAGACAAGTGAGTACATCAATCCAATACAAAGAGGAAGGGGAAATATCATGGGATCCCCCTAGATTAACATAGCCTATGATCACAACGAAGATCACATCATGGGAGAGAGAATTGACCACATAGCTACTGGTAGAAACCTCAGCCCCGAGGAGGAACTACTCCCGCATCATGGAGGGAGGAAGCAATGTCAATGGAGATGAATCCAGGGGCACTTCCCCATCCCGGCAGGGTGCCGGCATAGGAATTCTGGTCCCCCGAAGCTTGATGGCGATGGCGACGGAGATCGGAATTGCGTTTGGAGAAAAGGGGTCTGGAATCAGGGTTTCCTCGACGGGTGTTAAATATATGCCAAAGGGGGTCGCCGGGGGAGCTAAGGGGGGCCCAGGCGCCCCCCCCCCCCCCAGCGCGGCCTAGAGGGGGGCCGCGCCACCAGGGCGCCTGGAGCCCTGGTGGCCCCCCTCCGGCCCTACTTCGACCGTGTGGAAGCTTCCGGAACGTGATTTTTTATATAATTTTTCCGGGATTTTTCTGGCAGTTTACGTGATGGGAAAACCTGAAATACAAAAACAGCAGAAAACAAAAACTGGCACTGGGGTGCACTGAGTTAATAGGTTAGTCCAAATATGATCAAAAGTGTATGGAAGTGTATAAATATCATAGCAATATCACCCAAAAGAGGCATGGAGCAAGCAGAATATATAGATACGTTTTGGACGTATCAACATCCCCAAGCTTAATTCCTGCTCGTCCTCGAGTAGGTAAATGATAACAAGAATAATTTCTGTGGTGACATGCTATTAATCACATAGGAACTTTTCACAGTCACATGACAAGTGCTTACTGAGACAATGAATCTGTAGTAATTAAGTTGCCTCATGAGAAAATCACAAAGAACCGAAAGTTTTACAATATGATATTGAAACATCAAATATATTTGCAATGAGCATGGTGTGCAAATATGACAAAGTGATATCTCGCTTGCCCCCTTTAGTGAAGCAAAACATAAATGCAGGGGCACCTCCAAGGTTTAAGTGATAACTAGATACAATGATTTCAGAATAAACGATATCACAATCATGCAAAAGACAATGCTACTTTGGGACAATGCACATTACACTCAGAATGACAATCATGCTCTTAATAGTTGGTGCTTTAAAAGAAGGTGGAGACTCTCGAACCGTGGCTTTTGTTGGCAAGGTTGAAAACTCGTAGTCGGAAACAAAGACAAAGCATGTACCAGAGCTCTTGGTTTTAAAAACAGAAGTAAAAATTATTTTTTTATATATGCATGTTTCGTCAATGAATGCTAGCAGACAACTCAATCACTTCTTGAGATGGACAAGTTTCGAGGAACGGCTCCCGAATGAGGACGATCACATCCTCTTAATCTCCTTTGTTTATCACTGCCAAAGTTTTCTGATTTCTCATGAACAAAGCGTGAAGGAGGGTTTGTTTGTTGTATTATTTTTGAGCCAGGCGCACTCTTTGCCAGTTCCTTCTCGTATTATGGGTTTGCACATTAGACATGCAATCCCGGGGTGAAGCTTGTCCAACTTAAAAAGATCATGAATTAACTACTACTTCCTCATGAACTAAAACAGAGGCACAAAATAGGAATGTTTTTTTTGAATAATTTCGAGATGGTACATGAAAGTCTTCGTTAGGAATGGCAGGTAAATACCATGTATAGGAAGGTATGGTGGACTCATATGGCATAACTGGTTTAAAGGATTTTGGATGCACAAGCAGTCAGTCCGCTTAGTACAGGCGAAGGTTAGCAAAAGACTGGGAGAGACCAACTAAAAAAGCAATGACGGTCATAATCATGCAGAGCGACAAAGCAACGTTGAATCAGGCATGGAAGTTATATCGCTACTCAGAAATAAAAGATCATCAAGGCTTGACAGACTTTCTTTACAGTCTTAAATATGCGTGAGCATACGCCAAGTCAATCAAAATAAATTCTTGAAGGAAGATATCACTAAACCATACCACATCATAGGCAAACAAATCATGTTGGTACTCCAATAACACATTGGGAACCCCCCCAGCTATTTGAGACTAACCATAAGAAAACATGAACTACTAAGCACCATTATGCACGTAGCATTTTTATCATAGACATATCGACCAGTGCAACAGAAGCCAACTCTCTTAACAAGATAAGCATGATAAATAAAGAGAGTTCCAGTGACCAACTAAACAAAAGCTCTTTAAAAAGATAAGCATGAAAATTAAGAGCTAAACATGATAGTAGCTATTGAAAGACAAAGAACACACACAGTAAGGATAGACATGAAAATTCTATGTTATGTTCTAGGTTGAAGTGGAGCGTGTTTCTCTCCCACACAAAGAAAGCTGAGTTCCAACTCGTTATGAAAAGCAAGCAAAGCTAAAGAAAACTAAAAAGGAAACTAAAAGCAAGACGCTCCAAGCATAGCACATAACACATGAAGTGATAAAAATATAGTGGAACGAAAGATGAACTGATAATTGTTGATGGAGAAGGGGATGCACGGGGGCATCCCCAAGCTTAGATGCTTGAGTCTTCTTGAATATTTCTTGGGGGTGCATGGGGGCATCCCCAAGCTTGAGCTTTTGACACTCCTGAATCTTTTTATCATCTTCCCTCGCACACTTGAAAACTCCCTTCATACATAACTCATCATAATCTGATTAGCGAGGTTAGTACCCATAATAAAATAATTTTTCCTTGCTGGAAATAAGGATATTCTTGAAGGTCTACTGTTTCTCAATATTGCCAAAAGGTTTTTGCAAAGAAAAAGCAAGCTCAAGGTTTGCAAAACGAAGGAAAGGCAAAACAGTACAGAATCTGTGAAAAACAGACCAGCAGGTAGTAAAAGATTTTTTCGGGGCACTTCTGCAACTCTAATAAAAAACTCAGAACAGACACCCGAAAGCCAATTGTATAGAGCACGCTGCCAAAAATATTCAGACCAAAAAGATGATCTGGTGATTTTATACGAATTTTTCTGCCCAAGGACAGAATCTGTTTCCTGGACAGCACGTCACAACTTTTGAATTTTCTTGCAATCAGAGGCTAAACTTGGCACAAAGTTGAAAAGAAAAGGTACAATGATGTTGCTACAGTAGTAACAAACATCAAGACCACTAAAAACTGAAAGAACAAACTGAAAGCAAAGATAACAAGGGTTGTCTCCCTAGAGCTCTTCCTTTATAGCCATAAAGATAGGCTTAAGACTTTAATGATGCTCTCGTACGAATAAGAGTTGAAGAACAAAAGAGAGCATCAAGAATTAAATACCAAATATATTTAAGCCTAACATGCTTCCTATGCATAGGGATATTGCAATAGAATAATTCATTGAAGCACAAAGCAATAAGCATAGGAAGACAAAACAAGTGCAGCTTCAAAACCTTCAACATAAAGAGAGGGAACTTGACATTATTGAAATATATATAAGCATATGTTCCCTTCTCATAATAATTTTCAGTGGGATCACGAATAAACTCAACAATATAAGCATCACATAAAGCATTGTTACCATGATCCACATGCAAAAAGGTACTCTTACTCTCCACATAAGCATCTTTGGGGAGCCCATGGTTAGGACTTTTTAGCATTAACGTTTTCAGTCTCCCCCAAGCTTGAGCTACGCTCTCTCCGTCACGAGACCTAAAGTTATAGATATAGTTCATGTCTCGATGAATTTCATAAAGAGGATAAAACTTAGTATAAAAGAGAGACATAAGCTCTTGCCAATCAAGCAAGTGCGCGTTATCGAGAAGCTTATACCAATCTGAAGCTTTATCTATAAGTGATACGGCGAACAATTTCCTCATGACAAACTCCCTTGATACACCTGCAAGCTTAAATAATGAACATAATTGTGACAGATATAGCAAGTGTTCACCGGGATGTCTGTCTCCTGCATAACGATTAGCCAAAACATAATCGATAATACCAGCTGGTATTTTATAGGGCACAATTTCAGTAGGGGGGGGAGCAACCACCACAGGTGTGGGGCGTCTTCTCGCAAGCAACGATCCAATAGCAAGGTTGTCCATAAGCATAACTAGTGAAATAAAAACAAGAAACAAAAAGATTTAATTGCAAGATCTAAAGATATACCTTCAAGCACTCACTTCCCCGGCAACGCCGCCAAAAATAGCTTGATGTCTACACACGCTTCTACTCTTGTAGACTATGTTGGGCCTCCAAGCGCAGAGGTTTGTAGGACAGCAGCAATTTCCCTCAAGTGGATGACCTAAGGTTTATCGAACTCAGGGAAGTAGAGGTTGAAGATGGTCTCTCTCAAGCAACCCTGCAACTAAGATACAAGAAGTCTCTTGTGTCCCCAACACACCTAATACACTTGTTAGATGTATAGGTGCACTAGTTCGGCGAAGAGATGTTAAATGGCAAGTGATATGGATGGAAAAACAAAGTAATATAAATCTGTAATAAAAAGTGCAGCAAGCAAACAAGTGGTAAACGTGAGCACAAATGGTATTGCAATGGTGGAAACAAGGCCTAGGGTTCATACTTTCACTAGTGGCAACTCCCAACAACATTAACATAATCGAATCACATGATATTTCCCATAAAACATGCAATGGAGACGCACCC
>LR738710.1:703986610-704059742 GCA_902687465.1 Secale cereale | reverse complement strand
CCCCCCCCCCCCCGGCGCGGCCTGGAGGGGGGCCGCGCCACCAGGGCGCCTGGAGCCCTGGTGGCCCCCCTCCGGCCCTACTTCGGCCGTGTGGAAGCTTCCGGAACGCTGATTTTTTATATAATTTTTCCTGGATTTTTCTGGCAGTTTACGTGACGGGAAAACCTGAAATACAAAAACATCAGAAAACAGAAACTGGCACTGGGGTGCACTGAGTTAATAGGTTAGTCCAAATATGATCAAAAGTGTATGGAAGTGTATAAATATCATAGCAATATCACCCAAAAGAGGCATGGAGCAAGCAGAAATTATAGATACGTTTTGGACGTATCAGTTGTGGATCATCAAGTATATTTTCCAACCTAGACAAGTTATCTGCAATGGGGTTCTCAGCTCCCTTTCTATCAATGATATGCAAGTCAAATTATTGCAGCAAGAGAACCCATCTAATAAGTCTAGGCTTAGCATCTTTCTTTTCCATAAGGTACTTGATAGCAGCATGATTAGTGTGAATAGTTATCTTAGAATCAACGATATAGGGTCTAAACTTATCACAAGCAAATACGACTGCTAAAAATTGTTTCCCAGTGGTGGCATAATTTCTTTGGGCACTATCTAGAGTTTTACTAGCATACTAGATAACATTCAATTTCTTATCAACTCTTTGCCCTAAAACAACACCTACAACATAATCACTAGCATCGCACATAATCTCAAAGGGTAAATTCCAGTCAGGAGGCTGGAATTTAGGTGCAGAGATCAATGCTTTCTTAAGTATTTCAAATGCTTCTAGACAATCATCATCAAATACAAAAGGAATATCTTTTTGTGAAAGATTAGTCAGAGGCCTGTAGATTTTGGAGAAGTCCTTAATGAACCTTCTATAAAACACGGCATGACCAACGAAACTTCATATACCTTTAATATACTTGGGGCATGGCATCTTTTCAATAGCATCAAATTTAGCTTTGTCAACTTCAATAGCTGTTTCCGAAATTTTATGTCCCAAGACAATGCCTTCATTAACCATAAAGTGGCACTTCTCCCAATTCAAGACAAGATTAGTGTCTTCACATCTCTGCAAAACTCGATCAAGGTTGCTTAAGCAATCATCAAAAGAGGTTCCGTAAACGGAGAAATCATCCATGAACACCTCAACAATCTTTTCACAAAAATCAGAGAATATAGCCATCATGCATCTTTGAAAAGTAGCAGGTGCATTACATAAACCAAAAGGCATACGTCTATAAGCAAAGGTACCGAAAGGACAAGTAAAGGTGGTCTTTTCGTGATCCGCTTTTGCCACAAGTACTTGAGAGAAACCAGAATAACCATCTAGAAAGCAGAAATGAGTATGTTTGGATAATCTTTCTAGCATTTGATCAATAAATGACAAGGGGTAATGTCGGTGTACTAAGGTAGGGGTACCCTAGTACCCCAACTTGTGCACGGGCAGCGGCAGCCCCCCCGCGGCAAGGTTCACCACGCGCGTGCCGGAGACCTTCCTGCCCCTTATCTAGCCATTCAAAAACAAAGTATACAAGACAGAAGACCAAGACCCCGGCAAGAGGAGCTTGCCGGGAAGGCCGTCCCAGGCTCGAGATTGCTTAACTAGCACGAGGCCCTGGCAAGAGGAGCTTGTCAGGACGAATAGAAGATTTTATCTTAGAAGACCCGGCAAGGGCTCGGGGAGCGGCAAGCTTCCGGGCCCGGCAAGGTCGAGATCCCCGGCAAGGTGCTTGCCGGGGGAGGTGCGCCATGTGCCCGCGCTCCAGCTCATCGGCCCACGCGTCGCCCTGGGGCCACTCCAGGGACGCGTGGCGGATGGCTGTGCAGCCTGGGGGACACGGTGGCACTCCACGGCAGAGGATCCATCGCCGTGGCAGACGGAGACGCAACGGCGGGAGCTTTTGGGGTCGACGGCGACGGGCATTAAATGCCCTTGTCCCCCACTGTTAAAGTAGGTATAGACCACTGTTCTGTACTGTAGCTCCACTGTTCCCGCACTGTTACAACTACCACCTATTTTACATTTTTACCCCTTTCTCCTACGTTGACACCTGTCGGTGACCCCTTGCACTATAAAAGGAGGCCCATGCACAACGTGGTGGGGGGTTCGGTTGGAAACCTAGATCATTCTCACGCTCGTGTAGCTGCTTCTTCAAGCTCCGAGCGCCCAAACTCAATACACAACCAAGCAGGAGTAGGGTTTTACGCATCCGTGCGGCCCGAACCTGGGTAAAAACTGCCCGCGCGTCTGCCTCGATCTGCTCTTCGTGCTCCCTCCGCCCTCGTACCGCACAGACAAGGGGCTCCGGTCCCATAGGTGTTCGTGGTGGACAGTTTCCCCCGACAAGGTCCTTGGCGCCCCACCCATGTATGGATACAATAGGGTGTTAGGCCAACTCTCGCGAAGAAACGGTGATCAAAGAAAATACAAAAATCAACCTAGAGTCCGAATTGATCGAGACTCTCAAAGCAAGTGAGAACAAGCACCGATTTCGTCGTTTTCATAGGCGTTGGAAAGCTATTGGGGAATTGAGGTGATAGGACTTATAGTTTTTACTATCTGGAGGATTTTACATACGTGCACACACAGGATCACGTGCGTGGAAAATTTTGAGCCCAAAAAGGGTCGTCTTGGCCCTGAAAAATGGCCTGCAGGATTGGAAAAAATGAAAGTTATCGCAATTACAGCTCAAATTTTGATGAGCCGGCATATCACTTTGGTGTTCAGGTCCTGGGCGCCCCACCCATGTATGGATACAATAGGGTGTTAGGCCAACTCTCGCGAAGAAACGGTGATCAAAGAAAATACAAAAATCAACCTAGAGTCCGAATTGATCGAGACTCTCAAAGCAAGTGAGAACAAGCTCCGATTTCGTCATTTTCATAGGCGTTGGAAAGCTATTGGGGAATTGAGGTGATAGGACTTCTAGTTTTTACGATCTGGAGGATTTTACAGCACACACAGGATCACGTGCGCAGAAAATTTTGAGACCAAAAAGGGTCGTCTTGGCCCTCAAAAATGGCCTGCAGGATTGGAAAAAATGAAAGTTATCGCAATTACAGCTCAAATTTTGATGAGCCGGCATATCACTTTGGTGTTCAGGTCCTTGGCGCCCCACCCATGTATGGATACAATAGGGTGTTAGGCCAACTCTCACGAAGAAACGGTGATCAAAGAAAATACAAAAATAAACCTAGAGTCCGAATTGATCGAGACTCTCAAAGCAAGTGAGAACAAGCACCGATTTCGTCGTTTTCATAGGCGTTGGAAAGCTATTGGGGAATTGAGGTGATAGGACTTCTAGTTTTTACGATCTGGAGGATTTTACATACGTGCACACACAGGATCACGTGCGTGGAAAATTCTGAGCCCAAAAAGGGTCGTCTTGGCCCTCAAAAATGGCCTGCAGGATTGGAAAAAATGAAAGTTATCGCAATTACAGCTCAAATTTTGATGAGCCGACATATCACTTTGGTGTTCAGGTCTGTCGGTGTACTAAGGTAGGGGTACCCTAGTACCCCAACTTGTGCACGGGCAGCGGCAGCTCCCCGCGGCAGGGTTCACCACGCGCTTGCCGGAGACCTTCCTGCCCCTTATCTAGCCATTCAAAAACAAAGTATACAAGACAGAAGACCAAGACCCCGGCAAGAGGAGCTTGCCGGGAAGGCCGTCCCAGGCTCGAGATTGCTTAACTAGCACGAGGCCCTGGCAAGAGGAGCTTGTCAGGACGAATAGAAGATTTTATCTTAGAAAACCCGGCAAGGGCTCGGGGAGCGGCAAGCTTCCGGGCCCGGCAAGGTCGAGATCCCCGGCAAGGTGCTTGCCGGGGGAGGTGCGCTGTGTGCCCGCGCTCCAGCTCATCGGCCCACGCGTCGCCCTGGGGCCACTCCAGGGACGCGTGGCGGATAGCTGTGCAGCCTGGGGGACACGGTGGCACTCCACGGCAGTGGATCCGTCGCCGTGGCAGACGGAGACGCAACGGCGGGAGCTTTTGGGGTCGACGGCGACGGGCATTAAATGCCCTTGTCCCCCACTGTTAAAGTAGGTATAGACCACTGTTCTGTACTGTAGCTCCACTGTTCCCGCACTGTTACAACTACCACCTCTTTTACATTTTTACCCCTTTCTCCTACGTTGACACCTGTCGGTGACCCCTTGCACTATAAAAGGAGGCCCATGCACAACGTGGAGGGGGTTCGAAACCTAGATTACTCTCACGCACGGTGTAGCTGCTTCTTCAAGCTCCCGAGCGCTCAACTCAATACACAACCAAGCAGGAGTAGGGTTTTACGCATCCGTGCGGCCCGAACCTGGGTAAAAACTGCCCGCGCGTCTGCCTCGATCTGCTCTTCGTGCTCCCTCCGCCCTCGTACCGCACAGACAAGGGGCTCCGGTCCCATAGGTGTTCGTGGCGGACAGTTTCCCCCGACATTCTTTGGCGCGCCAGGTAGGGGGCGTCGAGGTTGTGCGAACCTGATCCGGCGTTCGCGCGGGCGCAATCTTCATTAACCTCTCCAAGTTTCGTCAACAACTTCATCAGCGACAACTCCATGGCCCCGAAGAAGAAGCCTTCGGAGGTCGGGGGCCCGTCTGCGTCTCATCCGCCGCCACCAGAGCCAACGGTGGGCGGGGGAGACGCCGTCGGAAGGGTGGTTGCCGGCGAGGACACTCACGGTGCCACCAGATCCAAGAACAGGACGGACGACCGGACCTCGGTCTCCGTGGACGCGCCACGTCCATCGCAACATACGACGACCCCGCAGCGCCATGCCACGGGAGGTGGTATCCGCTTGCTGGGACAAGGCCATACTGGAGGTTCGCGGGACGCCCCGGACCCCCGTCCGGGCACAAGCAAAGCGAAGGCGCCGGCACGGGACCCCGCTCCTTCTAACGTTGTTAGAAGTCCGAGCGTATCCCGCTCCTCGCACCGCTCGCCCGCGTTCCCCACTACTCCGGCAGAAGCGCTCGCAAGGGCGCAGCTGCTCCTCGATTTTCCTCCAGCGGCCGACAAAGCCGAGGAATGGAGGGCCACTATCCGGAGCCAGATAGACTTCGCCAACAACGACTCTCCGCAGCAGCCGTCGGCCTCGCGGCCGCGGCAGGCCGAGAAGACGAAGGCTATCGGCGACAAGACTGCCGGGGGTGCGACAAGCGTGCACTCCCCGCCGCAGAAGCAGAAGACGCCGCCCCGCCGGAACAACCCCGACGACGGCTCCACAGCCTCGTCGGACCCGCGGGCCCGTCGGGACCAGCGCCAGGTCCTCGACGACCGGCGAGATGAAGACGCTCGGACCACGATCGAGCGCCGCCGAGAAGCTCGGCGACAATCCGACAAGAGAGCTGGGAACGCTGTCGACGCACCCGCGCCCGGTGAACCAGGCGACTTGCCGTACGCGGCAGGCTGCCCTGCGTTCACCCACGAGCTGCGGCGCGTCCAGTGGCCCAGCATGAAGAACTTTAAGCCCGACGTACCGGAGAAGTACGACGGCAAGACGCACCCCTCGGAGTTTCTCAGCGTCTACACCATAGCAGTGCAAGCTGCCGGGGGGCGCGACGAGAAGATCCTGGCCAACTACTTCCCGCTCGTGCTGAAGCCGAACGTCCGTTCGTGGCTCATGCACTTGCCGGAAGGCTCTATCTCTTCTTGGGCCGACCTCTGCCATCAGTTTGTTGGCGCCTTCACCGGCGGCCACAAACCCCATGGCCAGGAGAGCGATCTCCACATTTTGGCCCAGAAGGAAGGCGAACCCCTGCGCAAGTATATCCAACGTTTCAGCCGGGTACAGCACAACATCCCCGACGTTCACCCTGCTGCGGTTATCAGCGCGTTCCATCAGAACGTGCGTAACCGCCGCATGCGTGAGGAGATGGCGATGACCAAGATCAGGGACGTCAGCGAGCTCTACGCTCTTGCCGACAAGTGCGCCCGTGCAGAAGAGGGGAGGAAACCCCCCGGGGAGGATGCTGGCGCAGGGGGAAGCGACAGCGACGACGCCGCCCCGGCAAAGAAGAGCCGGCGGCGGAACAACAGGAAGAAGGGCAAGAAGGAAGTGCTTGCCGTCGAGAAGTCCGGCAAGGAGGCCCCCGCCAAGCAAGCGCAGGCTGGCGGCTCCGGCAAGGAGCCTGCCCCTGCGGCGGCGGCCGACAAGCCGGGTAGCTCCGACAAGCAATACTGTAAGATTCACCGCACCAAGGGTCACGACCTCTCCAACTGTAAGCGCGTCGAGTACCTCGTCGAGCAGCAAAAGGCTGAGTACGAGAGGCGCGACAAGGAGAAGGCCCAAGGTGGCGGGGAAGAACCCAGCAAGAAGCGGCCATTCAATGGCCGGGGAGGACGCCGCGGCAAGGCCAAGCAGCGGCAAGGAGATCGACCTCCCCGGGGCCGCGACAACGACGAAGACGACGATGAAGACATGGAGGACGACGAAAACAGCGAGCAGGAGTTCCAGAAGGCCACGGAAGTCCTGTGCGTCGACGGTGGCGCCTCCCTGCACACCTCCCACCGCCAGCTGAAACAGTGGGTGCGTGAGGTGAATGCAGCCGAGCCGCCCGTGGAGTCGCGCAGGCTCCTCAAATGGTCCAGCACGCCCATCATTTTTGACCTTGAGGATCACCCTGACCGCACCACTGCGGTCGGGTGCTTGCCGATGCTGGTCTCACCCACCATCCGCAACCTCAAGGTCACCAAAATGTTGGTTGACGGCGGGGCCGGGCTGAACTTGATCTCCTCTGCTGTGATCAAGAAACTCCAGATTCAAGACGGCGAGCTCGAAGAGACCGGTTCATTCCAAGGAATCAACCCGGGAAGGAGCAAGCCCAAGGGAAAGATTACTCTGCCGGTGACCTTTGGCGGGGAGCTCAACTTCAGAACTGAGCGCATCACCTTTGACGTTGCTGATATTCCACTGCCCTACAATGGGATACTCGGCCGTCCCGCCCTCGCCAAGTTCATGGCAGCTTCCCACTATGCCTACAACGTGCTGAAGATGCCGGGGCCGATAAGCGTCATCACTGTCCACAGCGACAAGAAAGATGCGCTTATTTGCGCCGACAAGATTTACCGAGATGCGGCAGCTGCGGCCGAGAAGGATACTCTTGCCGCTGAAGCTCCCGGGGGGAAGAAGACGAAGACCAAGTCCGGCAAGTGCTCTGGGACACACTCCGGCAACCGCACCTCTTCGGAGTGCTGCGCCGCCGTCGAGGACGTTCCATCGAGCTCACCCGGCAAGAGCAAGAAAGGAATGGCTGCTCCTCCGGCAACCAAGAAGGTGTCCGCAAAGGAGGATGGCACTGGAGGTACCTTCACCATCAGCGCCACCCTTGACAGCAAATAGGAAAGCGCGCTCGTCGCCTTCCTGCGGGCGAATGTCGATGTGTTTGCTTGGCAACCATCTGACATCCCCGGTGTTCCCAGGAAGGTGATTGAGCACAAGCTTGCTGTCTGCCCTCATGCGCGGCCCATCAAGCAAAAAGTGAGGAAGCAAGCCGTGGAGCGCCAAGAGTTCATCAACGAGGAGATCAAGAAACTAGAGGCAGCAGGCCTAGTTAGAGGTGTGATCCATCCGACGTGGTTGGCAAACCCAGTCGTCGTGCGCAAAGCCAACGGGAAGTGGAGACTGTGTATAGACTTCACTGATGTCAATAAAGCATGTCCCAAGGATCCCTTCCCTTTGCCGCGCATTGACCAGATCGTTGACTCCACTGCCGGATGTGAGCTACTCTGTTTTCTTGATGCATACTCAGGCTATCACCAGATTTTCATGGCTAAGGAAGATGAAGAGAAGACTGCGTTTATCACTCCGTGTGGCACATATTGCTTTATCCGCATGCCATTTGGACTGAAAAATGCAGGCTCCACTTTTGCAAGGGTAGTGTACACTGCTTTTGAGCCACAGATCCACAGGAATGTAGAAGCCTACATGGATGACATCGTGGTGAAGAGCAAGAGCAAAGAAACACTGATTCAAGACTTAGAAGAAACGTTTCAGAACCTGCGCAGGATACAGCTCAAGCTGAACCCCGAGAAGTGCGTCTTTGGAGTTCCTTCCGGCAAGCTTCTCGGGTTCTTTGTATCACAAAGGGGGATTGAAGCCAATCCCGACAAGATCAAAGCCATCGAGCAGATAGAAGCCCCGAAGCGCGTCAAGGATGTCAGAAGGCTTGCAGGTTGCGTTGCTGCCCTCAGTAGGTTCATTTCAAAATCCGCGGAACGCGCCCTACCTTTCTTCAAAATCTTGAAGAAGGCAGGTCCCATGAAGTGGACTCCGGAAGCGGAGGCGGCGTTGCAGGATTTGAAACGGTACCTGTCCTCCACTCCTATACTTGTCGCACCTAAACCACAGGAAAAGTTGTTGCTATACTTAGCGGCAACCAACCAGGTGGTTAGTGCTGCGTTAGTAGCGGAGAGGGAGTCCGACGGGGAGCCAGCGTCACCGGCAAGCGAATCTAGCGACAAGCAGGGGGCTGTCCCGACAAGCTCTGGCCCCGACAAGGAAGACTCTGCGCAGGAACAAGGAGAGGTGCGGAAGAAGATGGTGCAGCGCCCAGTGTATTTTGTAAGTTCCCTTCTCCAGGGAGCTAGATCAAGGTACTCCGGTGTGCAAAAATTGCTTTTCGGCCTCCTCATGGCCTCGAGGAAGCTGCGCCACTACTTCCAAGCCCATGAGATAACAGTGGTCACTCGCTTTCCGTTGAAGAGGATATTGCACAATCCAGAGGCAACAGGCAGGATCGTCGAGTGGGCACTGGAACTGTCAAGCTTCGGACTCAAATTTGAAAGTACTTCAACCATTCAGAGCCGAGCTTTGGCATAGTTCATTGCTGAGTGGACCCCAACGCCAGAAGAAGAAGTTCAAGAAACGAGCGTACCCGTGCAAGAAGCGACAAGTGAATGGGTAATGTATTTTGACGGTGCCTTCTCGTTGCAAGGCGCCGGTGCTGGCGTGGTACTCATCGCGCCCACCGGAGAACACCTCAAATATGTTATCCAGATGCACTTTCCCAGGGAGCAAGCGACAAACAACACCGCAGAATATGAAGGCTTGCTTGCCGGCCTCAGGATTGCGGCCGAACTTGGGATCAGGAAGCTGATTGTGCGGGGCGATTCTCAGTTGGTGGTCCGACAAGTCAACAAGAGCTACCAGAGCCCTTTGATGGAAGCATATGTAGATGAAGTGAGGAAGCTTGAAGAACACTTTGAAGGTCTGCAAATGGAGCACATCCCGAGAGCTCAAAATGAAATTGCAGATGGCCTTTCAAAGTGTGCTGCGATGAAGCTACCTGTGGAACCAGGGACCTTTTTGCTCAAGCTGACTCAACCATCAGTTACACCATCAATTGGGCAGTCCAAGAAGAGAAAGTTGGTCTCCGGCGACTACTTGCCGGCGGATCTTCCTGAACCCGCCGCCAAAGTTCCCAAGATCAACAACAACGCTGAGGAACAGTTTGCTCCTGCAAGCCCTCGGGCTTGTGCAGTTGAAGCGAGTGTTCCCGACAAGCCTCGCCCCGGCGAGCTTGCCGGGGGACCGTCAGCTCCGACAGGACCAGAGGTCTTTGCCGTAGAAGCTGGGGTTCCCGCAGCGGCCCTCGAGCCTTTAGTCCTTGCCGTCGAGCCCCGGGCTCCGGCATGGGCACAGCAGATCGTCCGTTTTCTGCAAACTGGAGAACTTCCCGACGACCCTCAAGAGATAGAGAAGATAACCAGGCAGTCAAGTATGTATCAGTTTGTGGATAACGAGCTGTACAGAAGAAGACTCAATGGTGTCAGGTTGAAATGCATCTCCAGAGAAGATGGACAGAAGCTGTTGGCAGAAATACACGGAGGCACATGCGGCCACCACGTTGGCGCAAGGGCACTTGCCGGGAAAGCTTTCCGGCAAGGGTTCTTTTGGCAAGAAGCCCTCCAAGATGCAACTGCACTAGTGACCAAGTGTGAAGCGTGCCAGTTCCATGCAAAGCAAATACATCAGCCAGCTCAAGCTCTCCAAACAATCCCTTTGTCATGGCCCTTCTCGGTCTGGGGGCTCGATATCCTCGGCCCTTTCCCTCGCGCTGTCGGGGGCTTTGAGTACTTGTACGTTGCAATCGACAAGTTCACAAAGTGGCCAGAAGTGGAGCCAGTGAGAAAGGTGACAGCACAGTCAGCAGTCAGGTTCTTCAGGTCGATTGTTTGCCGTTTCGGGATCCCTAACAGGATCATCACCGACAACGGTACACAATTCACTAGTCGCACCTTCATGCAGTACGTCCAAGACCTTGGCGCCAAGGTCTGTTTCGCTTCTGTTGCTCACCCGAGGAGCAACGGTCAAGCGGAGAGGGCAAATGCTGAAGTGCTGCGCGGACTCAAGACAAGAACCTTTGACAGGCTGCGCAAGTGCGGAAGGAATTGGATAGAGGAGCTCCCGGCGGCTCTTTGGTCAATCAGAACGACACCGAGTCGAGCCACCGGACAGACACCTTTTGCTCTAGTCTATGGAGCAGAAGCAGTTCTCCCCACGGAACTCGTATACGGATCTCCTCGAGTGCTCGCTTATGATGAGCTCGAGCAAGAGCAACTGCGGCAAGATGACGCATTGCTCCTTGAGGAGGGACGTCTCCAGGCTGCTGTACGAGCTGCTCGATACCAGCAAGCTTTGCGCCGCTACCATAGCCGCAAAGTCAAGGCCAGGAGTCTCGAGGAAGGCGACCTTGTTCTTCGGCGTGTTCAGTCCGCCAAGAATTCCAACAAGTTGACGCCGAAGTGGGAAGGCCCTTATCGGGTGAGACAAGTTACGAGGCCCGGCGCTGTCCGCCTCGAGACCGAAGAAGGCTTACCGGTGAGCAACTCCTGGAACATAGAGTATCTTCGCAAGTTTCACCCCTAAGGCGCGGTTGCCGAGATCCGTTCCGGCAACCACCTTTTGTACAAGCCTTGCCGCTGTTGCATGTAACCCTTTGTACAAAGCCGGGCGCAGACCCCGTGCATCAGTAAAGATTTCGTGTTTTCGCATCGATTGCCTTTCGCATGCTTCTCTTTGCTATTCGCATGTTTTATTTGGCATTTGATGCAACACTTAGACATTCGGTAAGCACTATTACGCCGAAAGGCAATATGCTTGTTTCCCTCTCCTTTTCCTTTTTCTCTTAAGCAGAAGGAACGTTCCTCGCGCACAAGTTTGCCGGGGGGGAAGGAGGTGGAGGAGGAACTAAGTGCCGTTCAAGAAAGAAGAGCCTTACCGGAAAGCAAACAACATGAGCAAGCAGCATGTGAAAGATAAGTTGTCAGAATTTGACCAGTTCAAATTTTAATTTTTGGTTGTCTTCCTTGAACAATCACACTTTTTATGGAAAACCTGTGCGCGGAGGAACCTACCCGTGGCTTGCCGCACCCTTATCTTGTCTTCGAGTCCACTCAACGATTTAAGTGAGCTGCGACAAGTGTCGCGCCCTTGCTTCGTTTCCGAGTATACTCAGCAAGCTAAGTGCGTTGCGACTTGCTGCGGCGAGGTTGCTTGCCGGCGAGGACCTTGGCCAGCAGGCTGCTCAGCGCTCGCGGCAAGGGCCCCTTTCCGGCAAGCTCCCCGGGAGCGTAGGGTGAGGAACATACAAAGTCAAAGATTGGAACAAGGAAGATAACATTGCACTGATTGATTGAAGTAAAGCAAATATCTTACAAGGACAACTTGTCGCAATGGACTAATGAGTTCGTAACATAATGTGCAGCAACGAAAAGATAAAGATAAATGGGGTCCCCTTGGCCCAGAACAAATAGTATTTGTTCCAAAGCTCCCGCACGCCGAGCTTCGGCGCGAAGACAATGTGCTCCTTCCGGTACGCGGCGAGCTTCGCCGCCTGATCTGACTTCTCCCGCTTGGACTTCTCCGACTTCGCCTTGTCGGTCTTTGGGGCCATGGCGGATGCGGTGGAAGGAAGGGGACGAAGAGCTTGGTGGTGGCGGAGGAGTAGAGGCGAAGCGCAGAGGAATCTGAGGAAGAAGACGATGGCAATGAGTGCGCAGGGAGGGGAACCGCGCCGCTCTCTCTGCTTTTATGGGAGAGTGGGGGGCGTTTCGCCCTTCCCATTAAAGAAATCGTGGGCACGTCCCATCCCACGGCGCCGCAATCGACGCGTGCCGTTGCCGTGGGGTGCGGCGGATATGGAAGTGGATTCGGCGCGCCGCGGGCCGCGGGTGCCCGTGCACTGTTTTGGGCCTGGCCCAACAGCGCTCGGCACCGTGTGTGGCCCAGGCCCGGGGGCTCCTGTCGGTGTACTAAGGTAGGGGTACCCTAGTACCCCAACTTGTGCACGGGCAGCGGCAGCTCCCCGCGGCAGGGTTCACCACGCGCGTGCCGGAGACCTTCCTGCCCCTTATCTAGCCATTCAAAAACAAAGTATGCAAGACAGAAGACCAAGACCCCGGCAAGAGGAGCTTGCCGGGAAGGCCGTCCCAGGCTCGAGATTGCTTAACTAGCACGAGGCCCTGGCAAGAGGAGCTTGTCAGGACGAATAGAAGATTTTATCTTAGAAGACCCGGCAAGGGCTCGGGGAGCGGCAAGCTTCCGGGCCCGGCAAGGTCGAGATCCCCGGCAAGGTGCTTGCCGGGGGAGGTGCGCTGTGTGCCCGCGCTCCAGCTCATCGGCCCACGCGTCGCCCTGGGGCCGCTCCAGGGACGCGTGGCGGATGGCTGTGCAGCCTGGGGGACACGGTGGCACTCCACGGCAGTGGATCCATCGCCGTGGCAGACGGAGACGCAACGGCGGGAGCTTTTGGGGTCGACGGCGACGGGCATTAAATGCCCTTGTCCCCCACTGTTAAAGTAGGTATAGACCACTGTTCTGTACTGTAGCTCCACTGTTCCCGCACTGTTACAACTACCACCTCTTTTACATTTTTACACCTTTCTCCTACGTTGACACCTGTCGGTGACCCCTTGCACTATAAAAGGAGGCCCATGCACAACGTGGAGGGGGTTCGAAACCTAGATTACTAACGGCAAACAATCGACCTGAAGAACCTGACCGCTGACTGTGCTGTCACCTTTCTCACTGGCTCCACTTCTGGCCACTTTGTGAACTTGTCGATTGCAACATACAAGTACTCAAAGCCCCCGACAGCGCGAGGGAAAGGGCCGAGGATATCGAGCCCCCAGACCGAGAAAGGCCAGGACAAAGGGATTGTTTGGAGAGCTTGAGCTGGCTGATGAACTTGCTTTGCATGGAACTGGCACGCTTCACACTTGGTTACTAGTGCAGTTGCATCTTGGAGGGCTTCTTGCCAAAAGAACCCTTGCCGGAAAGCTTTCCCGGCAAGTGCCCTTGCGCCAATGTGGTGGCCGCATATGCCTCCGTGTATTTCTGCCAACAGCTTCTGTCCATCTTCCCTGGAGATGCACTTCAACCTGACACCATTGAGTCTTCTTCTGTACAGCTCGTTATCCACAAACTGATACATACTTGACTGCCTGGTTATCTTCTCTATCTCTTGAGGGTCGTCGGGAAGTTCTCCAGTTTGCAGAAAACGGACGATCTGCTGCGCCCACGCCGGAGCTCGAGGCTCGACGGCAAGGACTAAAGGCTCGAGGGCCGCTGCGGGAACCCCAGCTTCTACGGCAAAGACCTCTGGTCCTGTCGGAGCTGACGGTCCCCCGGCAAGCTCGCCGGTGCGAAGCTTGTCGGGAACACTTGCTTCAACTGCACAAGCCCGAGGGCTTGCAGGAGCAAACTGTTCCTCAGCGTTGTCGTTGATCCTGGGAACTTTGGCGGCGGGTTCAGGAAGATCCGCCGGCAAGTAGTTGCCGGAGACCAACTTTCTCTTCTTGGATTGCCCAATTGATGGTGTAACTGATGGTTGAGTCAGCTTGAGCAAAAAGGTCCCTGGTTCCACAGGTAACTTCATCGCAGCACACTTTGAAAGGCCATCTGCAATTTCATTTTGAGCTCTCGGGATGTGCTCCATTTGCAGACCTTCAAAGTGTTCTTCAAGCTTCCTCACTTCATCTACATATGCTTCCATCAAAGGGCTCTGGTAGCTCTTGTTGACTTGTCGGACCACCAACTGAGAATCGCCCCGCACAATCAGCTTCCTGATCCCAAGTTCGGCCGCAATCCTGAGGCCGGCAAGCAAGCCTTCATATTCTGCGGTGTTGTTTGTCGCTTGCTCCCTGGGAAAGTGCATCTGGATAACATATTTGAGGTGTTCTCCGGTGGGCGCGATGAGTACCACGCCAGCACCGGCGCCTTGCAACGAGAAGGCACCGTCAAAATACATTACCCATTCACTTGTCGCTTCTTGCACGGGTACGCTCGTTTCTTGAACTTCTTCTTCTGGCGTTGGGGTCCACTCAGCAATGAACTATGCCAAAGCTCGGCTCTGAATGGTTGAAGTACTTTCAAATTTGAGTCCGAAGCTTGACAGTTCCAGTGCCCACTCGACGATCCTGCCTGTTGCCTCTGGATTGTGCAATATCCTCTTCAACGGAAAGCGAGTGACCACTGTTATCTCATGGGCTTGGAAGTAGTGGCGCAGCTTCCTCGAGGCCATGAGGAGGCCGAAAAGCAATTTTTGCACACCGGAGTACCTTGATCTAGCTCCCTGGAGAAGGGAACTTACAAAATACACTGGGCGCTGCACCATCTTCTTCCGCACCTCTCCTTGTTCCTGCGCAGAGTCTTCCTTGTCGGGGCCAGAGCTTGTCGGGACAGCCCCCTGCTTGTCGCTAGATTCGCTTGCCGGTGACGCTGGCTCCTCGTCGGACTCCCTCTCCGCTACCAACGCAGC
Organism: Secale cereale; assembly: GCA_902687465.1. Lineage (NCBI taxonomy): Eukaryota > Viridiplantae > Streptophyta > Magnoliopsida > Poales > Poaceae > Secale > Secale cereale. The sequence goes on along the minus strand of LR738710.1, from coordinate 704,044,978 downwards.
ACTAACCACCTGGTTGGTTGCCGCTAAGTATAGCAACAACTTTTCCTGTGGTTTAGGTGCGACAAGTATAGGAGTGGAGGATAGGTACCGTTTCAAATCCTGCAACGCCGCCTCCGCTTCCGGAGTCCACTTCATGGGACCTGCCTTCTTCAAGATTTTGAAGAAAGGTAGGGCGCGTTCCGCGGATTTTGAAATGAACCTACTGAGGGCAGCAACGCAACCTGCAAGCCTTCTGACATCCTTGACGCGCTTCGGGGCTTCTATCTGCTCGATGGCTTTGATCTTGTCGGGATTGGCTTCAATCCCCCTTTGTGATACAAAGAACCCGAGAAGCTTGCCGGAGGGAACTCCAAAGACGCACTTCTCGGGGTTCAGCTTGAGCTGTATCCTGCGCAGGTTCTGAAACGTTTCTTCTAAGTCTTGAATCAGTGTTTCTTTGCTCTTGCTCTTCACCACGATGTCATCCATGTAGGCTTCTACATTCCTGTGGATCTGTGGCTCAAAAGCAGTGTACACTACCCTTGCAAAAGTGGAGCCTGCATTTTTCAGTCCAAATGGCATGCGGATAAAGCAATAGGTGCCACATGGAGTGATAAATGCAGTCTTCTCTTCATCTTCCTTAGCCATGAAAATCTGGTGATAGCCTGAGTATGCATCAAGAAAACAGAGTAGCTCACATCCGGCAGTGGAGTCAACGATCTGGTCAATGCGCGGCAAAGGGAAGGGATCCTTGGGACATGCTTTATTGACATCACCAAAGATGTCGGGGGAAACTGTCCGCCACGAACACCTATGGGACCGGAGCCCCTTGTCTGTGCGGTACGAGGGCGGAGGGAGCACAAAGAGCAGATCGAAGCGGACGCGCGGGCAGTTTTACCCAGGTTCGGGCCGCACGGATGCGTAAAACCCTACTCCTGCTTGGTTGTGTATTGAGTTGAGCGCTCGGGAGCTTGAAGAAGCAGCTACACCGTGCGTGAGAGTAATCTAGGTTTCGAACCCCCTCCACGTTGTGCATGGGCCTCCTTTTATAGTGCAAGGGGTCACCGACAGGTGTCAACGTAGGAGAAAGGGGTAAAAATGTAAAAGAGGTGGTAGTTGTAACAGTGCGGGAACAGTGGAGCTACAGTACAGAACAGTGGTCTATACCTACTTTAACAGTGGGGGACAAGGGCATTTAATGCCCGTCGCCGTCGACCCCAAAAGCCCCCGCCGTTGCGTCTCCGTCTGCCACGGCGATGGATCCTCTGCCGTGGAGTGCCACCGTGTCCCCCAGGCTGCACAGCCATCCGCCACGCGTCCCTGGAGTGGCCCCAGGGCGACGCGTGGGCCGATGAGCTGGAGCGCGGGCACACAGCGCACCTCCCCCGGCAAGCACCTTGCCGGGGATCTCGACCTTGCCGGGCCCGGAAGCTTGCCGCTCCCCGAGCCCTTGCCGGGTCTTCTAAGATAAAATCTTCTATTCGTCCTGACAAGCTCCTCTTGCCAGGGCCTCGTGCTAGTTAAGCAATCTCGAGCCTGGGACGGCCTTCCCGGCAAGCTCCTCTTGCCGGGGTCTTGGTCTTCTGTCTTGTATACTTTGTTTTTGAATGGCTATATAAGGGGCAGGAAGGTCTCCGGCAAGCGCGTGGTGAACCCTGCCGCGGGGAGCTGCCGCTGCCCGTGCACAAGTTGGGGTACTAGGGTACCCCTACCTTAGTACACCGACAGGAGCCCCCGGGCCTGGGCCACACACGGTGCCGAGCGCTGTTGGGCCAGGCCCAAAACAGTGCACGGGCACCCGCGGCCCGCGGCGCGCCGAATCCACTTCCATATCCGCCGCACCCCACGGCAACGGCACGCGTCGATTGCGGCGCCGTGGGCTGGGACGTGCCCACGATTTCTTTAATGGGAAGGGCGAAACGCCCCCCACTCTCCCATAAAAGCAGAGAGAGCGGCGCGGTTCCCCTCCCTGCGCACTCATTGCCATCGTCTTCTTCCTCAGATTCCTCTGCGCTTCGCCTCTACTCCTCCGCCACCACCAAGCTCTTCGTCCCCTTCCTTCCACCGCATCCGCCATGGCCCCAAAGACCGACAAGGCGAAGTCGGAGAAGTCCAAGCGGGAGAAGTCAGATCAGGCGGCGAAGCTCGCCGCGTACCGGAAGGAGCACATTGTCTTCGCGCCGAAGCTCGGCGTGCGGGAACTTTGGAACAAATATTATTTGTTCTGGGCCAAGGAGACCCCGGCGCACCCCCGCACGCGCGTCTACCCGGCCGTCGCCAAGGACCACTACCCCGGCGGGTATTACTTTTTCGCAGCCTTCTTCCACTGCGGTCTGTGCCCTCCCTTCTCAAACTTTTTCTGCGATATCATGAATACCTATGGCCTCCACCTCCTCGACTTCACTCCCAACGCCATCCTCACCATGTCCGTTTTCGCACACATGTGCGAAAACTTCGTAGGAATCCAGCCCAACGTAGCTCTCTTTAGGCACTTTTTCATCCCCAGAGTAGAGGCCGACGCCCCCCTCTCCGGAGGAATCTCTTGGGTGTTTAGGCTGAATAAGAAATTATCCTACTTGCCGGGGGAGCTCCGCGGCAAGTGGGAAGAGTGGCGCGCGGAGTGGTGCTGGGTCGTCGAGGAGCGGCCGCAACACTTCACCGCGCCGCGCACATCGCCCATCGTGCGCGGCAGGGATTGGAGTAATTTTGATTCCGACGATGCCAAGCTGGATATCGCTCTCGTCAGAATCCTTCGTCTTCGGATGGCGCCGCTGTCTGTCGCTGAAGTGGGCGCGGACTTTCTTCGTCGCCGGATCGCCCCCCTCCAAGACCGGAAAAGGCCGGCGTGGCAATATGGCGGCCCGGCAGACATCATGAGGCTGTGCCCCGGCCTCAATTTTAACTTCACAACACTCGAGCTGCGGGGTATGGTCAGGGAACTTTTCAAGTTCGACCCGGCACACCCCGAGTACTTCCGCGCTCCCCGGGGAGTGGTGCCGCTCTGCGCCAGCAGCGCCCGGGATCGCCTTGTCGCTATGATGCCCGCGTGCGACTCTCATGGATTGGAGCGCACGTGGATTGCGCCCAAGCCTATCGACGTCCTTGAGTTCTACGACCGCCTTGTGGAGGTGTTGGAGAAGAAGGACGATCTCAAGCTGCACACGCGGGCCACCACCGACCAAGAGATTGCTTACATGGCTTCTCGCGCTGAAGAAGTCGCCGCAGCCGCGGCGGCGGGAAACTTTGGATACACACCCGCGGAGGCGGAAGCCGCGGATGCCTCCAGCTAGGCGGATAAGGAGGAGATTCGCAAGCTGCTAGAGCTCCCTCCCGACGCGCTCGCCGGGGTCCCCTCGCTGAGGCACTCCGGGATCAGTGGGATCGCGACGGAGGCCGCGGCAATGGAGGGCACAGCCGGAGGAAGCAGGGGCGCCGCGAGGGGCGGAGGCGCCAAGGGGAAGAGGGCCGCATCGTCGGATGCTGGGCCCAGCGAGCCGGCCGAGGCAGAGGAGGAGGAGGAGGAGGAGGCCGAAGGCTCTGGCGGATCGACAGAGTTGTACGCCGACGACCTCTCCTCGTCGGAGAGCTCCCCGCCCCCGGCAAGCCCGAAGCAGTCCCCATTGAAGCGTCTCCGCAAGGCGGCGACGGGGGAGCAGGCGCGAGCGCCCCGGCAACAGCCAGCTCGCCGGGCAGCTCCCCGGCCGAGCCAAGCCGTGCCAAGGGCGACCGGCGTGCCGGCCACGGCAGAGGCCCCGCGCGCGCGGACCACGACAGAGGCGTCCCGCAGGCCGGCACCGAGCCGGCAAGGATCTTCTCGGAGCGGAGCAGCTGCTCCGCCCTCCTCTCGGGCGCCGGCCACCACAGGGGCTGGGCCTACGCAGCCCCCAGCCCCGGTGGCTCCGAAACGCGCGAGGGAATCTTCATCCTCCGCTCCTCGCGCCGACGCGCCCACCGTGGAGTTTGACTTCTCCGCGCTGAGCGAGGACGACGAGGAGGACCAAGAGTAAGGACCCGAGACCTTACTCCTTCTTGATTTTTATATCTCGATTGTTGCTGACGCTTGACTTTGCTTGTTGCTTGTGATTGCAGGACCTTGGAGCAGCGCGCGAAGAGGGTTAAGGTGCCCACAGTTGAGGTCGTGGGAGACCCATCCGTCGCGGAAGCAGGGATCGCGCCGGAGCCGAGCTTGCCGGACCCGAGCGCCGCTCCGGGGAGCAGCCCCCAGCGCAGCCCCCAGCGTAAGTTAGAGGTTTACTGTTTTTGCTCGTCGGGGCGCGCTTAGGGCTTTGATCTCTGAATGTCTTAGTTCTTCTATCTTCTCTTGTGCAGAGGTGGAGCCGCAGCGGGAAGAGCGCCCGGAGACCATCACCGAGGAGCCGCAGGCCCCGCCGTCCCCGGCAAGGCAAAACTCTCCGGCAAGGGAGAGCGCTCCGCCAAGGGCGGGTACTCCGCCAAAGCAGAGTACCCCGCCAAAGGCGAGCAGCCCGGCGAGGACGGCCACTCCGCCAAGGCCGAGCTCCCCGGCGAGGGAGCCCGCCGCAGAGGACGTCCGCCAAGGTACGCTCTGTACTTGGTTTTCTTGACTTTGCTTCTTTTTGGATCTTTGCTTGATTTTGAACTTCTTCTTCTTCTTCTTCTAGATCTTCCTCCTCCTCCTCCTGCGCCGATGGAGACCGAGGTCATCAATATCGAGGATGAGGAGGGCGCGCAGGGCGGTGGCGATGACGTTCCCGTCGTCGTGGAGATGGCCGAGGCCACCGAGGAGGCGACCAAGGCCACCGAGCCGGCCGCGCAAGAGGACGCTCCGGCCGCTGACGCCGCGACCGGGGAGGGGGACGGCGACCGCACCGCCGACCCGGAGGTGGCGGGAGCACCGGATGCTACACCGGCCGCCGGCCCCTCCACCAGCGAGAAGCAGGCGTACTATCTTCGTGCCCCCAATGGCGTCTTTATCCAAGTGCCTTGGGGGTCTTCATCAAGAGCTCCCGCGGAGGGCGAGGCGTTTGACGGAGAAGTCCTCGCCTCCGCGGGTCTGACAGTCGTCGAGGCGCCCGGCGAAGGAGATGGGCCCGAGGAGGAGAAGCTTCTCCACCGACTCCTGGCCCTTTACCGGGCCAGGCAGGCGAAGCTTGCCTCCCGGGAAGCCCTTGCTGCCCAGGCCGCCGCCGAAATGGAGAAGCGTGCGGCGGAGCTCAGCGCTGCCCACAAGGCGGGCCTCCGCGAGGTGGCGGAGGAGCGTGAGCGTCTCGCCGGCGAGTATCAGGAGTGGGTACTTGAGAAAGCCGAAGCCGACGAACAGCAACGGCTCGCCGGGGTAGAGATGTCCCGGCGAGAAGGAGAGCTCGTGCAGCGGAAGGTGGATCTCGACTCCCATGAGGAGGACCTTGCCGCTCGCGAGGCTGCCCTTGGCGGGGAGCTGAAGGAGGCGAAAGCCGCTGCTGCTGCCGCGGAAGACGCCAAGAAGGAGCTTGCCGCCAAGGTTGAACGACTAGAAGCGGCGATGAAGGTGAGCACCGAGAAGGTTGCCGCGCTCATTACTGAGCGCGAGAAGGACGCCCACACCAACGCGGAGCTCCAAGTGAATCTGTCCAAGAGGGGCGATGAGCTTAAGGCCGCCAAGGACTCCATCGAGGACTTGGAGCTGAAAGTCTCAACTCTGAGGGATTCAATTGACGCCGCCAAGCTTCGAGAAGACAAGCTGAAGGAGGAGCTCCGCAAGGAGCGGACCTTGGTGGACAGCGCCAACAAGGCATCCGAGCTCTTCCGCAAGAACATTGAGCTGTGGACTGAAGAGCTGGTTTCTTCTGCATCCAACATTGACCAGGAGTTGCTTGCCTTGAGGGTCGAACATCTTATCTACTCGCCGGATCCAGACCTCCCGCACAGCGCCAAGCTCAGCCTCTTCTTCAGAGGCGTCGCTCCGGCCCTTGCAGGTCTCCGGAACCGCATCCCCGCGCAGCTGGCCGAGGAGTCGCGCCGTCTCTGCGCAGGAACTCTGGAGCGGGTCTTGACGAAGATCGTGTACCGCAATCCGGGGATCAACCTCAAGAACGTTCTTTGCAGCTTGCCGGCAGATGCAGACACGGAGGCCCTGAAGGAGCAGGTCAGCCATATCATCGCCAAGGTGGCAAAGCTTGGCAGGAAGGAGGGCGACCGCGTAGACTAGGGCCCCATTTATCTTTATCTTTTCGTTGCTGCACATTATGTTACGAACTCATTAGTCCATTGCGACAAGTTGTCCTTGTAAGATATTTGCTTTACTTCAATCAATCAGTGCAATGTTAGATGTCGGGGGAAACTGTCCGCCACGAACACCTATGGGACCGGAGCCCCTTGTCTGTGCGGTACGAGGGCGGAGGGAGCACGAAGAGCAGATCGAGGCAGACGCGCGGGCAGTTTTTACCCAGGTTCGGGCCGCACGGATGCGTAAAACCCTACTCCTGCTTGGTTGTGTATTGAGTTGAGCGCTCGGGAGCTTGAAGAAGCAGCTACACCGTGCGTGAGAGTAATCTAGGTTTCGAACCCTCTCCACGTTGTGCATGGGCCTCCTTTTATAGTGCAAGGGGTCACCGACAGGTGTCAACGTAGGAGAAAGGGGTAAAAATGTAAAAGAGGTGGTAGTTGTAACAGTGCGGGAACAGTGGAGCTACAGTACAGAACAGTGGTCTATACCTACTTTAACAGTGGGGGACAAGGGCATTTAATGCCCGTCGCCGTCGACCCCAAAAGCTCCCGCCGTTGCGTCTCCGTCTGCCACGGCGATGGATCCTCTGCCGTGGAGTGCCACCGTGTCCCCCAGGCTGCACAGCCATCCGCCACGCGTCCCTGGAGTGGCCCCAGGGCGACGCGTGGGCCGATGAGCTGGAGCGCGGGCACACAGCGCACCTCCCCCGGCAAGCACCTTGCCGGGGATCTCGACCTTGCCGGGCCCGGAAGCTTGCCGCTCCCCGAGCCCTTGCCGGGTCTTCTAAGATAAAATCTTCTATTCGTCCTGACAAGCTCCTCTTGCCAGGGCCTCGTGCTAGTTAAGCAATCTCGAGCCTGGGACGGCCTTCCCGGCAAGCTCCTCTTGCCGGGGTCTTGGTTTTCTGTCTTGTATACTTTGTTTTTGAATGGCTAGATAAGGGTCAGGAAGGTCTCCGGCAAGCGCGTGGTGAACCATGCCGCGGGGAGCTGCCGCTGCCCGTGCACAAGTTGGGGTACTAGGGTACCCCTACCTTAGTACACCGACAGGAGCCCCCGGGCCTGGGCCACACACGGTGCCGAGCGCTGTTGGGCCAGGCCCAAAACAGTGCACGGGCACCCGCGGCCCGCGGCGCGCCGAATCCACTTCCATATCCGCCGCACCCCACGGCAACGGCACGCGTCGATTGCGGCGCCGTGGGATGGGACGTGCCCACGATTTCTTTAATGGGAAGGGCGAAACGCCCCCCACTCTCCCATAAAAGCAGAGAGAGCGGCGCGGTTCCCCTCCCTGCGCACTCATTGCCATCGTCTTCTTCCTCAGATTCCTCTGCGCTTCGCCTCTACTCCTCCGCCACCACCAAGCTCTTCGTCCCCTTCCTTCCACCGCATCCGCCATGGCCCCAAAGACCGACAAGGCGAAGTCGGAGAAGTCCAAGCGGGAGAAGTCAGATCAGGCGGCGAAGCTCGCCGCGTACCGGAAGGAGCACATTGTCTTCGCGCCGAAGCTCGGCGTGCGGGAGCTTTGGAACAAATACTATTTGTTCTGGGCCAAGGGGACCCCATTTATCTTTATCTTTTCGTTGCTGCACATTATGTTACGAACTCATTAGTCCATTGCGACAAGTTGTCCTTGTAAGATATTTGCTTTACTTCAATCAATCAGTGCAATGTTATCTTCCTTGTTCCAATCTTTGACTTTGTATGTTCCTCACCCTACGCTCCCGGGGAGCTTGCCGGAAAGGGGCCCTTGCCGCGAGCGCTGAGCAGCCTGCTGGCCAAGGTCCTCGCCGGCAAGCAACCTCGCCGCAGCAAGTCGCAACGCACTTAGCTTGCTGAGTATACTCGGAAACGAAGCAAGGGCGCGACACTTGTCGCAGCTCACTTAAATCGTTGAGTGGACTCGAAGACAAGATAAGGGTGCGGCAAGCCACGGGTAGGTTCCTCCGCGCACAGGTTTTCCATAAAAAGTGTGATCGTTCAAGGAAGACAACCAAAAATTTAAAATTTGAACTGGTCAAATTCTAATAACTTATCTTTCATATGCTGCTTGCTCATGTTGTCCGCTTTCCGGTAAGGCTCTTCTTACTTGAACAGCACTTAGTTCCTCCTCCACCTCCTTCCCCCCCCGGCAAACTTGTGCGCGAGGAACGTTCCTTCTGCTTAAGAGAAAAAGGAAAAGGAGAGGGAAACAAGCATATTGCCTTTCGGCGTAATAGTGCTTACCGAATGTCTAAGTGTTGCATCAAATGCCAAATAAAACATGCGAATAGCAAAGAGAAGCATGCGAAAGGCAATCGATGCGAAAACACGAAATCTTTACTGATGCACGGGGTCTGCGCCCGGCTTTGTACAAAGGGTTACATGCAACAGCGGCAAGGCTTGTACAAAAAGTGGTTGCCGGAACGGATCACGGCAACCGCGCCTTAGGGGTGAAACTTGCGAAGATGCTCTATATTCCAGGAGTTGCTCACCGGTAAGCCTTCTTCGGTCTCGAGGCGGACAGCGCCGGGCCTCGTAACTTGTCTCACCCGATAAGGGCCTTCCCACTTCGGCGTCAACTTGTTGGAATTCTTGGCGGACTGAACACGCCGAAGAACAAGGTCGCCTTCCTCGAGACTCCTGGCCTTGACTTTGCGGCTATGGTAGCGGCGCAAAGCTTGCTGGTATCGAGCAGCTCGTACAGCAGCCTGGAGACGTCCCTCCTCAAGGAGCAATGCGTCATCTTGCCGCAGTTGCTCTTGCTCGAGCTCATCATAAGCGAGCACTCGAGGAGATCCGTATACGAGTTCCGTGGGGATAACTGCTTCTGCCCCGTAGACTAGGGCAAAGGGTGTCTGTCCGGTGGCTCGACTTGGTGTCGTTCTGATTGACCAAAGAGCCGCCGGGAGCTCCTCTATCCAATTCCTTCCGCACTTGCGCAGCCTGTCAAAGGTCCTTGTCTTGAGCCCGCGCAGCACTTCAGCATTTGCCCTCTCCGCTTGACCGTTGCTCCTCGGGTGAGCAACAGAAGCGAAACAGACCTTGGCGCCAAGGTCTTGGACGTACTGCATGAAGGTGCGACTAGTGAATTGTGTACCGTTGTCGGTGATGATCCTGTTAGGGATCCCGAAACGGCAAACAATCGACCTGAAGAACCTGACTGCTGACTGTGCTGTCACCTTTCTCACTGGCTCCACTTCCGGCCACTTTGTGAACTTGTCGATTGCAACGTACAAGTACTCAAAGCCCCCGACAGCGCGAGGGAAAGGGCCGAGGATATCGAGCCCCCAGACCGAGAAGGGCCAAGACAAAGGGATTGTTTGGAGAGCTTGAGCTGGCTGATGTATTTGCTTTGCATGGAACTGGCACGCTTCACACTTGGTTACTAGTGCAGTTGAAGCAAGTGTTCCCGACAAGCCTCGCCCCGGCGAGCTTGCCGGGGGACCGTCAGCTCCGACAGGACCAGAGGTCTCTGCCGTAGAAGCTGGGGTTCCCGCAGCGGCCCTCGAGCCTTTAGTCCTTGCCGTCGAGCCCCGAGCTCCGGCATGGGCGCAGCAGATCGTCCGCTTTCTACAAACTGGAGAACTTCCCGACGACCCTCAAGAGATAGAGAAGATAACCAGGCAGTCAAGTATGTATCAGTTTGTGGATAACGAGCTGTACAGAAGAAGACTCAATGGTGTCAGGTTGAAGTGCATCTCCAGGGAAGATGGACAGAAGCTGTTGGCAGAAATACACGGAGGCATATGCGGCCACCACATTGGCGCAAGGGCGCTTGCCGGGAAAGCTTTCCGGCAAGGGTTCTTTTGGCAAGAAGCCCTCCAAGATGCAACTGCACTAGTAACCAAGTGTGAAGCGTGCCAGTTCCATGCAAAGCAAGTTCATCAGCCAGCTCAAGCTCTCCAAACAATCCCTTTGTCCTGGCCCTTCTCGGTCTGGGGGCTCGATATCCTCGGCCCTTTCCCTCGCGCTGTCGGGGGCTTTGAGTACTTGTACGTTGCAATCGACAAGTTCACAAAGTGGCCAGAAGTGGAGCCAGTGAGAAAGGTGACAGCACAGTCAGCAGTCAGGTTCTTCAGGTCGATTGTTTGCCGTTTCGGGATCCCTAACAGGATCATCACCGACAACGGTACGCAATTCACTAGTCGCACCTTCATGCAGTACGTCCAAGACCTTGGCACCAAGGTCTGTTTCGCTTCTGTTGCTCACCCGAGGAGCAACGGCCAAGCGGAGATGGCAAATGCTGAAGTGCTGCGCGGACTCAAGACAAGGACCTTTGACAGGCTGCGCAAGTGCGGAAAGAATTGGATAGAGGAGCTCCCGGCGGCTCTTTGGTCAATCAGAACGACACCAAATCGAGCCACCGGACAGACACCTTTTGCTCTAGTCTATGGAGCAGAAGCAGTTCTCCCCACGGAACTCGTATACGGATCTCCTCGAGTGCTCGCTTATGATGAGCTCGAGCAAGAGCAACTGCGGCAAGATGACGCATTGCTCCTTGAGGAGGGACGTCTCCAGGCTGCTGTACGAGCTGCTCGATACCAGCAAGCTTTGCGCCGCTACCATAGCCGCAAAGTCAAGGCCAGGAGTCTCGAGGAAGGCGACCTTGTTCTTCGGCGTGTTCAGTCCGCCAAGAATTCCAACAAGTTGACGCCGAAGTGGGAAGGCCCTTATCGGGTGAGACAAGTTACGAGGCCCGGCGCCCGAGAAGTGGGCGGAGCAGCTGCTCCGCTCCGAGAAGATCCTTGCCGGCTCGGTGCCGGCCTGCGGGACGCCTCCGTCGTGGTCCGCGCGCGCGGGGCCTCTGCCGTGGCCGGCACGCCGGTCGCCCTTGGCACGGCTTGGCTCGGCCGGGGAGCTGCCCGGCGAGCTGGCTGTTGCCGGGGCGCTCGCGCCTGCTCCCCCGTCGCCGCCTTGCGGAGACGCTTCAATGGGGACTGCTTCGGGCTCGCCGGGGGCGGGGAGCTCTCCGACGAGGAGAGGTCGTCGGCGTAGAGCTCGGTGGATCCGCCGGTGTCTTCCTCCTCCCCCTCCTCTCCCTCGGCCAGTTCGCTGGCCCCAGCGCCTTGCACTGCGGGCCCCTTCCCCTTGGTGGCCCCGCTTCGTCCGGCGCCTTCGCTCCTCGCGGCACCCCTGCTTCCTCCGGCTGTGCCCTCCATTTCCGCGGCCTCCGTCGCGATCCCATTGATCCCGGAGTGCCTCAGCGAGGGGACCCCGGCGAGCGCGTCGGGAGGGAGCTCTAGCAGCTTGCGAATCTCCTCCTTATCCGCCTGGCTGGAGGCATCCGCGGCTTCCGCCTCCGCGGGTGTGTATCCAAAGTTTCCCGCCGCCGCGGCTGCGGCGACTTCTTCAGCGCGAGAAGCCATGTAAGCAATCTCTTGATCGGTGGTGGCCCGCGTGTGCAGCTTGAGATCGTCCGTCTTCTCCAACACCTCCACAAGGTTGTCGTAGAACTCGAGGACGTCGATAGGCTTGGGCGCAATCCACGTGCGCTCCAATCCATGAGAGTCGCACGCGGGCATCATAGCGACAAGGCGATCCCGGGCGCTGCTGGCGCAGAGCGGCACCACTCCCCGGGGAGCGCGGAAGTACTCGGGGTGTGCCGGGTCGAACTTGAAAAGTTCCCTGACCATACCCCGCAGCTCGAGTGTTGTGAAGTTAAAATTGAGGCCGGGGCGCAGCCTCATGATGTCTGCCGGGCCGCCGTATTGCCACGCCGGCCTTTTCCGGTCTTGGAGGGGGGCGATCCGGCGACGAAGAAAGTCCGCGCCCACTTCAGCGACAGACAGCGGCGCCATCCGAAGACGAAGGATTCTGACGAGAGCGATATCCAGCTTGGAATCGTCGGAATCGAAATTACTCCAATCCCTGCCGCGCACGATGGGCGAGGTGCGCGGCGCGGTGAAGTGTTGCGGCCGCTCCTCGACGACCCAGCACCACTCCGCGCGCCACTCTTCCCACTTGCCGCGGAGCTCCCCCGGCAAGTAGGCTGATTTCTTATTCAGCCTAAACACCCAAGAGATTCCTCCGGAGAGGGGGGCGTCGGCCTCTACTCTGGGGATGAAAAAGTGCCTAAAGAGAGCTACGTTGGGCTGGATTCCTACGAAGTTTTCGCACATGTGTGCGAAAACGGACATGGTGAGGATGGCGTTGGGAGTGAAGTCGAGGAGGTGGAGGCCATAAGTATTCATGATATCGCAGAAAAAGTTTGAGAAGGGAGGGCACAGACCGCAGTGGAAGAAGGCTGCGAAAAAGTAATACCCGCCGGGGTAGTGGTCCTTGGCGACGGTCGGGTAGACGCGCGTGCGGGGGTGCGCTGGGGTCTCCTTGGCCCAGAACAAATAATATTTGTTCCAAAGCTCCCGCACGCCGAGCTTCGGCGCGAAGACAATGTGCTCCTTCCGGTACGCGGCGAGCTTCGCCGCCTGATCTGACTTCTCCCGCTTGGACTTCTCCGACTTCGCCTTGTCGGTCTTTGGGGCCATGGCGGACGCGGTGGAAGGAAGGGGACGAAGAGCTTGGTGGTGGCGGAGGAGTAGAGGCAAAGCGCAGAGGAATCTAAGGAAGAAGACGATGGCAATGAGTGCGCAGGGAGGGGAACCGCGCCGCTCTCTCTGCTTTTATGGGAGAGTGGGGGGCGTTTCGCCCTTCCCATTAAAGAAATCGTGGGCACGTCCCATCCCACGGCGCCGCAATCGACGCGTGCCGTTGCCGTGGGGTGCGGCGGATATGGAAGTGGATTCAGCGCGCCGCGGGCCGCGGGTGCCCGTGCACTGTTTTGGGCCTGGCCCAACAGCGCTAGGCACCGTGTGTGGCCCAGGCCCGGGGGCTCCTGTCGGTGTACTAAGGTAGGGGTACCCTAGTACCCCAACTTGTGCACGGGCAGCGGCAGCTCCCCGCGGCAGGGTTCACCACGCGCTTGCCGGAAACCTTCCTGCCCCTTATCTAGCCATTCAAAAACAAAGTATACAAGACAGAAGACCAAGACCCCGGCAAGAGGAGCTTGCCGGGAAGGCCGTCCCAGGCTCGAGATTGCTTAACTAGCACGAGGCCCTGGCAAGAGGAGCTTGTCAGGACGAATAGAAGATTTTATCTTAGAAGACCCGGCAAGGGCTCGGGGAGCGGCAAGCTTCCGGGCCCGGCAAGGTCGAGATCCCCGGCAAGGTGCTTGCCGGGGGAAGTGCGCTGTGTGCCCGCGCTCCAGCTCATCGGCCCACGCGTCGCCCTGGGGCCACTCCAGGGACGCGTGGCGGATGGCTGTGCAGCCTGGGGGACACGGCGGCACTCCACGGCAGAGGATCCATCGCCGTGGCAGACGGAGACGCAACGGCGGGAGCTTTTGGGGTCGACGGCGACGGGCATTAAATGCCCTTGTCCCCCACTGTTAAAGTAGGTATAGACCACTGTTCTGTACTGTAGCTCCACTGTTCCCGCACTATTACAACTACCACCTCTTTTACATTTTTACCCCTTTCTCCTACGTTGACACCTGTCGGTGACCCCTTGCACTATAAAAGGAGGCCCATGCACAACGTGGGGGGGGTTCGAAACCTAGATTACTCTCACGCACGGTGTAGCTGCTTCTTCAAGCTCCCGAGCGCTCAACTCAATACACAACCAAGCAGGAGTAGGGTTTTACGCATCCGTGCGGCCCGAACCTGGGTAAAAACTGCCCGCGCGTCTGCCTCGATCTGCTCTTCGTGCTCCCTCCGCCCTCGTACCGCACAGACAAGGGGCTCCGGTCCCATAGGTGTTCGTGGCGGACAGTTTCCCCCGACAGGTAATGATCTTTCTTAGTAGGTTTATTTAACTTACGGAAATCAATTACCATTCTATAACCTGTAACTATTCTTTGCGGGATCAATTCATCTTTATCATTAGGGACAATAATCATACCTCCTTTCTAAGGGACACAATGGACATGACTTACCCATTGGCTATCAGCAACTGGCTAGATAATACCTGCCTCTAGAAGCTTTAGTATTTCCTTCCTTACCACTTCTTCCATCTTAGGATTTAACCATCGCTGATGATCAATAACTGGTTTAGCATTTTCTTCCAATTTTATCTTGTGTTGGCATATAGTGGGACTAATGCCCTTAATATCATCCAGAGTATATCCAATAGCAGCACGATGCTTCTTCAGAGTTTTCAATAATTTTTCTTCTTCCTGCTCTGAAAGTTTGGCACTAATAATAACAGGATATATCTTCTTTTCATCAAGATAAACATACTTAAGATTATCAGGCAAAGGTTTAAGTTCAAACACGGGATCACCCTTGGGTGGAGGAGGATCCCCTAGGATTTCAACAGGCAAGATTTTTTTCAATACAGGTCCCTGTGTAAGGAATATTTCATCTATCTCCCTTCTCTCATTCATATGCATATCATTTTCATGGTCTAGCAAGTATTGTTCTAAAGGATCACTAGGTGGCACGTCAATAGAAGCAAGACCAATAAGTTCATCCTTACTGGGTAGTGCCTTTTCGAGGGGTTGTCTACGGAATTTAGCAAAGTTAAAATCATGAGACATGTCCCCTAATCCAACCGTGACAATATCTTTAACGCAGACTATCTTGGCAATAACAGTATTCAAGAAGGGTCTACCAAATATAATGGGACATAATTCATCTTGTGGGGAACTGAGAATAAGGAAATCAGCAGGGTATTTAACCTTCCCACATAAGACTTCAACATCTCTAACAATCCCAACTGGTGAAATAGTATCTCTATTGGCAAGCTTAATAGTAACATTAATCCCTTCTAACTCAACAGGTGCAATATCATGCATAATTTCGTTGTACAAATCAAAAGGGATAATACTCGCACTAGCACCTACGTCGCATAAACCATGATAGCAATGATCTCCTATCTTGACAGAGATGACAGGCAAGCCTACAACAGGTTTATGTTTATTCCTAGCATTGGGTTTGGCTATTCTAGCAGACTCTTCTTGGAGATAAATAACATGTCCATCTAAATCTTCTACCAAGATATCTTTAACCATAGCAACACTAGGTTCAACTTTAATTTGCTCAGAGGGTGTAGGTGTTTTAGTATTACTTTTACGAACTACAGTTGAAGCTTGAACATGATCCTTTATCCTAACAGGGAAATGTGGTTTCTCAATATAAGCGGTAGGAATAACAGGATCAACATTATAAGTGATAGTATTTTCTTCAACTTTGATAGGTTCAAATACTTTTACTTCAATAGGGGGATGGTATTTAAACCACTTCTCATTGGGGAGATCAACATGAGTAGCAAAATATTCATAGAAAGAAGCTACTATCTCAGAGTCAAGTCCATATTTAGTGCTAAACTCACAGAAAACATCGGTATCCATAAAAGCTTTAACACAATCAAACTTAGGGGTCATACCTGACTCCTTACCTTCGTCGAGATCCCAATCTTTAGAGTTGCGTTTAATTCTTTCCAATAAATCTCATTTGAAGTCAATAGTCTTTATCATATAAGAGCCAGAACAAGAAGTATCGAGCATGGAGCGATTATTATGAGAAAGCCGAGCATAAAAATTTTGAATGATAATTTCTCTTGAGAGCTCATGATTGGGGTATGAATATAACATTGACTTAAGGCTCCCCCAAGCTTGAGCGATGCTTTTCTCCTTCGCGAGGCCAAAAATTATAAATATAATTACGATCACGATGAACCTGGTGCATAGGGTAGAACTTCTGATGAAATTCCAACTTAAGACGATTATAGTTCCATGATCCCATATCATCGCATAGCCTAAACCATCTCAACGCATCTCCCTTCAAAGATAAAGGGAAGACCTTCTTCTTGATAACATCCTCGGGCATACCTGCAAGCTTAAACAATCCACAAACTTCATCCACATAGATTAGGTGTAAGTCGGGATGCAGTGTTCCGTCTCCTGTAAACGGATTTTCAAGCAGTTTCTCGATCATACCCGAAGGAATCTCGAAGCAAACATATTCAATAGGTGCAGTAGGTTGAGGTGCAACTCTTTTCTCTTCTGATCGGGGTTAATATACCCCAAACAAGCCCCTCAAAGGATTTTGAGCCATAGCAACAATTGACAATAAATTTCAACACACTATATAAATTTTTCTTTACCAAATTCCACTCACCAAAGGCGCTTCACTCCCCGGAAACGGCGCCAGAAAAGAGTCTTGATGACCCACAAGTGTAGGGAATCTATCGTAGTACTTTCGATAAGTAAGAGTGTCGAGCCCAACGAGGAGCAGAAGGTAATGATGGGCAGTTTTCGGTAAGGTATTATCTGCAAGCACTGAAATTATAGGTAACAGATAGTTTTGTGATAAGGTAATTGGTAGCAAGTGACAAAAGGTAAAAGTAAATAAGGTGCAGCAAGGTGGCCCAATCCTTTTTGTAGCTAAGGACAAGCCTGGACAAACTCTTATATAAAGGAAAGTGCTCCCGAGGACACATGGGAATTATCGTCAAGCTAGTTTTCATCACGATCATCTAATTCGCGTTCGGTACTTTGATAATTTGGTATGTGGGTGGACCGATGCTTGGGTGCTGCCCTTACTTGGACAAGCCACCCATTTATGATTAACCTCTAATGCAAGCATCTGAAACTACCAAAGAAGTATTAAGGTAAACCTAACCATAGCCTGAAACATATGGATCCAAATCAACCCCTTACGAAGCAACGCATAAACTAGGGTTTAAGCTTCTGTCACTCTAGCAACCCATCATCTACTTATTACTTCCCAATGCCTTCCTCTAGGCCCAAATAATGGTGAAGTGTCATGTAGTCGATGTTCACATGACACCACTAGAGGAGAGACAACATACATCTCATCAAAATATCGAACGAAGACCAAATTCACATGACTACTAATAGCAAGACTTCTCCCATGTCCTCAGGAACGAAAGTAACTACTCACAAGACATAATATTGTTCATGATCAGAGGGGTATTAATATGCATAATGGATCTGAACATATGATCTTCCACCAAATACACCAACTAGCATCAACTACAAGGAGTAATCAACACTACTAGCAACCCACAGGTACCAATCTGAGGTTTGGGTACAAAGATTGGATACTAGGGATGAACTAGGGTTTGAGAGGAGATTGTGCTGGTGCAGATGTTGATGAAGATAGCCCTCCCCAAGTTAGGAGAGTTGTTGGTGATGACGGCAATGATGATTTCCCCCTCCCGGAGGGAAGTATCCCTGGCAGAAAAGCTCTGCCGGAGCCCTAGATTGGTTTCCGCCTCGAGACGGCGGCGTCTGGTCCCGAAAGCCTCCTTATGATTATTTTTCCTGGTCAAAACACCTCATATAGGAGAAGATGGGCATCAGGGGCCTGCCGGCTGGCCCACGAGGCAGGGGCACGCGCCCTGGGAAGAGGGGCGCGCCCCCACCCTCATGGACAGCCAGTGGCCCCCCTCGTGGGTTACTTTTGCCAGATATTTTTTATATATTTCGAAATGATGTTCTGTTGAGTTTCAGGGCTTTTGGAGTTGTGCAGAATAGGTTTCCAGAGTTTGCTCCTTTTCCAGCCCAGAATTCCAGCTGTTGGCATTCTCCCTCTTCATGTGAACCTTGTAAAATAAGGGAGAAAAGGCATAAGTATTGTGACAAAACATGTAAGAACAACCCATAATGCAATAAATATCAACTTATAAGCATGATGCAAAATGGACGTATCAATAGTACACACGCCGGTCGCCGGAGTTTACGAGTACTGTAGTTTGAATTACACATGATTCCCGCATGAAAATCCGTGTGTGAACATAATAGCTAACGGTTTCCAATACAGAACCATGTCTGATTAATTACCCCCGCCATTCACCTTCCAAACCTCGAGGCGCGAAATAGAGTGTCAATCATGTGGGGGCCGGTTGTCTTGCCAGATCTTTACATTTTCTTTTTTGAACACCAAATATTTACATCGTCTCAAGATTTTTGTTAACTCGCACACAAGTACACACAAATATGATTTTTCAAACCGTTATGGTTAGCCGTTGCATGTAGATGTAGTTCAAATTTGAATTACAGTCATTAAATGGCTAGAAAATCACTTAAATGTCTTTAACAGGTCAAATGACCCCTAAAATTTACCAAAATTTCAGATGACAGTTGTATTAGTGCACGTTAAACATAGAACAAATTTGAAGGCCGTAAGGGGAAGCTATATCCCGTTCGTCATCAAACATGCATTGTTCCCTCTTGGAACCACTAGCCTTCTAGTGAGTTGCTCCGGTTTGTGAGGGGTGTGTGTCCAAACTTTCGTCAAACATGCCAATTTTTTACCACATCATCTTGGTGGTATGACATTACATCAAGCAAGGTTTCATGTTTTTCCGATCATTTTTAATTTTTTGGAATTTAAATGCCATGGCACTCCATACATATATATGTGTCCATGCTGTGACCAATATGTTTGAAAATTCTTTCTAATACTGCACATGGAATTAACTCGCACACAAGTACGCAAATGTGATTTTTCAAACCGTTATGGTTAGCCGTTGCATGTAGATGTAGTTCAAATTTGAATTACGGTCATTAAATGGCTAGAAAATCACTTAAATGTCTTTAAAAGGTCAAATGACCCCTGAAATTTTCCAAATTTTCACATGACAGTTGTATTAGTGCACGTTAAATGTAGAAAAAAAATTGAAGGCCGTAAGGGGAAGCTATCTCCCGTTCGTCATCAAACATGCATTGTTCCCTCTTGGAACCACTAGCCTTCTAGTGAGTTGCTCCGGTTTGTGAGGGTTGTGTGTCCAAACTTTCGTCAAACATGCCAATTTTTTACCACATCATCTTGGTGGCACGACATTACATCAAGCAAGGTTTCATGTTTTTTGATCATTTTTTAATATTTTGGAATTTAAATGCCATGGCACTCCATGCATACATATGTGTCCAAGCCGTGAGACCAATATGTTTGAAAATTCCTTCTAATTTACTGCACATGGAATTAACTCGCACACAAGTACACAAATATGATTTTTCAAACCGTTATGGTTAGCCGTTGCATGTAGATGTAGTTCAAATTTGAATCACGGTCATTAAATGGCTAGAAAATCACTTAAATGTCTTCAAAAGGTCAAATAACCCCTGAAGTTTTCCAAATTTTCACATGACAGTATTATTAGTGCATGTTAAACGTAGAAAAAATTTGAAGGCCGTAAGAGGAAGCTATCTCCCGTTCATCATCAAACATGCATTGTTCCCTCTAGGAACCACGAGCCTTCTAGTGAGTTGCTCCAGTTTGTGAGGGGTGTGTGTCCAAACTTTCGTCAAACAGGCCAATTTTTTGACCACATTATCTTGGTGGCATGACATTACATCAACCAAGGTTTCATATGTTTCTGATCTTTTTTTAAAATTTTTGGGAATTTAAATGACATGGCACTCCATGCTTAATTGTGTCATATCCGTTAGACCAATATGTTTGAAAATTACTTCCAATTTACCGCACATGGAATGAACTCGCACACAAGTACACAAATATGATTTTTCAAACCGTTATGGTTAGCCGTTACATGTACATCTAGTTCCAATTTGAATTACGGTCATTAAATGGCTAGAAAATCACTTAAATGTCTTCAAAAGGTCAAATGACCCCTGTAATTTTCCAAAATTTGACATGACAGTTGTATCAGTGCATGTTAAACGTAGAAAAAAATTGAAGGCCGTAAGAGGAAGCTATCTCCCGTTCGTCAACAAAAATGCATTGTTCCCTCTCGGAACCACTAGCCTTCTAGTGAGTTGCTCCGGTTTGTGAGGGGTGTGTGTCCAAAATTTCGTCAAACATGCCAATTTGTTTCCACATCATCTTGGTGGCATGACATTATATCAACCAAGGTTTCATGTGTTTCTGATCTATTTTTATTATTTTGGAATTTAAATGCCATGGCACTCCATGCTTAATTGTTTCATAGCTGTTAGACCAATATGTTTGAAAATTCCTTCCAATTTACCGCACATGGAATTAAATCACACACAAGTACATAAAATATGACTTTTCAAACCGTTATGGTTAACTTTTGCATGTACATTTAGTTCAAATTTGAATTACGGTCATTAAATGGCTAGAAAATTACTTAAATGTCTTACAAGGTCAAATGACCCCTGAAATTTTCCAAAATTTGACATGACAGTTATATTAGTACTACAAATTTTCACGTACATTTAAAAGACCATCCGTCGCCACTTTACTCCAAATTCGTCTTTCACAGCTAATAAAAAATATCTACAACATCACACACAGTTGTTTTGTAGGAACCGTTTACGATGAAAATTTCTGGGTCTATTTAAGTCTTCCTCCTTAAGCTTCGCCGGCTCGTCTGCTCCCGTGCCAGCAACCCCCGAATCCACGAATCCCGATCCCCATTCCCGCACCCCCTTCTTGCAAAGATGACGCCATGGAAACGCTCCATGAAGGCACGTACGATGGCCGCGTTCCCCCGAGCACGGCCGCCTACGTCGAGAGTGCCACCGCATCCGCATTGAGCGTGGCCGCTTCTGCCGAGAGGGCATCTGTAGCAGCCGACAGGGCAGCTGCAGCTGCAAACACAGAGAGTTCTCAAGCTGCCGTCCGTGCCGCCGATGTCGCCCTGGCCCGGGTCGAGGCCATCCACGCCAAGATATTCCAGGACACCTCGGAATCCAGCATGCAACCCACGTCCAAAAAGGTTGTGGTAGCCATGGAGCACCTGCTTCCTCATGACATCTCCGAGCAGGAGTTGGAGATGCAGGAGGCGGAGATCGAGGAGCGCCGGGAGGAGGAGTTGCGCGTAGCCGAGGTCGAGGTAGAGAAGAGTCTGTCCGTCGAGGAATCGGCGGTGGTGTACCAACTCGAGCTCTGGCGCAACCACTACTATGAGTACTACAACCTTGAGGGCGGCGCCGAGGACAAGGACACGGTCGACTTCAGCAGGGGGGACGTGGAGTCGAAACGGCGGCATATCGCCAGGACAAGTCATCGACGTCTCATCTCACACCGGCGATGCATAGGCCGGCGCAGTGGCGGATTGGTTTAAATTATGCATACTTAGGCTTTGTTTTTAATGCTAGTCTTTTGTTAGAGCAATGTTTATGTCAACTGGCTCTGTTTAATTACTAAAATTGCTCGATTCAGCAAGTGTGGTCTGTCTGCTGTACGCTCTTTTGTGTGCCCAAATTAGCAAGCGATGTTAAAATATGCAGTGATGTACTCGGGGAAATTTCCACCAAAATTTGAATTATCAAGCGCATCCCATGCGCGTAAAGCAGAAGAATCGTTTGCGATGCACACAATCGTTCAAAGTGAATGGTGTCCGGCGGCACCCCGCGCAAAGTTTCCCTCCACATTTCGAAATTTTTGGCCTACCGTTGAAATATCAACCCCCCCTTCCCCACCCCTTTTCTCCTCGACCACAAGTCACATTTCCCCTGTTTTCCTCCTTCCTTTCTTCCTTCCTAAGCTATAGTCGCTTCCTCGCTTGCTTTCTCGCTCTCGCCGTCTCGCATCCTACCGCCAGGGTCGCCACGGTCTTCTTCAAAGACCTCTCCAGCGGTTCCTCCTCCGATGATGAATCCTTCACCATCCGGGTATGCCTCTCGTCTCTCTCTCGGTCTATGGCTTGGAATGAAGGATTTTTACCCGACGGTCGTGAGTCATTTCTTCCTCATGTAGCTCCCTAGGACCATCGGTTGCAACGAATGGAGCGGGGTGGCTGAAGATCTATCTACTCGTTTTCACCATCAATCTCCATATGTGAAGCTAGTTGCGTTTGCATCTGTGGACAGTGGGAGAAAGTTTCTGGCATGTGCAGAGAAGGTTAGACCCTCTTTCGTTGTTACAAATCATTTGTTAGATGTGATTCAGACACTATCACGGTCCCAACCCATGCATACCACACCTTCAACCAAACGCATCATAAGACAGTGTCACAGTTTGTACCTAGTATCTAAAATTGTTGCCATCTCATCAGTGGTGCCATTCGAATATTATTTGGCACCGCTTCAGCAGTTTGTGCAGCCAACTTTCGTCCACACATCCGAGCAGCCAAGCAGTAAAATACTAAATCTTTATGGCAAGGAGGAATTGGGCATTGGAGCAACTAGGTGCTTCGGAGTCCGGGTCCCTGATTTTTTTCCGCTGCATCGGCCCGCCAGTGCAGGGCACCGGTGCGAGATGTAGCAACAATTGTCTTTACACCAGTTTTGGCATGCATAGTGGACGACCTTAGTGCTATTAGTTCTATGTTACTAAATCTTTGCATGTACACACCTGTTAGTATCAATTTGTTGTTACCCAAACACTATCGCTATGTTGTTGCAGTTATATTTACCTTCCTCATAAAATGTTCAATTTGTTATTTATTGTACATGAGTAAGAACTTGTACCGTTGTTGTAGTTAATTATAGCTTCTGATGTTTCGGAATTTGGTTGTTGTCTCTATAGCAATTAATTCTTTGCACATTGATCTTTTTGAGAAGATATGTCATAATTAACACGTTTCTTTAGTTTTTCAAAATAAGCATTGGTGATTTTCTATGTTGCTATAAACCCATTTTCCCTACAATTGTTACTGATCTAGTTTTAACTATTATAGGATGAACGGAAGTGTTATTACTTGGAGTGGGTTGATCAAGAGTGGCCATAGTCTTTGAAGATGTGCCTAGCAAAGCTATGGAGCATGTATGAGGAAGAGAACAGAGGTAGGCTTAGAGAAAGTGTTGTCAATGCTGAAGAATATTTGAAGATACGAGATAAAAAGAGGAAGGTGGAGAATGAGCTTAGATTTTTTTAAATCGGACTTTGCTAAGATGGTGTTCACGAAGGAGGAGGCACTTTCCCAGATGGCCAGTGCAAAACAAGTTCTTACTGAACTGAAAGCAGAGGTGGATAAGACGAGCCTGGATGATCTCGATTAGGGAAATTAATATATTGTTCTAATATTGTTCTTATAAAGTTGAACTATCTATATGTTGTACTGTGCTGTTTTCAGGTAGCTATCGTACTATGATGTTAAAATATATTTAGGTGCCTGATATGAAATTGGCAAATAGTTGTTCGATATGAAATGTGAATTTGCGTAATACTGAATGTCATGGAAATTTGCAAACGGTTCTAGCAGTAAAAGCGCTTGTGATGGATAGCCTAATGCCACACAATTTTCTTCATCAAATCATGTGTGATGTAGTTGAGAAAAACAAACGGTTAACCAAGGCGGAGCGTGTGTGATAGTTACACCTATCACACACGAGCCTATAAATAAACCGATGTGGGATGTACATACGAACGGAAACATTTTCCCTGGATTGACTGTGGGATGTACATATGAACGGAAACATTTTCCCTGGATTGACTGTGTGGGATGTACATACGAACGGAAACATTTTCCCTGGATTGACTGTGTGGGATATACATTCGAACGGAAATGTTTTCCCTGGATTGACTGTGTGGGATATACATACGAACGGAAAGATTTTCCCTGGATTGACTGTGTGGGATGTACATAAGAACAGAAACGTATTCCTTGGATTGACTATGTGTGATATACATGTGAACGGAAATGTTTTTCTGGGATTCATCGTGTGGGATGTACATACGAACGGAAATGATTGGGTTTCGATGCCTCGCCCGATTGCACACGAGCTCATTTTGCCCCAGCCTGTGTGCCAGGAGGGCCTATCCCCAACGGTTTCTGGGTCGTGTGGGAAGGACCCCCCTATCGCCCACACTCACCTGGTGATAGTTCCAAATGTCGTCGCAAAAAGGGGTTAAAAACCGTTTGTATAGCACCGACGCGTACCAGTGCTATTAGCACAAGTCAAGCAATCAACCTACACATGCAATTCTAAGAGTGTAGCAGCGAAAAGTAAAACATTACGTATGAAGGTAAAAGGAAGGGTGTGGAGAGTGCAAACGCAATTATGACATGGACATTTTTGGCGTGGTTCCGATAGGTGGTTCTATCGTACATCCACGTTGATGGAGACTTCAACCCACGAAGGGTAATGGCTGCACGAGTCCACGGAGGGCTCCACCCATGAAGGGTCACGAAGAAGCAAACTTGTCTATCCCACCATGGCCATCGCCCACGAAGGACTTGCATCACTCATGTAGATCTTCATGAAGTAGGCGATCTCCTTGCCCTTACAAACTTCTTGGTTCAACTCCACAATCTTGTCAAAGGCTCCGAAGCGACACCTAACCAATCTAGAAGACACCACTCTCTAAAAGGTAATAGATGGTGTGATGATGATGAACTCCTTGCTCTTGTGCTTCAAAAGATAGTCTTCCCAACACTCAACTCTCTCTCACAGATTTGGATATGGTGGAAAGAAGATTTGAGAGGAAAGCAACTTGGGGAAGGGTAGAGATTAATATTCCTGTGGTAGGATTGGAATATCTTGGTCTCAACACATCAGTAGGTGGTTCTCTCTCAGGAAATGTATGCTGGAAGTGTAGGCACGTTCTGATGCTCTCTCACAAATGGAGAAGGGGTGGAGGGGTATATATAGCCTCCACACAAAATCCAACCGTTACACACATTTGAGCCAACTTGGTCAGACCGAATAGATGAACTCGGTGAGACCGATTCAGCTCAAAATGTGAACGTTAGGAATCTTGGTGGGAACGACTGGAACAACTCCGTAGGACCAACGTGCTAGGGCAAGGGCAAAACCTCATCTCGGTGACGCCGATTGCGTGAACTTGGTGAGACCGATTTCAACAAAGCAATCAGAGAGTTGGTCAGGCAAACTCGGTGAGACCGATTGCCCATTTCGGTGAGACCGAAATGTTACAAAAGGAAACAGAGAGTTTGTAAGGCCATCTCGGTGAGACTGAGATCTGTATCGGTGTTATCAGTTTCTGGAAGTGGCTAGGTTAAGTGAACTCGGTGGCGCCTAATAGATCATTTCGGTGGGGCCGAGTTTGACTTTGAGTTTTGGACATATTTGGAAGTGAGAAAGTGGCTGAGGATTTTTAAGCTATATCACCAAGCACTTGAGCAAGTAGACCATTAAGCAACATCTCATCCTCTTTTAATAGTATTGGCTTTAATATGGACTCAATGTGATCTTAGATCACTAAAATGTGAATGAAGAGTCTTGAGCTTTTGTCAATATGTGTCCTTAGCATTTTGAGGGGCCCACATCTCTAGTCCATGCCATGCCAATCATTGAACTTTCTGAAATATCAAACTTGAATGGGTATTAATTCAATGAGCTATATGTTGTTATGAATTAACAAAACCAACCCGGGATAAGTTGCACTTTCAATCTCCCCCTTTTTGATAATGGATGACAACATATAGATCAAAGCTTCGACAAATGATAATATGAATGAAATACATCATCGCTTTGAGAAGTATGTGATAAGCAAGAGCTCCCCCTAAATTCGTGCATTATTTAAAATTTGTGTTTGAATGCAAATGCACAATCAATTAGGATCATCGGTCACTCTTCCATGTCACATACATCTTGGTGGATGTTACTTCTCGAGCTTGCGTTGTATTCCCTCGAAGAGGAAAGGGTGATGCAGCACAGTAGCATTAGTATTTCCCTCAGTTTTTGAGAACCAAGGTGTCAATCCAGTAGGAGACCACGCACGAGTCCCTCGTACCTGCACAAACAAATAAGAACCTTGCAGCCAACGCGATAAAAGGGGTTGTCAATCCCTTCTCGGTCACTTACAAAAGTGAGATCTGATAGATATGGTAAGATAATATTTTTGGTATTTTTGATATGTAAACTGAAAGTAAGGATTGCAAAATAAAGGTAAAGTAAATATAAATAGTTGATGGAAGGTTAATATGATGAAGATAGACCCGGGGGCCATAGGTTTCACTAGTGGCTTCTCTGATGATAGCAGATTTCTACGATGGGTGAACGAATTACTGTCGAGCAATTGATAGAAAAGCGCATAGTTATGAGAACTAGTCGACAACCCGTGCATCTGCACGGGCTAGCTACATAAATAACAAATAATTTGTTAAAAACACATAAAATAATATTATCTTGATATGTGTTAAATGATGCAAATGTCAACTTTCACAGTGGAGATGAAAACATTTTCCTAAATCTATAGGAAATGAATATACTACTTGTTCAGTCTATCTGAATATACTACTTGTTCAGTCTATCTGCTACGAAATATATATAACATGTGTATTCTGGTTGACAAAAGTTCAATGGGTAAGAAGCATATATCACGTGCCTCTATTTTGGAGACAGGAGTAAATTCAAAACAAATACAATGGCCTTGTACACACAATAACAATGGTAAATCATCTCTGCCAGCAATTGTAGACCTTTTACTATGAGTTTTTGCCAGTTCTTCAAACACTCTCAGATTGAGTCTGTTGTAACTATGAGCTTGATGCACACTATAGTGAAGGCAAGTTCGCTATTCAACAAACCAATGGCACACATCATACAGTACATATTGCGCAACTATGTTTAGTATCCCAACTCTGTTGGCATCAAAATTAATCTGCTGTGGAATAATAATTAACCTTGGTTGATATGTGTAATTTAACAGTAATTGTACACATGTTTCGTACCACAGAATATGTTATTTAGGATAGCATACAAACTTGAGAACTTGTGTTTGGATAAATTTAGTCATTACGAAATGTTTTATGTGGGAGGGAGGGAGCTAGAGCGAGGGCGAGACTGAAGCTGAAAGTACCTTTCTGTATATATAAGTAGCAGCTATGACATCTGAATGTTCGAACTATTTGAAAAGAATCAAGCATGTTGTTAGAAACATGCTTGAAAAATATCATCATCATAGTTACAACTGTATGAAAAATTCTTCGGAATGTTTAGGTTTACACTTCGACATCATCAGAGCATAGTCCTTTTCACATTCATAATAATAGGACCAATGTAAATAAACTTGTACAACTCAAGTGATCTCTGTTGCTTGTTTATTGCACCCAAAACCCTGCCGCAACCAAGCACAACAAAGAGAAACGTACAGTAACTGACTCTACCACATCAGAGAAGTTTGTATGACTGCATGTACCAAAGAATCCTAAGTGAGAACCAAAAAAATGTTAAAACCAAAGCTTCAATAAACAACTGATCTCTGAAGAATTTGTATTCACATACAACCTGTATGCTGCTCTGCCACTCAAATATCTTCACATGTAGAGATTACTGTATTAGACATGATTCTGACTAATTTGTGAACTTAAGTTAAATGTCAAACAGATAGAAAAAAATTATATTCATCATACCTTCCCCAATGCCGCATGGAAGAAAAAGAATAAATACCATGCATGCGGATAACAGAAGAATTAGCGTGTATTTAGAACAAACGATATGGAACATGTAAACCATATAAACTGAGCCTTGGATAAAAATCTACAACATGCATTGAGCTAAACTGGTTTGCAATGTTTTAATTACTGCTGTAGCGAACAAAGCCCTACTGTGGGGATTCTATGGTGCTCCTGGAGGTCATGAAGACAAACCTAGCTGGCTTTCATTCATCTCCTACCCTCCCATCAGGCTGCTCACATATAGACATCTAAGATTACACATTTTTGTTGACCAAAGAAAGCAATTAAGCCAACCTATTGGGGTTTTTGTAATGAACTTGGCCAGTTAAAGAGTAGAAAAATGAATTTTCAGGGTATGGTGTTACTTGCCTATGGAGTCTGGCACAGGGCCGCAGCCTGCAGGAGTAATGTGCTTCAAACTCGGAGCGGTTGAGAGCACATGAACTGCTGCACCACCAGCCCCTCATAGTTCCTCCGGTCAGCAGCCTAACCAAAGATCGCAGCCACCCAATCTGCACTGCAGTCGGTACACCTCCTCCAGTGCAAAGATTGTGCTAAGTCGTTAAGATATGTGTAGATATACTTCATATTGGTGTTGGAGTGCTAAAAACATAAAAACTCAAGTTAATTATCATTTAGAGCTGGAGGATAAAGGATTAAATGTAGAAGAAAAGAAGAAGAAGAAATGCACAACTTGAAATTTGTTTGTGCTATCCTTAGACTTCCCGGGTGCAATTGATATGCATTCGGCCTCAAATTGTACCTCCTACAACTTAATCACATGCACTGTCTTGATTCAAAGTAGAGCGAGAATTCGTGGAAACTAACATGTAATTACTGATGCGATGTAAAGCAAAGATCAATGTCAAAAGTGTACAAATGCAGTTTTTATACACAGTATATGAAGGACTTAGTTCCACATTAGTAACAAAAAGAGTATGTACTCAAAAATATTACATGGAAAGGTTACACCAAAGTACATCATGGTGCTTGTTGTCCTACCGTAGAATTTATATGCTTCAAAAAATTCCGAAGGAAAACTCTTCTACAGGAATTCATGTCTTGGCGAAGTTAACAACTCATCAAACACTTCAGGTGCACTATCAAGTAGAAAGAATTAAGTAGGACTCAAGCTGGCAGAAGAAAGTACGTGAGGAGATAAAAGACGTTGTTGGCAAAGGAAAGTACTCCAACGCCAAGTCGATCTTACCATCTTCGATGCAGATGCCTATGTCCGGCTGCCTGCAGGACATGTATGGGGTGTGTATCACCATGTACCGCTGGTCCTATGGTTGCATGATTCATCTCGTTTTCCTTTGCCACCTCGATGGATGGGCACCACCGGAGCTCATCTCCTTCCTCTTCCTAACCTATCTCCAGTTTCTCTAGGAATTAGTGGACCTGCGCTGCCATGAGAAATTCACCATTGTGAGAACACAAAAGAAAGCAGCATCACATCAGCGCCCGTGCGCTGCCGTGAAGAATTCAGTGCTGTGATAGATGGGTCTCGTGTGATTATGCAACAGCCACATGATGGGAAATAAATGCTCGAGAGGGGGCGTAGGAGGGAGATAGTCGCAGTAATCTTTTAGATGACCAGCCATGTATGAGTATGAGGCGTCAATGGATATATTCTCTTATTTTTTTTATATGATATGCATGTAATTTAGAAGATCGGTGAAAGGGTTTCCTTGTGTTTCTTTAAAGTAGAAAGTTAGAAGATTGGGGGGAGGCGTGGGTGCTCTAGGCCGAGAGTTCTGGCCAAACACGCTTCTGACTTGAAATCAACGGACATGGATTACTCAAAGAGAGGATCATGTGGTTAGCCTAATAAAATATTAGTCTTTTCTCCATCTCTAGATTATAAAACTCTGAGTCGCTTCTTAAAATCGTTAGAAGATAATTTTGGCAAAAAAAACTGTGAAAAAATTGTAGATTTAATCTCGATCGTAATAACTCGGCCCCACTAGATGAACGGCTCGTAAATTCTAATTAACGCAGGAATTTCTAGGGAGTCACAAATTAGTATAGATATAGATATAGATATCTAGGCATGATCATTGTATATAGGCATCACGTCGGTGACAAGTAGACCGAAACGATTATGCATCTACTACTATTACTCCACACATCGACCGCTATCCAGCATGCATCTAGAGTATTAAGTTCATAAGAACGGAGTAACGCCTTAAGCAAGATGACATGATGTAGAGGGATAAACTCGAGCAATATGATATAAAACCCATCTTTTTATCCTCGATGGCAACAATACAATACGTGCCTTGCTGCCCCTGCTGTTAGTGGGAAAGGACACCGCAAGATTGTACCCAAAGCCAAGAAATTCTCCCATTGCAAGAACTATAGATCTAGTAGGCCAAACCAAACTGATAATTCTAAGAGACTTGCAAGGATATTTAAATCATGCATACAAGATTTCAGAAAATAATCCAATATAGTTCATAGATAATCTTGATCATAAACCCACAATTCATCGGATCTTGACAAACACACCGGAAAAAAAATTACATCGAATAGATCCCCTCGAAGATCGAGGAGAACTTTGTATTGAGATCCACAGAGAGAGAAGAAGCCATCTAGCTAATAACTATGGACCCGAAGGTGTGTGGTAAACTACTCACAACTCATCGGAGAGGCTATGGTGTTGATGTAGAAGCCCTCCGTGATCGATGCCCCCTCCGGTGGAGCTCCGGAACAGGCCCCAAGATGGGATCTCACGGGTACAGAAGGTTGCGGTGGTGGAATTAGGGTTTTGTGGTGCTCCTCAATAGTTTCAGGGTACGTAGGTATATATAGGAGGAGGAGGGACGTCAGGGGAGCAACAAGGGGCCTGCGAGGGTGGGGGGCACACCTACCCCCCTGGGCGCGCCCCCTACCCTTGTGGCCGCCTCTCTCGCTTCGTGGCGTGTACTCCAAGTCTTTTGTGTTGATATCGTTCCAAAAATGACTCTCCCGAAGGTTTCATTCCGGTTGGACTCCGTTTGATATTTCTTTTCTGTGAAACACTGAAATAGGCAAAAACAACAATTTGCACTCAGCCTTGGGTTAGTAGGTTAGTCCCAAAAATAATATAAAAATTTATAATAAAGCCCATAAAACATCCAAAACAGAATATATAATAGCATGGAACAATAAAAAATTATAGGTACGTTGGAGACGTATCAAGCATCCCCAAGCTTTATTCCTTCTCGTCCTTGAGTAGGTAAATGGTAAAAACAGAATTTTTAATGTGGAATGCTAAACAACATAATTCTCAATGTAATTTTATTTATTGTGGCATGAATGTTCAGATCCGAAAGATTCAAGACAAAAGTTTATATGGACATAAGAATAATAATACTTCAAGCATACTAACAAAGCAATCATGTCTTCACAAAATAACATGACCAGAGAAAGTTATCCCTACAAAATCATATAGTCTGGATATGCTCTATCTTCATCACACAAAATATTTAAATCATGCACAACCCCGGTTTCAGCGAAGCAATTGTTTCACACTTCAATTGTTTCAAACTTTTCAACTTCCATGCAATACATGAGCGTGAGCCATGGATATAGCACTATGTGGAATAGAGTGGTGGTTGTGGAGAAGACAAAAGAGGAAGATAGTCTCACATCAACTAGGCGTATCAATAAGCTATGGAGATGCCCATCAATAGATATCAATGTGAGTGAGTAGGGATTGCCATGCAATGGATGCACTAGATCTATAAATGTATGAAAGCTCAACGAAGAAACTAAGTGAGTGTGCATCCAACTTGCTTGCTCATGAAGACCTAGGGCATTTGAGGAAGCCCATCATTGTAATATACAAGCCAAGTTCTATAATGAAAATTCCCACTAGTATATGAAAGTGACAAAACAAGAGACTCTCTATCATGAAGATCATGGCGCTACTTTGAATCACAAATGTGGAAAAAGATAGTAGCATTGTCCCCTTTTTTTCTTTTTTTTCTTTTTTTTCTTTTTTTGGGGCTTTACTCCTCTTTTTTTCTTTGGCCTTTCTTTTTTATCCTTTTTTTATTTGGGACAATGCTCTAATAATGATGATCATCACACTTTTATTGATTTACAACTTGATACTTAGAACAAAGTATGACTCTATATGAATGTCTCCGATGGTGTACCAGGATGTGCAATGAATCAAGAGTGACATGTATGAAAAATTATGCATGGTGGCCTAGCCACAAATACGATGTCAACTACATGATCATGCATGGTAATATGACAATGTTGAAGCGTGTCATAGTAAACGAAACGGTGGAAAGTTGCATCGCAATATCTCTCGAAATGGCTATGTAAATGCCATGATAGGTAGGTATGGTGGCTGTTTTGAGGAAGGTATATGGTGGGTGTATGGTACCGGCCAAAGTTGCACGGTACAAGAGAGGCTAGCAATGGTGGAAGGGTGAGAGTGTGTATAATCCATGGACTCAACATTAGTCATAAAGAACTCATATAATTATTGCAAAAATCTATGTGTTATTAAGACAAAGTATTCAACGCATGCTCCTAGGGGAAGGGTCTGTAGGAGTTAACCATCGCGTGATCCCGACCTCCACACAAAGGATGACAATCAATGAATAAATCATGCTCCAACTTCATCACATAACGGTTCACCATACGTGCATGCTACGTGAATCACAAACTTTAACACAAGTGTTTCTTAAATTCACAATTACTCCACTAGCATGACTCTAATATCACCATCCTCATATCTCAAAACAATCATCAATATCAAACTTCTCATAATATTCAATGCACTTTATATGAAAGTTTTTACTATACCCATCTTGGATGCCTATCATATTAGGACTAATTTATAACCAAAGCACATTACCATGTTGTTCTAAGAGATTCTAAAAATAATATAAGTAAAGCATGAGAGATCAAGAATTTCTACAAAATAAAACCACCACCATGCTCTAAAAGATATAAGTGAAGCACTAGAGCAAACCTATCTAGCTCAAAAGATATAAGTGAAGCACATAGAGTATTCTAGTAAATTCCGATTCATGTGTATCTCTCTCAAAAGGTGTGTCCATCAAGGATGATTGTGGTAAACTAAAAAGCAAAGACTCAAATCATACATGACGCTCCAAGCAAAACACATATCATGTGGTGAATAAAAAAATAGTCTCAAGTAAAGTTACCGATGGACGAAGACGAAAGAGGGGATGCCTTCCTGGGCATCCCCAAGCTTAGGCTTTTGGTTGTCCTTGAATTTTACCTTGGGGTGCCTTGGGCATCCCAAATCTTAGGCTCTTGCCACTCTTTGTTCCATAGTCCATCAAATCCTTACCCAAAAACATGAAAACTTCACAACACAAAACTTAGCAAAAATCTCGTGAGTTCCGTTAGTATAAGAAAACAAACCACCACTCAAAGGTACTGTAATGAACTCATTCTTTGTTTATATTGGTGTTAAACCTACTGTATTCCAACTTCTCTATGATTCATACCCCCCGATACTACTCATAGATTCATCAAAATAAGCAAACAACACACGAAAAAGAGAATATGTCAAAAAAACAGAATAGTCTGTAGCAATCTGTAACTTTTGAATACTTATGTAACTCTAAAAAATTGAAATAAATTGGTGGATGTGAGGAATTTGTCTATTAATCATCTGCAAAAAGAATCAACTAAAAAGCACTCTTCAGTAAAAAAAATGGCAGCTAATCTCGTGAGCGCTAAAGTTTCTATTTTTTACAGCATGATCGCATAAACTTCACCCAAGTCTTCCCAAAGGTTCTACTTGGCACAAACACTAACTAAAACACAAAACCACATCTAAGCAGAAGCTAGATGCAATATTTATTACTATACAGAAGAAAAAACAAAAAAAATTGGGTTGCCTCCCAACAAGCGCTATCGTTTAACGCCCCTAGCTAGGCATGATACAAGAATAGATCTATGTATTGCCATCTTTGGTAGGCAATCCACAAGTGGCTCTCATAATAGATTCATAAGGTAATTTGATTTCTTTCTAGGAAAGTGTTCCATGCCTTTCCTTAACGGAAATTGGAATCTAATATTTCCTTCCTTCATACCAATAATTGCACCAATCATTGTAAGAAAGGTCTGCCAAGAATAATAGGACATGTAGGATTGCAATCTATATCAAGAACGATGAAATCTATAGGCACATAATTCCTATTTGTAATAATAAGAACATAATTAATCCTTCCCATAGGTTTCTTAATGGTAGAATCTGCAAGATGCAAATTTAAAGAACAATCATCTAGTTCATGGAAACCTAACATATCACACAAAGCTTTTGGAATTGTGGAAACACTTGCACCCAAATCACACAAAGCAAAGCATTCATGGTTTTTAATCTTAACTTTAATAGTAGGTTCCCACTCATCATAAAGCTTTCTAGGGATAGAAACTTCTAATTCAAGTTTTTCTTCATAAGATTACATTAAAGCATCAACTATGTGTTTAGTAAAAGCTTTATTTTGACTATAAGCATGAGGAGAATTTAGCACGGATTGCAACAAGGAAATACAATCTATTAAAGAGCAATTATCATAATTAAATCCCTTGAAATCCAAAATAGTGGGTTCATTGCTATGTAAAGTTTTGACCTCTTCAATCCCACTTTTAGCATCAAGATCTACAAACTCCGAATCATTGGGACGCCTTTTAACTAAAGTAGACTCATCTCCACTCCTATTTTTATCAAGATTCATATTAGAAAACAAGGATTTAATAGGAGACACATCAATCACTTTCAGATCTTCATCTTTATTATCACTAGAAGAACACGCTTTCGCAAAGCAATCTTTTTTAGCACGCATCCTAGCAGTTCTTTCTTTGCACTCATCAATGGATATTCTCATGGCTTTGAGAGACTCATTGATATCATGCTTAGGTGGGATAGATCTAAGTTTCAAAGAATGAACATCAAGAGAAATTCTATCCATGTTCCTAGCCAACTCATCAATCTTAAACAATTTTTCTTCAAGCAAAGCATTGAAATTCTTTTGCGAATTAATAAATTCTTTAACACTAATCGCAAAATCAGAGGGCATCTTATTAAAATTTCCATAAGAATTGTTGTAGGAACTACCATAATTATTAGAGGAATTACTAGGGAAAGGCCTAGAATTAAAGTTTCCTCTATAAGCGTTTTTACCAAAATTATTCCTACCAACAAAATTCCCATCCAAAGATTCATTATTATTCTCAATCAACTTGGGAAAAGGCTATTAGGATCAAAAGAAGCACTCTTAGTAGCAAATAATTTCATAAGTTCACCCATCTTTCCACTCAAAACACTAATCTCTTCAATAGCATGTACTTTTTTACTAGTAGATCTTTCGGTGTGCCATTGAGAGTAATTAACCATGATATTATCTAGGAGTTTAGTAGCTTCTCCTAAACTGATTTCCATGAAAGTGCCCCTCGCGACCGAATCTAAAAGATTTCTAGAAGGAAAATTCAAGCCAGCATAAATTTTTGTATAATCATCCATAAGTTCAAACCATGTGTAGGGCAATTACGTATCATTAATTTCATTCTCTCCCAAGCTTGTGCAACATGATCATGATCTAGTTGCTTAAAATTCATGATATCATTTCTAAGAGAGATAATCTTAGCGGGAGGAAAATACTTAGAGATGAAGGTATCTTTGCACTTATTCCATGAATCAATACTATTTCTAGGCAAAGAAGAAAACCAAGTTTTAGCATGATCTCTAAGCGAAAACAGAAATAGCTACAATTTAACAATATCATTATCCGTATCTCTTTTCTTTTGCATATCACACAAATCAACAAAGTTGTTTAGATGGGTAGCGGCATCTTTGCTAGGAAGGCCAAAAAATTGATCTTTCATGACAAGATTCAACAGAGCAGCATTGATTTCACAAGATTCAGCATCGGTAATAGGAGCAATCAGAGTGCTAATAAAATCATTATTGTTGGTATTGGAAAAGTCACACAATTTGGTATTGTCTTGAGCCATAGTGACGAGCAAGAAATCCAACACACAAGCAAACAAAAAGCAAGAGAAATGAGGCGAATGGAAAAAGAAGGGCGAATAAAACGGCAAAGGTGAAGTGGGGGAGAGGAAAATGAGAGGCAAATAGTGTAATGCGAGAGATAAGGGTTTGTGATAGGTACTTGGTATATGACTTTTGCGTAGATCTCCCCGGCAACGGTGCCAGAAATTCTTCTTGCTACTTCTCGAGCTTGTGTTGTATTCCCTCGAGGAGGAAACGGTGATGCAGCACAGTAGCGTAAGTATTTCCCTCAGTTTTTGAGAACCAAGATATCAATCCAGTAGGAGACCACGCGCGAGTCCCTCGTACCTGCACAAACAAATAAGAACCTTGCAGCCAACGCCATAAAAGGGGTTGCCAATCCCTTCTCGGTCACTTACAAAAGTGAGATCAGGTAGATATGATAAGATAACATTTTTGGTATTTTTGATATGTAAACTGAAATAGGCAAAAAACAGCAATTTGCACTCGGCCTCGTAGCCGCCTCTCTCGCTTCCTGGCGTGTACTCCAAGTCTTCTGTGTTGATGTCATTCCAAAAATGACTCTCCCGAAAGTTTCATTCCATTTGGACTCTGTTTGATATTCCTTTTCTACGAAACACTGAAATAGTCAAAAAAAATAGCAATTTGCACTCGGCCTTGGGTTTGTAGGTTAGTCCCAAAAATAATATAAAAGTGTATAATAAATCCCATTAAACATCCAAAACAGAATATATAATAGTATGGAACAATCAAAAATTATAGATACGTTGGAGACGTATCAGTGGAGCGCAGAAAATGATAAGGGTTAAATAGCATGCAGTCATTACCAAAACAAACAAGTGATTGATCACACAAACATTCATAGAGATAATCATATAATCACACATTAAGCATGATGTGATCAAACACATGACCACATAAGTATCTCACGAGCATAACACGAATTGTAGCATCAAAGACAAATGACCAAACGACCAATGTAGCAAATGAAACCAACAACAGCAAGAAGCACTCTCTCTCGAAGCCTATGATCTATACACTTTCTCCCCCTTTGGCAACAAGTTACCAAAAAGTTTGAAAACGTATAGTGCTATATGGCACTCTAGGCACAATCTCCGGGAGCTCCTGAAGGGGTCTTTTGGCTTGTCGCTCCGGTGTGTGTAGACGGCGTGGAGATGAGTCCATATGCAAATGCCTCGGAAGTTGTCTATGGAGCTGGAGGAGTTGACACTGGAGGAAAAACTGTGGCAGTGGCTGCAGGTGCTGAGGTGGTAGTCCTGGAATCTATAGCTGGCACAGTCGCTGATCTTTTGTGCCCTTGGCACTCTCTGGAATGTATTTGTCATGCGTCTGTCATCCCTGTCCTCTGCATCCTCTTGAAGTTTCTCCACAACTGTCTGAATCTCAGTGACCTTCACATCAAGGCCATGCAATTTTGTATCAAAGATCCTCTTAAGACTTTCTTGATTCTAAGTAAAGGTGTCCAAGCTCTTCTCAATCCTCATCGTAGCCTCAAGTAGATAACTGAGTTGATCTTGCTTGGTCTTGATATTTGCAATGGAAGTTCCAGAAGCACTTGCTGCTTTTTCTGCTTTGGCAGCTTTTGCCTTCTCAATTTTCTGTTGGCCTTCAACGGATGTAGGATGTGATGCATCCATGACAACCTCATTGCCCTCAAGTTCTAGCCTAAGATGTTAGTGCCCTTTGTCAAGCAGATATGTCCATGTTCCCACCTTGGAATTGATCAACATTTGAATGTGTGGGGGCATATCCACAAGATCTCTTTTGATCGGCTGATGTCCTCTTGACTGTATCAACTATCAACCTCATGACTTTGAATTTATGTGGCACATCAAACAAGTGAAGCAGATTGATTGAATGACCACGTATCATCATGTGATCTCCATAGTTGGGTAACAGAGTGTGCCTCAAGATAGTGTTAATGGTATTCAATCATGCCAACAAATAATATATAGATCCAAACTTGTGTGTCTCTATGGCTGCATCTCGAATAGTCTTGTACATGTTAGCCATGGAGTTGTGATCCTGCCTAGGCTTACTGTACACATCTAGATCGTCATCAGCTTCCTCTGGAGCATTGATCAACTTGGCCCATTCTGAGATTGTAGACTGATATCTGGTTCCTTGTGTCATCCACGCTATCTTTCCATCAGGATAGAAGTGAGCTGTGGAGTAGAACTGCATAATCATCTCATCATTCCACTTTGTCAACTTCTATCCCACAGACTTGTCAACACCATTCACCCTGAAGCTCTCGTGCCATGAGGAAAGTAGTCTGAACTGGAGTCAATGTACTTCTAGTCCACCCATTTCATGTTACAAACTATGGGCTTCTTGTCCAAAAGGACAGTTTCATAGAAATTTTGTTGTTCTGTGGTATGGAAATGATAGTCCACAGCCGTCCTTCTCCTAGTGGCATATGGATCAACCTTCCTCCATTGTCTCAGACCTGCATCGATAATCATTAGGATCTTGGGCTTGAGATTTTTGAGCACTAGTGGCTCATCATCATCTTCTTGAACTTCTGGCACTGGGTCCTTGTTCTTTTCAGCAGCTGAGATGTTCCTCATTGATTCTTTGGTGCAGTTTTATTGGGGGCTTGAGCTTGAGCTGAAGGCTTGGGGCATACTTGGGCTTAGAAGGAGCAGCCCTAGTCATGATGGCATCCCCCATCAGCTTCTGAGTCTTTGGCAAGAGGTGCAGTAGGCTCTTCCTCCTGCTCTTCTTCTTCTTCTTCTTCTTCATCCATCACCACGGATGGTCTTCCAATCACTCTGGCAGTGGTCTTCTTTACCCTTTCCTTCCTCTTCTTTCCACCAGCAACCTCTTCCTCTCTTGGTTCAAGTTTAAACTCCATGGTTTTTTGAGTTGAGGATCTAGCTTTAGACATAGGATTCCTCTTTCTAGGTGCCTTCTTGGCAAGGCCTGGCTTGGTAGCACCAGCAACAACATATTCTTTCTTGAGCACTTGCTTCTTCTTGGAGGTCACTTCCTCCTCAACCAAATAATCTTCATCCTCATAATCATAATTTTTCTTCTTCCTTTGCCTGGTAGCAGACTTTGGCAAATTGTTGGGTGTGCTTCTGCTACCATCATCATGACTGCTAGAGGGACTAGTTCCCTCACCGAGGTTAAGCTCCTCTTCAGACCTTTTCTGTGTCACTTCCCTTTGACATAGCTGCAACTGACGCCATGAATAGTTGGGTGTAGGTAGAGTTGATGAGCATCACAAAGTACAACTTATATTGCAAAAAATTGAGATAAAAACTTAACTTTAGTTTTCTGCAAAAAGCATTTCGGAGATACTGATTTGACAAACTCGGTGACACCAAAGCACTAACAGAGTCTAAACATACAATTTTGGTCAGACCGAAATGCAGTTCGCTGAGTCTGAGATGCTAGGGTTTCACAAAGAAAGTGATACGTCTCCAACGTATCTATAATTTTATATTGTTCCATGCTATTATTTATGAAGTCTTGGATGTTTAGTGGGCTTTATCTTACACTTTTATATCATTTTTGGGACTAACCTACTAACCCAAAGGCCCAGTCTAGATTGCTGTTTTTTTGCCTGTTTCAGGGTTTTGCAGAAAAGAATATCAAATGGAGTCCAAACGGAATGAAACCTTCGCGAGAGATATTTTTGGAGAAAATCACGCACAAGGAACTTGAGAACCACGTCAGGGGAGCATCGAGGCGGCCACGAGGGTGGGGGGCGCCCCCTGCCTCGTGGGCCCCTCGAGCACCCCCCCCCGGTGTCCTCCTTCCTCCTATATAAGTCTACGTACCCCGAAATCTTTGACAACATAGAGAAAACCCTAATTCCACCGCCATAACCTTCTGTTCCTGTGAGATCCCATCTTGGAGCTTGTTTCGGAGCTCCACCGGAGGGGGATCCATCACGGAGTTCTTCATCATCATCATCATCGCCCTCACCATGAGTTGTGAGTAGTGTACCACAGACCTTCGGGTCCATAGCTAGTATCTAGATGGCTTCTTCTCTCTCTCTAGATCTCAATACAAAGTTCTCCTCGGTCTTCGAGGAGATCTATCTAATGTAATCTCTTTTTGCGGTGCGTTTGTCGAGATTCGATGAATTGTGGGTTTATGATCAAGATTATCAATGAGAAATATTTGGTTCTTCTTTGAACTTTTTATGTGTGCTCATAATATCCTTGCAAGTCTCTTCGGATTATTAATATGGTTTGGCCTACTAGATCTATAGTTCGCGCAATGGGAGAAGTGCTTGGCTTTGGGTTCAATCTTGTGGTGTCCTTCCCTAGTGACAGTAGGGGCAGCAAGGCACGTATTGTATTGTTGCCATCGAGGATAAAAAGATGGTGTTTATATCGTATTGCTTGAGTTTATCCCTCTACACCATGTCATCTTGCTTAAGGAGTTACTCTGTTCTTATGAACTCAATACACTAGATGCATGCTAGATAGCGGTCGATGTGTGGAGTAATAGTAGTAGATGCAGAATCGTTTTGGTCTACTTGTCTCGGATGTGATGCATATATACAATGATCATGCCTAGATAGTCTCATAATTATTCGCTTTTCTATCAATTGCTCGATAGTAATTTGTTTACCCGTCGTAGAATATCGCTATCATGAGAGAAGGCACTAGAGAACACTATGGCCCCCGGGTCTATTCTCAACATATCAATCTACATCTACTTTACTTTTATCGCTTTTATTTGCTGTTCTTATAAACCAAAAATACCAAAAAATATAAACTATCATCTCTATCAGATCTCACTTTCGTAAGTGATGGTAATGGGATTGACAACCCCTTATCGCGTTGGCTGCGAAGTTATTATTTGTTTGTGCAGGTGCGAGGGACTCGCGCGTGGTCTCCTACTGGATTGATACCTTGGTTCTCAAAAACTGAGGGAAATACTTATGCTACTGTGCTGCATCTCCCTTTCCTCTTCGAGGGTATACAACGCAAGCTCGAGAAGTAACAAGAAGAATTTCTGGCGCCGTTGCCGGGGAGGCTTACGCAAAAGTCATATACCAAGTACCTATCACAAACCCTTATCCTTCGCATTACATTTATTTGCCTCTCGTTTTCCTCTCCCCCACTTCACCCTTGCCGTTTTATTTGCCCTTCTTTCGCCGTGTGTTTATCGTTCGCTTGCTTCTTGTTTGCTTGTGTGTTGGATTGCTTGCTTATCACTATGGCTCAGAACAATAACAAATTGTGTGACTTCTCCAATACCAACAACAATGATTTTATTAGCACTCCGATTGCTCCTGTTACCGATGGTGAATCTTGTGAGATCAATGCTGCTTTGTTGAATCTTGTCATGAAGGACCAATTCTCCGGCCTTCCTAGTGAAGATGCCGCTACCCATCTAAACAACTTTGTTGATTTGTGTGATATGCAAAAGAAAAGGGATACGGATAACGATATTGTTAAATTGAAGTTATTTCCGTTTTCACTTAGAGATCGTGCTAAAACTTGGTTTTCCTCTTTGCCTAGAAATAGTATTGATTCGTGGAATAAGTGCAAAGATGCTTTTATCTCTAAGTATTTCCCTCCTGCTAAGATCATCTCTCTTAGAAACGATATTATGAATTTTAAGCAACTAGATCATGAGCATGTTGCACAAGCTCGGGAGAGAATGAAATTGATGATACGTAATTGCCCTACACATGGTTTGAATCTATGGATGATTATTCAGAACTTTTATGCTGGCTTGAATTTTGCTTCTAGAAATTTTTTAGATTCAGCCGCCGGAGGCACTTTCATGGAACACTTTCCTAGACAGAAAGGAAATATTATTCTTGGTAGACCTTTCCTTAGAACGATTGGTGCAATTATTGATATGAAGAAACGAAATATTAGATTCCAATTTCCGTTAAGGAAAGGCATGGAACACTTTCCTAGATAGAAAATCAAATTACCATATGAATCCATCATGAGAGCCACCTATGGATTGCCTTCCAAAGATGGCAATACCTATATTTATCTTGTATCGTTCCTAGCTAGGGGCGTAAAACGATAGCGCTTGTTAGGAAGCAACACAATTTTATATTTTTTGTTTTTGTTGCTGTTAGGGAATAAATATTGCGTCTAGCCTATGATTAGATGTGGTTTCATGTTTTGTTTAGTGTTTGTGCCAAGTCAAACCTTTGGGAAGACTTGTGTGAAGTCTATGTGATCTTGCTGTGAAAAACAGAATCGTTAGCGCTCGCTAAAGTGGTCGTCAGATTTTACTGGAGCGTGCTATTTAGTTGATTCTTTTTGCAGATGATTAATAGAAAAATTCCTCAGATTTACCAATTTAGTTTGAATTTTTTGAGGTTCCAGAAGTAGGCGAAACCTGCAGATTACTACAGACTGTTCTGTTTTTGACAGATTTTGTTTTCCG
The DNA here is from genome assembly GCA_902687465.1 of Secale cereale. NCBI lineage: Eukaryota > Viridiplantae > Streptophyta > Magnoliopsida > Poales > Poaceae > Secale > Secale cereale. Next base: position 704,003,166 of record LR738710.1, on the reverse strand, counting down.
TGTGTTGTTTGCTTATTTCAATGCATCTATGAGTAATATTTGGAGGTATGAACCATAGAGAAGTTGGAATAAAGTAGGTTTAACACCAATATAAACAAAGAATGAATTCATTGCAGTACCTTTGAGTAGTGGTTTGCTTTCTTATACAAACAGAGCTCACGAGAATTTTTGTCTAAGTTTTGTGCTGTGAAGTTTTCAAGTTTTGAGTATTGCTTTGATGGACTATGGAACAAAGAGTAGGAAAGGCCTATGCTTGGGGATTCCCATGGCACCCCAAGTAAAATTCAAGATAATCAAAAGCCTAAGCTTGGGGATGCCCCGGGAAGGCATCCCCTCTTTGGTCTTCATCATCGGTAACTATACTTGGAGCTATATTTTTATTCACCACATGATATGTGTTTTGCTTGGAGCGTCTTGTATAATTTGAGTATTTGATTGTTAGTTTGCCACAATCATCCTTGCTGGACACACCTATTTGAGAGAGTTAAATATGTCCTAGGAATTGTTAGAACACTCTATGTGCTTCACTTATATCTTTTGAGTTGAATAGTTTTTGCTCTAGTGCTTCACTTATATCTTTTAGAGCACGTGGTGGTTATATTTTGTAGAAATTTTTGAACTCTCATTCTTCACTTATATATATTTGAGAGTCTATTAAAACAGCATGGTAATGTGTTTAGACTAAGAAACTAGTCTTCACATGATAGACATCCAATGTCAATGTAGTAAAAAAATCACACTAAGTGCATTGAATAGAATGAGATGTTGGATGCTTGATAATTGTTTTGAGATATGAGGATAGTGATATTAGAGTCATTCTGGTGGAGTTATTATGAAATTGAGAAATACTTGTGATAAGTTTAGTGATTCCCGTAGCATGCACGTATGGTGAACCGCTATGTGACGAAGTTAGAGCATGAGGTATTTGTAAAGTGTCAACCTTTGTGTGGAGGTTGGGGGCGCGCGATGGTTAACTCCTACCAACCTCCCCCCTAGGAGCATGCGTTGATTGCTTTGTTTTGATGACTCGTAGATTTTTGCAATAAGTATATGAGTTCTTATGACTAATGTTGAGTCCATGGATTATACGCACTCTCACCCTTCCACCATTGCTAGCCTCTCTTGTACCGCACAACTTTCGCCGGTACCATAAACCCACTATATATCCTTCCTCAAAACATCCACCATATTATTCCTCAAATCAGCCACCATACCTCCCTATCATGGCATTTCCATAGCCATTCCGAGATATATTACCATTCAACTTTCCACCGTTCCGTTCATATGACACGCATCATATTGTCATGTTGCCATGCATGATCATGTAGTTGACATCGTATTTGTGGCAAGGCCACCATGCATAACTTTTCATACATGTCACTCTTGTTTCATTGCACATACCGGTACACCGCCGGAGGCATTCATATAGAGTCATACTTTGTTGTAGTATTTAGTTGTAATATCGAGTTGTAATGAAAGTGTGATGATCATCATTATTAGAGCATTGTCCCATGGGAGGAAAGGCTAAATCTATAAAGCCCCTCCGCAAAAAAAATCCAAAGAAAATGGAAAGGCCCAAAAAAAGAGGGACAATTGATACTATCTTTTTTCCACACATGTGCTTCAAAGTAGCACCATGTTCTTCATTGTAGAGAGTCTCATGTTTAGTCACTTTCATATACTAGTGGGAATTTTCATTATAGAACTTGGCTTGTATATTCCAACGATGGGCTTCCTCAAATGCCCTACGTCTTCGTGAGCAAGCAAGTTGGATGCACACCCACTAGTTTCTTTTGTTGAGCTTTCATTCATATTTAGCTCTAGTGCATCCGTTGCATGGCAATCCCTACTCACTCACATTGATATCTATTGATGGGCATCTCCATAGCCCGTTGATACGCCTAGTTGATGTGAGACTATCTCCCTCCTTTTTGTCTTCTCCACAACCACCTCTATTCCACCCAAAGTACTATGTCCATGGCTCACGCTCATGTATCACGTGAAAGTTGAAAGGTTTGAAAAGATAGAGTATGAAAACAAGTGCTTGGCTGAAATCGGGGTTGTGCATGATATGAATATTTTGTGTGATGAAGAGGGAGCATACCCAGACTATACGACTTTGTAGGGATAACTTTCTTTAGCCATAGTATTTTGAGAAGACATGATTGCTTTGTTAGTATGCTTGAAGTATTGTTATTTCTTATGTCAATATAGACTTTTATCTTGAATCTTTCAGATCTGAACATTCATGCCACAATTAAGAGAATTACATTGAAAAACTATATTGGTTAGCATTCCACATCAAAAATTCTTTCTTTGTCATTTACCTACTCGAGGACGAGCAGGAATTAAGCTTGGGGGTGATTGATACGTCTCCAACGTATCTATAATTTTTATTGTTCCATGCTATTATTTATGAAGTTTTGGATGTTTAATGGGCTTTATCTTACACTTTTATATCATTTTTGGGACTAACCTACTAACCCAAAGGCCCAGTCCAGATTGTTGTTTTTTGCTCGTTTCAGGGTTTTGCAGAAAAAGAATATCAAACGGAGTCTAAACGGAATGAAACCTTCGCGAGAGATATTTTTGGAGAAAATCACGCACAGGGAACTTGAGAACCACTTCAGGGGAGCATCGAGGCACCCACGAGGGTGGGGGGCGCCCCCCTGCCTCGTGGACCCCTGGAGCACCCCCGGTGTCCTCCTTCCTCCTATATAAGTCTACGTACCCCGAAACCTTCGACAACAGAGAGAAAACCCTAATTCCACCGTTGTAACCTTCTGTTCCCGTGAGATCCCATCTTGGAGCCTATTCCGGAGCTCCACCGGAGGGTGATCCATAACGGAGTTCTTCTTCATCATCATCATCGCCCTCACCATGAGTTGTGAATAGTTTACCACAGACCTTCGGGCCCATAGCTATTATCTAGATGGCTTCTTCTCTCTCTCTGGATCTCAAGACAAAGTTCTCCTCGATCTTCAAGGGGATCTATTTGATGTAATCTCTTTTTGCGGTGTGTTTGTCGAGATCCGATGAATTGTGGGTTTATGATCAAGATTATCTATGAGAAATATTTGTTGCTTCTCTGAACTTTTTATGTGTGCTCATAATATCCTTGCAAGTCTCTTCGAATTATTGGTTTGGTTTGGCCTACTAGATCTATAGTTCTTGCAATGGGAGAAGTGCTTGGCTTTCGGTTCAATCTTGCGGTGTCCTTTCCCAGTGACAGTAGGAGCAGCAAGGCACGTTTTGTATTGTTGCCATCGAGGATAAAAAGATGGGGTTTATATCATATTGCTTGAGTTTATCCCTCTACATCATGTCATCTTTCTTAAGGTGTTACTCTGTTATTATGAACTCAATACACTAGATGTATGCTGGATAGCGGTCGATGTGTGGAGTAATAGTAGTAGATGCAGAATCGTTTCGGTCTACTTGTCTCGGACGTGATGCCTATATACAATGATCATGCCTAGATAGTCTCATAATTATTCGCTTTTCTATCAATTGCTCGATAGTAATTTGTTTACCCGCCGTAGAATATCGCTATCATGAGAGAAGCCACTAGAGAGCACTATGGCCCCCGGGTCTATTCTCAACATATCAATCTACATCTACTTTACTTTTATCGCTTTCATTTGTTGTTCTTATAAACCAAAAATACCAAAAATATAAACTATCATCTCTATCAGATCTCACTTTCGTAAGTGACGGTAAAGGGATTGACAACCCCTTATCGCGTTGGCTGTGAAGTTCTTATTTGTTTGTGCAGGTGCGAGGGACTCGCGCGTGGTCTCCTACCAGATTGATACCTTGGTTCTCAAAAACTGAGGCAAATACTTACGCTAATGTGCTGCATCTCCCTCTCCTCTTCGAGGGAATACAACGCAAGCTCGAGAAGTAGCAGAAAGTGATTTCGGTCTTACCGATCAGTACACTTACGTCAGACCGAGTTGTACTTGTGCTATAGCCAGGGCCAATCGGTGTGACCGAAATCTTCATATCGGTCGGTCCGAGATGTCTTCAGCGGAAACCTAACCCTAAGTTTTTGCATCAAATCTATTCTACGATTTTTTTGGGTGGATACATTGATCTCATACCTGGGAAAAACAAAGGCATTGTACTTTGTGCAAGAATCGGAGTAATGGAAAGCACAAAGGATTCAAATTCGTACCCTAAGTTGGTACGACAGCAACGGCGGTGAGGATTCCGTTGACGGTGGCGGAACCAGCGGCTGAGGGTCACTAGAGACAACGGCGACGATCCGGAGACCACGGGCGGCAGTGTTGGGGTGCGAGGTCGTGCGGTTTGAAGTGATTTTCAACCGTATGGGTACGCGAAGAATATATACCTAGGCGCTGTCGGTGGCGCCGAGTGGAACTACTTGGTGGCACCTAGATGCAAAACTGCTAGCAGTTGCTGCAACTCGGTGTGACCGAAAGGTTTTAATCGGTGGCACCGAGATGAAAACCTAGATCAACTTGCTGATCTCGATGAGACCGAATTGGATAAGTTGGTTAGATCGAAAATCATCAAGAGGTTTTGGAAGTTAATCCCTTGAAGGATCGGTGCCTCCGAGTGCTCCTCACCCGGAGGTTCCGAAAGTGACTTGTTCAAACTTTGTGATGTAGCATGAATAGAATTTGAGACGAGAAAAAACATAGATAGCTAGAGGAAGTACTTAGGCATTCTTGTCCATCCATTTGGCAGAAGAAAAACCAAACAATCAAAACAACAAATGGATGTCCTCGAATGAAGAAAATATGCAACCAACATGCTCACACAATAAGATAGAAAATAAAACATGTGGCAAAGCATGCACATACACTCTAGCATCTATCAAGAAATTGGCGTTGACTAGGTCATCTATATATGAGCATATTGACTTAGGAGTCAAATGAGAACATTTGATCATAGGTCATACTAATCGTTTAAGCACAAGTGGGGTTACCACTTTTACATAAAGTATTGATGTGTTCACACCATTAGAGTTGCTTTAGCTCAATTTTTAGAGCAAAGCTCCCCATAGATGTGATAACCTCCCCAAGAGGGGTGAACTAACCTTGGGTTTAGTTGATGATGACTTCACGTAGATGTTGAAGATGTGGATGCTCAATGTTGATGTAGATCATTTGGAGCAATCCATTGGAGTTTTTTGCATTTTCAATACCTACATGGGTTAGTCCCACAAGGAACATACAAGAATATCCATAGACATAGAGTGAAACACACATATGATGATGTCCATGAAAGCATTAGGTTACCTTGTCCCTTTTCTTACCAATAAGAGTGTTTGTGACTCCATGAACTAGTGCAAGATATGAAAGTTGATTGCACTTGTCTTCGACAAAATGAATATGAGTGAAGTATGTTGGCGGAGTCACCCTCAAGAACTCTCAGGTTCTTCTTCTTTGGGATCCACATCAACTTGATGGGAATCCTTGGAGTTGTAGTCGTACTTGATGAAGTAGAACTTGATGTAGTCTTGGGAACCCACTTCACCATGGCCTTAGGTGCTTCTTCAAATGAATCAATCTCTTCTTGAAGCTTGTCCTTGCCTTTTAGCTTATGGTCTTGTGGTGGAAGATCATCTTGAGCTTGTGTTCCTTTGAAAGAAGTGGGGTCATACTTCTCTTGTTGAGGAATAAACTTCATCTTGGGGTATTGATATTCTTCCCACTCAACTCCATGGGTGTCGTGGAATTAACACGGCAGATGTCCGGTTCAGCGGACTTAGTCATGAGGCCGCGCATCTATGTAGTAGCTTGAGAGGGGTTGAGCGGAATCGAGAGACGCGATGCAAGACACGGATTTAGACAGCTTCGGGCCCCGGGAAACATCATCCGGTAATAACCCTACGTGCTGTTTGAGGCTATATCTCATTATGATCCTCATGGTGTCGCCGGTAAACCGGCTCTTTTTGTCTAGCCCTAGAAACTTGTGAGAACTTGTCTAAAACTTGTAGCTTGTCCCTCTTTGGGGAGCCCTGCCCCTCCTTATATATGTTGAAGAGGCGGGTTACATGACTAGTCCTAGTAGGATTAGGATTGATCTATTACAAGGAGTCCTAGTCTTGCTTCCTTTGTAGGAGAATATTCCTTGCGCTTTATTCATAAACCGGCCCACCATACATGAACCGGCCTTCTGGGCCTTGGGCCTTGTCATCCGTGATCCGCCCGCCGGGTTACCAGTGAATTGCCAAGTGTAAACCGGGTCTTAAATAAACCGCCAAGTCCGGCCGGGTCATATTTCCGGTCGGTTCATACCGCGGGGTATATCCCCGACATTAGCCCCCAAGTTTAGCTTGGATTTATCCATGGTAAACTTATGCTGCAAAATAAACACAAGAACAAATCTGATAGGTTGTGCTCCGGGTTAAGAATTCTTGTAAACTGGCACTTGACCATCTTTAAGTCCTTGTCACTTCCTCCTTGATATGTATCCATGATCTCATAGCAAATCTCCTTAGCAGATATGTTCAAACATTACCAATGCAAAAAATCCAGGCACTTCTTCTGAAAACTCCGGGTCAATAATCCAGCTTCATAATCAATTTGCTTGCAGAAGAAATATTGTAAATCAAGAATCCATTTGAGTCAGCCTTCAATGCTCTGACTTGACAAAAATATAGGTCTTTGAAATATTCAACTGATATCCAGCCGGCTTGAAGATGTAGAACTTGTCGGTTTATGATTACCAAAATTGCCGGGTTATAAAAACTGATAATTCTGGGTTATGACTATTTATGGACGCCGGGTTATGATTGTTGCCAACGCCGGGTCACACAATTAATCTTCCGGACTTACCCAAAACTGAGAATTTGAAGATGTTCCTCCTTTATATGCATATTACCTGTAGCCCCCAAGTCTTAAGAGGAGAACATAGTGATAGCTTAAGACTTGTTTCAATATAACAATTGCAATCTTGAAGAAATCCGGATTGTTCATCTCAATCACTATGAAACTGAATATTCCATATTATGTAGCCCCCAAGTGCCGGGTCATTATGCAATAATGAGCAGGGACTTTGAAAATATGATTATGTAAACTTGAACAGCAACATGTAGCCCCCAAGTGCTGGGTCATTATGCAATAATGAGCAAGGACTTTGTAAATATGATTATGTAAACTTGAACAGCAACATGTAGCCCCCAAGTGCCGGGTCATTATGCAATAATGAGCAGGGACTTTGGAAATATAATCATTGAAAATAACTTTATATAATGTAACTTCCATCGTGGGGTTTGAACCCACGTCCACAAGGTTAAGAGCTTTGTGCTTTACCAACTGAGCAATGGACCCTTCAATATAATGGATTAATACTTGTGTACCTTGAATTGTTAACAGGAACAATTGGTAGCCCCGAAGGGCCGGCTCATTATGATATGATGAGTCGGGTCTTCAATAAGGTGAGCAAAAAATGACTTTGCATTAGCCCCCAAGTGTCATGGTCCATGCTTGCAGCGACATGAGACTTGTATATTTGATGTAACCTTAACTTGAATAATGTAGCCCCCAAGTGTCGGGTCGTAAGCCTGCAGCGACTCGGGACTATTCCTTCAATTGTAGAATAGATCATTTCCATTGATAATATGATAGCCATTGCGCTAAAGCGACTTTGAAAACCTCAATCATAATATTGATAACCATAGTAAAAATCCAGCCACGTTAGCTATTAAAGGTTAGAATAATATAATCTGGTTTGAAAACCGGTTCCAGTGGTGTTTGATCACAATTAGGTCGGGTTAATAAACACCGGTCATTATTTTGTCTCATACTGGCGACTTATAGTCAAAGCCAGGCCGGCTTAATGAACACCGGTCATTATAACTGATCATGTACTGCCAATCTGTTTTCTGGCTCTTTGTCGGTTCATCATGAAGGCCGATCCGGATTACAATGAACGCCGGTTTAACTTTTGCTGGTGTTTATGACCCAGACTCTGAACTTATGCTGGTGTTCATGACCCAGACTTTTCTTTGTAGATATGTGGTCAACTTTGAAGTTGGCCAGCTCCGGATCAAAAAACCATGAAAAACACATGAAAAATCATAAACACCAAAAACACAGGTTTGCAAATAAGACCATGTAGTCGAGGCTTTTTGCGAGCTGCCAGGCTCCAAATCGAGACTTCTGATTCGAATACGATCAGTAAACCGGATCACCAGGGGCTAAGCTAGGATTCGAATACGATCCGTAGCCCCCTAGTAACCGTGAAATTTTAGCCAAGCAATGGATTCGAATACGATCCAAGGAGCTTATGATTCGAATACGATCATATAAACCGGACCATAGGGGCTAAGATAGGATTCGAATACGATCTGTAGCCCCCTAGTGGCCTTGAAACTTTTAGCCAATCAATGGATTCGAATACGATCCAAGGAGCTTATGATTCGAATACGATCATATAAACTGGACCATAGGGGCTAAGCTAGGATTTGAATACGAGCCGTAGCCCCCTAGTGGCCTTTGCTATGTTCTCTTTGGTTCGAATACGACCTATGTTTGAACAGGAATGGCTATGTTCTCTTTGGTTCGAATACGACCTATGTTTGAACAGGAATGGCTATGTTCTCTTTGGTTCGAATACGACCTATGTTTGAACAGGAATGGCTATGTTCTCTTTGGTTCGAATACGACCTATGTTTGAACAGGAAGCCCTTTAGTGACTATAGAGGCAGAGTACCTATATGGGAGTTGTCCTGCATAACCAGATAGACTGATCAAAGCATCTTATTTTCTTAATGAAAATTATATATAGTAAGAGAAATAAACTTTAGATGGATATCACCTGATGTATTTGGACCTCATGATCCTCATCGGGGTCTATTAGTCAACTAGGTATGTTGAATAGACTGGACCGCAGGGCGGACAGTAAAACGACCGCAGTATCAAAGGCGGCTCAAACAGATGAACTGGTCGTGGGGTTGTAAACCGGCGGAGATGAGCAAGTTATCCTCCGTGTTGTAAACCGGTGCGGATGCGTGAACCGGCCGTCCGTTTCATCAAGTAATGCGACACAGATGAAAACACCATTATAGAACGTTGCCAGTGCGTGTTTTATATCCGCAGTATAACAATGATTTTACCTGTATATAGAAAACACCAATAGGGTAGTGTAATGGTGCTCAGGGGAAATAAAATGATAAAATATATAGGATTTTTGTATTGATCCCCTCGAGGACCCTGCCAGATGCTGCCACGACTTGTAGAAACCACTAACAACCCGTGGTTGGCAGTATGCATGCAGGATAGCATAGCATATAGGGGCACCGCACTTCCTTAAACTCATGATGACTCTGCTTTTATGTACTGAACCAGACAACTTACTCCCGAGTGCAGATCATCTCAGAAGCTACTCATTCTCCAAAGTCTCAACCAAAGCTGACGTTTCGGACTCCATGAAATCAATTGAATTTTTATTGATGCCAGTGACTTGGCGTAAACCGCGGCAATTTTACAGAACACACGGCCATCGGAGACAAAAAATGTCGGCTCGGCTCGAGGCACTGCGCCGGTTCATCGCGGAAACGGTGGAGGCAGCCAGATCATTGAAATGAAGCGAGGCAAGCAAATCAGCCTTTGCGTGCCTATTCAAGGCGAGGGCAGGGCGAGCGACCAGCAGGAGCGGCAACAGGAATTGGCCGAAATAGAGCGGGTCACAGCAGTGGCAGCTCGGCGACTTAACACGGAGAGGCCCCAAGGCAGGGCGGCGGCTTACGCAGTTTGGACGCAGGCTGGGTCCCTGGTAGCTCATCGCGTAAGTAGAGGCGAACCATGGTAATAGGCGGAGTTGCGGTTGATACGGACGGCTCGACACTGCTCAGCTTGGAGGCAGGCCCCTGGTTGCAGTCGCAGGCGATGCAGAGCGCGCGTGGCCCGGTGAGTCCGAGGCGGAGACAGCTAGTTTGAAGACGGAGGTTGGCGAATCACGGCGTGATTCTCGGTGGTTTGGAAGCGGAGGTCGGCAACTCACGACATGCAGACAAGTGGTGGTGCTCGGGCATGGTGAAGAGATGTTGAAGCCCATGGCTGGCAGGCTCTTCTGTAGGAGCACAGAGGCGGTGAGGTGAAGCCGCACGGCGGCGGCGGCTCAGGCCTAGTCCCACGGAAATCGGCGAAGTGAGGCCGCGACGGCTCTGAGGTAAATCGGCGGTGACTTAAGGCGGATGCGGCCGGAGGAGGAGAGGCGAGGAGGCGTCTCGATCTGTGGCGGCCGACCCATCTACCCTTCAGCAGAGGCAGGGGCACTCAGGGACGACCCGACGGCGATGCCGGTGAGGTTCGAGGAGACAGAGTCAATCCGCGTCCACCCCCACGATCCTGTCTTCTTTCCGGGTCGTGGTCATTTCGATCACTTTCCCCCTTTTTTTACCTTCCATGATTTTGCCTCAGATAACATAACCGAAGACGTACTAGTACTTGATATCCTTGGACGTGACAAAACAATCGGGACTTGGCCTTCTGCGTTTCGATGACTTGCTCCCATCGGACTCGGCGAATCAATGTTTGACCGAGACGGCGACTCTAACCATGCTGGTTACAGGCGAGTTGTAGACCAAGATTTGACGCGCCCGTGAAATCCGGCAAAAAAGTCGATGGTGCACAGACGCAACTCTCAATTTTCTTGAATCTATCAGATCTTAAATCCGGACTGATAAGTTTGAAGCGGATACAAATCCTTCTGAACCAACTTTCTTCATCTGAAAAAATTGCAAACTCCTCGATCCCTCGTGAGATCCCTCCAATAACTCATCACCACCGTGTGCAGGCCCCACGGTGGGCGCCAACTGTCGTGGAATTAACACGGCAGATGTCCGGTTCAGCGGACTTAGTCGTGAGGCCGCGCATCTATGTAGTAGCTTGAGAGGGGTTGAGAGGAATCGAGAGACGCGATGCAAGACACGGATTTAGACAGCTTCGGGCCCCGGGAAACATCATCCGGTAATAACCCTACGTGCTGTTTGAGGCTAGATCTCATTATGATCCTCATGGTGTCGCCAGTAAACCGGCTCTTTTTGTCTAGCCCTAGAAACTTGTGAGAACTTGTCTAAAACTTGTAGCTTGTCCCTCTTTGGGGAGCCCTGCCCCTCCTTATATATGTTGAAGGGGCGGGTTACATGACTAGTCCTAGTAGGATTAGGATTGATCTATTACAAGGAGTCCTAGTCTTGCTTCTTTTGTAGGAGAATATTCCTTGCGCTTTATTCATAAACCGGCCCACCATACATGAACCGGCCTTCTGGGCCTTGGGCCTTGTCATCCGCGATCCGCCCGCCGGGTTACCAGTGAATTGCCAAGTGTAAACCGGGTCTTAAATAAACCGCCAAGTCCGGCCGGGTCATATTTCCGGTCGGTTCATACCGCGGGGTATATCCCCGACAATGGGCATTGAAATTTATTTCAAAACCAACACCTTGATTCTTCCGGTGCCTTCCTTGCTTGCGTACAATTTCCTCAAATTGCTTACTTTCGGCAAGGCTCTTGTAAACACCTTTCTCTATAATTCCGTTCAATAAGATATTTTCTTGATCAAGTGTAACTTAGCTAAGAGAATCATTAGTGGAATCAAGATAACTACTAGAAGCAACAATATTGGATTTAACATGATTATTGTTACTGCTAGAGGAAGAATCATTCTTGTTCTTATTGCTAGATTTTACTTGTGGCATATAAGTAGACAATAGTAAACATTTAGTAATGTAAGAAGAACTCTTATTTCAAAGATCATCATTGATAGCTTTTAGGAACCCATGCTCTTGCTCTAAATTTAGCTTCTCAAAGCGTAGCTTCTCATGAGTCCTTAGGAGCTCTCTATGATCCTCTAGAGTTGTTTCATGAGATAACTTTAGAGTGTTTAGTTCTTTAGTTAGATGCTCAATCTCCTTCTTATAATTGTCATTCGTTTCATCTTGATTAGCATGATTAATAGCAATTTCATCATAGTTTTCATCACTAGTGTTGTCAACAAGTAAATCATCATCATCACTTATTGAAATCAACATACTCGGGGTGTGATACCTTGGGGCCTTTAGCCATGAAGCATCTTCCAATTCCTTCATTTGGTGAGTCAAATATGTCGTAGGAGTTGGATGACACAAGAGAAATTTCGGCAACACCTTCACCTTGAGTATATTCAGAGTCGGAGTGATATCTTCTCTCGGGGTAGTTATCGGAGTCAGAACCGGACACCCATTCACCAACGGGAGCTTGATGTCTTCGTCTTGTGTAGCTCTTTGATGACTTGTCCTTCCATTCCGAATCCTTGCTTCTGCGAGAGGGTCTTCATCATAACGATCATCTCTACTCCTTCTCTCTCTTGGTGGTGATTCATCTCTTCTACTTCTCCTTTTTGGTGAATCTTCTCTCATCTTGTAGGGAGTCGTACACTCATTGCAGTAGTGTCCGGGTCTTACACAATTGTAGCAATTGCGATCACGAATAGAATATCTTTTGTCATTGTAGGATCTTGACTTGGAACTTATTTCTTTGCTTCTATTATTGTAGAACTTGTTGAAGTTCTTCACCAATAAGCTCAATTCTTCATTGAAGACTTGTTTCTCATTTGATCTTGTAGGAGCATCACTAGAAGCTTTATAAGCATCACTAGACTTGTTGTGGAGCTCTTCCTTATCCTTGAGTGACATCTCATGAGCGACAATTGTACCAATGACTTCCATGGGCTGGAGATCTTTGTAGTTGGGCATCATTTTGATCAAGGTGCACATAGTATCATATTTTCCATCCAAGGCTCTTAGGGTCTTCTTGGTGATGAATTTGTCGATCATCTCTTCGCTTCCTAAGCCAGCAATCTCATTTGTGATGAGAGCAAGCCTAGAGTACATCTCAACGACTCCTTCACCATCCTTCATCTTGAACTTGTCAAGTTGACTTTGAAGCACATCCAATTTGGATTCCTTGACAGACTCGGTACCTTCGTGCATATCAACCAAAGTATCCTAAATTTCCTTTGCATTCTCAGTGCGGCTGATTTTGTTGAATTCTTTGGGGCACAATCCGTTGAAGAGAATATCGCAAGCTTGAGCATTGTATTGCAACATCTTCATTTCTTCCACGGACGCTTCACGATCTGGTTCCTTTCCATCCTAGAAGAAATCACATTGCAAGCCAATGTGCACAACAACCCAAATGGCGGGGTTATGACCAAGAATATGCATTTCCATCTTATGCTTCCAACTAGCAAAATTAGTACCATCAAAGTGAGGACCTCTACGGTGGTAATTTACCTTGCTAGATGCCATACTCTCGCTCTGATACCACTTGTAGGATCGAAAGTAGGTCTAGAGGGGGTGATTAGACTACTTGACCAAATAAAAAACTTACATTTTCCCAATTTTAGTTGTGGGCAGATTTTAGCTTTTAGCACAAGTTAAGCAATCAACCTACACATGCAATTCTAAGAGTGTAGCAGCGGAAAGTAAAACATTGCATATGAAGGTAAAGGGAAGGGTTTGGAGTGCAAACACAATGATGACATGGAGATTTTTGGCGTGGTTCCGGTGGGTGGTGCTATCGTACATCCACGTTGATGGAGACTTCAACCCACGAAGGGTAACGGCTGCGCGAGTCCACGGAGGGCTCCACCCACGAAGAAGCAACCTTGTCTATCTCACCATGGCCATCACCCACAAAGGACTTGCCTCACTCGGGTAGATCTTAACGAAGTAGGCGATCTCCTTGACCTTACAAACTTCTTGGTTCAACTCCACAATCTTGTCGGAGGCTCCCAAGCGATACCTAACCAATCTAGGAGATACCACTCTCCAAAAGGTAATAGATGGTGTGATGATGATGAACTCCTTGATCTTATGCTTCAAAAGATAGTCTCCCCAACACTCAACTCCCTCACACAGATTTGGATATGGTGGAAAGAAGATTTGAGTGGAAAGTAACATGGGGAAGGGTAGAGATCAAGATTCTTGTAGTAGGATTGGAATATCTTGGTATCAACACATGAGTAGGTGGTTCTCTCTCAGAAAATGTATGCTGGAAACCTGGAAGTGTAGGCACGTTCTGATGGCTCTCTCACAAATGGAGAAGGGGGTGGTGGGGTATATATAGCCTCCACACAAGATCCAACTGTTACACACATTTGAGCCAACTCGGTCAGACCGAATAGAGGAACTCGGTGAGACCGATTCAGTTCAAAATGTGAATGTTAGGAATCTTAGTGGGACAGACTGGAACTACTCGGTGGGACCGATGTGCTAGGGCTAGGGAAAAACCTCATCTCGGTGACGCCGATTGCGTGAACTCGGTGAGACCGATTTCAGCAAAGAGCAACCAGAGAGTTAGTCAGGAAAACTAGTTGAGAACGATTGCTCATTTCGGTGAGACCGAAATGTTACAAAAGGAAACAGAGAGTTTCCAAGGCCATCTCGATGAGACCTCGATCTATATCGGTGTGACCGACCTGTTAGGGTTTCTGGCAGTGGCTAGGTTAAGTGAACTCAGTGGCACTGGATAGATAATTTCGGTGGGGCCGAGTTTGACTTTGAGTTTTGGACATATTTGGTAATGAGAAAGTGGTCGAGGGTTTTGGAGCAATATCACTAAGCACTTGAGTAAGTAAACCATTAGGTAACACCTCATCCCATTTTAATAGTATTGGCTTTCCTATGGACTCAATGTGATCTTGGATCACTAAAATATAAATGAAGAGTCTTGAGCTTTTGCCAATATGTGTCCTTAGCATTTTGAGGGGTCCACATCTCTAGATCATATTTCTTGGTTCTTGTTTGGATTTTCTTCGTGTGAGTTTTTGTGCTTGTGGTTATCTTCATGACAAGCCCGGGTTCATCGAAAATGGAATTTGTATGCATCATCTGTTGTGTTTTCAATGTTGGATTTTTTGTCAGTTCTTCACTAATGCAGGTTTGAAACCTCTATATCTTTGTGATATCTCTCTTGCCACTTCTGAAGATTTTAATCAAGCTTGAGTTCATCGAAATCAGAGTTCATTTGCAGAAGTTATGGCAGTTTTGGTCTTCTTGCATCCATCTATTTTATGATTGGCAAGTTGATAGCTCTTAGGCAGTAGAACCGCTCCGGCCAGCGGTAGCACCGCTCTTGCAGTACTTCCGCAATCCAGTGTCGTATGTTGTACCGCTTGTTTTTAGGCTACTAGTGTCTCAGAAGTTATAGCGACTGTAGGGCGCTAGTAGAGCAGTAGTACCGCCCATGCGGTGCTTCCGCGTTGTTACTACCCCACCACCATTGATCCTCTATAGCCTGGAAACATTTAGAGGTAGTAGAATGGTAGCACCACTCGCGCGGTACCTTCGCTTAATACTACCGCACCCACTACCATTTACTTTTGAACTTCTCTTGCCCTTCGCAGCTTTCACGGTACTACAGCGATACTAGGACGGTAGTATCGCTTCGTGTGATACTTCCGCCCTATCGCCTCCTTGTACCGTTGTTCCTCTGCTCTGTGTAACCTAGGCGGTAGTACCGCTGATGGGGGACGGTGGTACCGCTCCGGCGGCACTACCGCTCCTGCATTTCACATGCTTACCACTCTACATCTGGAGCGCAGCCTTAAGCGGTAGTACTGCTTTACTGCGGGATGTGGCATAACGGTTGGATTTGTCCCCACCTATAAAAGGGGTCTTTCTCGTGTTCCCCCTCCATTGTTGACCCTCCTTGAGCTTTCTATCTCTCAATCCCTCCAATGACTCTTGCTCCTTCTTGAGGGAAAAGAGAGAGGAGATCTAGATCTACATTTCCACCAATCCATCTCTCCTCTAAGTGAGGGGAACCCTTTGGATCTAGATCTTGGAGTTCTTTGTGTTCTCTTTGTTGTTCTTCCTATCATCTTCCTTCATAGCTTTTGTTGTTGTGGTGAGATTTGAGATAGAAGGACTTGGCACTCCGTGTGCCCTTGCCATTGCATTTGGTGCCGCGGTTTGATTTCTCCACGATGACATGGAAGTGAAAGTTGAGAAGCTTATTACTCTCGGGTGTTTTGGTGCCTAGACGGTTGGTGTTGTCGAAGCTCAATCATTGTGGTGTAAAGCTTCAGACAAGCTTCGGGAGACTCCAACTAAGCTGTGGGGAGTGCTCCGAGCAATTTGTACGGGTTCGGTGACCGCCCCAAGGGTTGACAATTGTACGGGTTCGGTGACTGCCCTCAAGGGTCCCTTAGTGGAATCACAATATCTTGCATTGTGCGAGGGCTTGAGCAGATTATGGTGGCCCTAGTGGCATTTTGGGGAGCATTGTGCCTCCACACTGTCTCAAACCGAGATTAGCATCCGCAAGGGTGTGAACTTCGCGATACATCGCCAACTCCGCGTGCCTCGGATCTTACCCGAACCCTTTACTTATGCACTTTACTTTGTGATAGCCATGGTGCTTCATGTTATATATCTTGCTATCACATAGTTGGTTATCTTGCTTAGCATAAGTTGTTGGTGCACAGAGGTGAGCCTAATTGATTTATGTTTTGTGCTTGAAAATTTAAACACTAATTTTATTCTGCATTTGTTCAAGCCTAAACTGTAATTATTTTAAAGCGCTTATTCATCCCCC
>LR738710.1:703916608-703986560 GCA_902687465.1 Secale cereale | reverse complement strand
CCCCTCTAAGCGACATCCACGATCTTTCACAAATCATAAACCATCATAATCAGACCGGGCACTACTGATAAAGGCCGGATGGAGGATATCCATGGATGTTGTATTTGGCATTTTTATGCAAATATTTGGGATTGCAGCTTGGTATTTCTCACCTCACCAAGGCTCAGTGGCAGCCATGCTAGACACGGTTAAGGAGTTTATCCCGGCATGGCAACATGGATTGATTATGATGCCATGTTGCCTTGTGCTAGTTAAGAGCGTCATCGCTGCGAGACCTATCCACCAACAAATGGATGAGGGCTTTCTTCTGGGGTGGATCAGAGAAAGTCCATGGAGTCCAATGCCTTGTGGCTTGGAACACAGTTTATCGTGTGACGGAGTTTGGAGGGCTAGGAGTAAGAAACATAAAGCTTCAAGTGTTGGCACCGCGCGTCAGATGGGAATGGTTACGTAGGACGGACCCCAGCAGACCCTGGCAAGGCCTACTGCCATTGAGTGATGATGTGGCCAAGGGCATTTTTGTTAGCCTTATGCACATCCAGTTTAGAGATGGTGAATCCCTCCTATTCTCGAGAGACCGCTGGATCAATGGTACAACAGTTGCGGACATAGCACCCCTTGTCTTAGAGAAGGTGACTACGAGATGCGTCAACAAAAGAACAGTCCATGAGGCCCTCATCAGTCTAAGCTGGATCACACACGTAGGTGCATGTCTAACACCACAACAGTTCTCAAACCTATGGTTGGTCGTCGGCATCATCTCTCTTAATATCAGCACCCCCGACATTTTCACCTGGAGATGGAGTGCCTCCGGTCAGTAGTCGGCGCAATCTACCTACAAGATGTTGTGCCATGGCATGGTTCGCCTGCGCACAACTCATTGCATATGGAAGAGTTGAGCGCCGTTCAAATGCAAAATATTCATATTGCTTGATCTCCAGTACCGTGTCTGGACCTCTGATAGACGATTTCAACGTGGATTACAAGATGCCACTGCCCCGTGCTTCTATTGCTGCAAGGAAGAGGACACTCTTGACCACAACTTTATGCAGTGTGTTTATGCTAGACACTTAGACAGGCATGACACACATGTTTCACTTCACTGGTTGTTCATATCGCCATCCCTTTCATAGAGGACAATTTGGAGGAGTGGTGGCTAAGAGCATCTCCGGCCGTTGAGCCCTCCAGGGACGTCCAAATAGCGCCTCTTGGGGGTGAGCCGACGAAAACCGCGCCTTGGGGGCGTTTTTCCCCAGCCACCGACCCCCATGGTGTTTTTTGTTTTTTCAATACTAAAAACCCGGCCACATCCACCTAGCAACGCCGCACGCTCCCCCGTCGCCCGCCACCGTCGTCTCCCCTCCCCAGGCCCGCTGGTCGGCGTCCCATTGCCCTCTACCCATCCAACTGCGCACCCTCGCTCGCCTCCTTCCTCGCCGACGCCGCCGGCCAGTTCAACATAGATAGTGAAAAGGATACATAGCTCGCCTCCTTCCTCGCCGATGCCGCCGGCCAGTTCAACATAGATAGCGAAAAGGATACATAGATAGTTCATAGCATAGACTGTTAAAAGAAAAGATCAACTAGTCATCGTTTTCCGACTCCGACTCGGTAATGTCCTTCACCGACGTCTGAATGTAGGCGTCAGCATACCGCTCGTCCTCGGAGTCCCAGGACGACGCTTCTCCTAACTTCATGTTCAATTGAGCGGCCTGCTTCCGCGCACGCTTGTCCTCCCGATAGGCGGCTCGCTCCTTCCTCCTCGCCTCCCTCTCCGTCCTCCGTTGCTTGTAGAACTGGCGCTCGTTGATGATGTCCTGCGGGAAGCGTTCACGCCACACCGCCATGGCTTCCACGTCCATCTCCGCGATGGCGAGGCGACACTGGCGCCTCCGGTTATCCCGATGATCCCCGTCGATGAAAAGCCGCGGGAGATGCGCGAGATCCTGCGCCCGCTGGCTCGTCGACACGTCAGGAAATTCATATCCCGACGAGGCAGCCGGAGGCGCCACGCCGCCGCGTGTACGCGCGGGCCGCCTCCTCTGCGGTGTCGAAGGTGCCGAGACTGAGGCATTTTTCACCAAACGAGATTTCGGCGGAGAAGGCGCCGGAGCGGCGCTCGCGGACTCCGCGAAAATCAGGAGCGCCCAGGCGGCGCATCGATATGGTGGCGCAGATGCGAGAAAGAGAGGAGGCAGGCACCTCATAGTCCTCAGACGATGAACAGAGCACTAGAGGTAATCAGAGTCCAGGCTTCCTACACTCCTTGGTACCTACCGCTATTGAACTTCGGTACCTATATTCCTGAAACAAGACAGACCTTCATGAAGACCTTCTAGGAGCGTCGGCGGCGGAGAAGAAAGGGGAAGTGTGCGTCCACCGGAGGGGGGCGGGGTCGGCTTTTATAGCCGCGGGCGGGCGGTGTCCGCATGGCCGCCATGCATGCGCCTGGCGGGAGATCCTTCACTGCGCCGCCCGTGAGGCATCAATGGATGCTGACCGGCGCGGCAGTGCACCGCAACTTTGGCATTGATTCCCCCGCGGGAACCGAGGCGATGAGGACGACGAAGCGACGAGAAGCGCCGTGACGCTGACTCGGCGGGCCCGCGGTTAGTTCGCGCCAAAACCGTTTCGCCCGGCACCCCCCAGCGCGCCGGGTTCGGCCTAGGTCCGCCGGCGCCAAATTCGGCCCGAGCTAGCGAAAAATGAGCTTCTGGGGGCGCGGCTGGGCCGATTTTTGGGCATCGGCGCGAAAAAATCGCCTGGGGAGGACGCGTTGGGGGCGCGGCTGGAGATGCTCTAAGATCGAGCAAGGAGGTGTCGAAGACAAGCAGAAAGAGCTTTGATTCGCTGGTCACTCTCATTGCTTGGAGCTTGTGGAAGCCAGAAATGCGCGGGTCTCCAGGAATGTGGCCCAGCAACGGACTATCCCCCAATTTGTTAACCTCATTCTCGATGAGATACAAACTTGAAGATCGGCCGGAGCTAGGTGTTTTCAAATCTTTATGAGAGAGCAGCATGTATTCGAGGGTGGGTGTGTGGATCGTAGCTGGTAGCCCTACCTGTTGGGCTTACGGCACTTCCTGTAAATTTCTCTCTGCCTTATATAAAAATGTGGCACGCGATATGTGTACACTCGAAAGAAAAGAAACAATGTTCAACTAACAAAAGTAGAACTAGAACAGCATCAAATTTATTGCTTCTGTTTTTTTTTTACTGCAAAATCGGTTCAACCGTACATGCATCCAATGAATCTTTACAACATGATTATGGTACAACTGTACAGGTGTAAATCCGACTGTGCCAAATACAGCAGCTATAGAGTGGCACACGATGTAGATTGTTATGCTTCGATGACAAACTCATGCACTTCGTCTCCTACCATGACATGATGGGATCCCAGGAGTAGCACCCTTCTGCCTTCAGTGTTGGCCGAGCTCATGTGCTTGCAGGGATCCACATTGATCTCCACGTTGGTTGATCTGCCAGCGGCAGTGTAGACGCGCTCGAAACCAACCAGCTGCTTCAGAGGGAAGCCAGGAACCCTCAACTTCGATCTCGTAAACAGTAGAACGGCGTGGCTCCCGTCCATGGCACCATCGTTGGCGACCGAAATGTGGACAGAGAAGACTAGGGATTCACATGAAGCGATGTCTTCGACCTGGACGTAGTCCAGTCCGTCCCTCCGTGTGTATGCAGGCTTCCTACTGATGAGGCCTGGAACTGGTGAATGTGACAGGCTGATTCTGTTTGGACCTTGCAAGTTGTATGAGTACTTTGTGTAACTCAGACCGTAACCGAAACCGTATACCACATCTCCAGTGTAGAACCGATATGTTCTTCCAGGGTAGCCGCGCGAAGGGTCGGCTCTCATGTTCATATCGGTCATTGGAACCGCAGTGAAGGATTCGGGGTACCAAGTCATAGGCAATTTTCCTCCTGTCATCAGAGTGTACCAGATTAGCTAACAGTACTTTTTTTTTCATTTGACCGCATACAACTGCAAATTATTTGCTCACCTGGATTGTACTCTCCGAAAAGAATCTCTGGGAGAACTTGTCCGCCAACTTCCCCTGGATATCCGATCCACAGGACACTTGCTATTCTTCGATCTTGCTTTGCGAAAGAAACATCGACAGGACCACCGCCCGTGATAACCAACACAATAGGCTTCTTTGTTACACTGGCAATGATATTTACGAGGTCCTGCTGCTTGCCTGGGAGGAGAAGGGTCACTCTGTCAAGATCTTCGGTCTCCTGAGTCAGGTTCAACCCAGCAATCACAACAACAATGTCAGCTCTTTTAGCTGCTTCAATGGCTTCACCAAATCCATCCGTTGAGTTACATGATACATCTTTGCAACCGCCAGCAACGGTCGTTTGCGGAACAAAGGCTTGCATGCCTTTAAGAAAGGTTATAGGATCACAAGCAACACCTGAACAAAGTGAGACTTACATTAGTTTACGTAGGATAGAAAAACAAGAGGTGTTTAAATGAGTCTGGTGATTTAGACCTGTGTAATCTCCACCCATTATGTATGCATCGTTTGCTGCCGCTCCAATTATAGCAATATGACTAACTTCACTTCTCTTTAGAGGCAGAAAACTGTTATCGTTCTTCAACAAGACCGTTCCCTGCCTTACAGCTTCTGCTGCGAGCTCCCTGTGCTCTTTCGTGCAAACATTGCTGGGGCCTAGTCGAGTGAACCATTGATTCTCACTGGCTTTCTCAAAAAGTCCAAGGCGTAGCTGAACAGAAAACAGGTTATAGAGAGCATGGTTGATATCTTCTTCCTGTATCTTCCCTTTCTCGATTGCCGACTTTGCATGCCGAATCAGGAAAGACCCACAGTTGACATCCATTCCTTGAAAAACAGGAATCATATTCAGCAAGAAATTCTGCTTGACTGAATACAGAAGATGGTCAAAGAAATCTATTTCGAGAAGATGTTGAACCTTCATCATGCTAATTCTGGCAAGGTGTACAAGTTCATATTTTGTTTTAGCAAGATGTCACACTGAAAGTAGAAAGTAGAAGCCTCAAAATGGAGTTCACAATGTTGACTAAAAATTTAATTGTATGTCTCTAATCTCCTCATCTTTGCTTTTCATAATGTTTTTTGAGCTGAGAAGTCAAAATCCTAGTCAGAAAGACAGCAACATCCTAATAAAAATTCCGTATGCGACGCTCAGAGAAAGGAATAGCTAGATAGGGTTTCAGGAAACTAACCGGCCTTAAGAACAATCGCTACTGAATCTTCATCTGAACTCGTGTATGTCTGGTTTTCATGAATTATTGCCACAGCATCACAATCTGACACGATGTACCTTCAGGCGATAAATGGGCACCGATATGATGTCATTAGTGCCATCACTAGCATGCATAATAAGATCAAGGCTCATGCAATAGAGAACAATTCAAATGAGAGCAAGCAGTACCCTTTAAATCCCCATTCATCCCTAATCTTCTGCAGCAGATCTTTACGGGCACATGCTGGCACACCATTTACCTGGTTGTATGAACACATCAAGCAACTTGCACGACCCTCCTGGATGCAGCTCTTGAAAGGAGGCTCGTACGTGTCCTCAAAATCTTGCGCATTTACCTACCAACAATGAATGCGAAATTTAAAATTGCAATAGAAGTTTAAAAGAATTATTCACCAGATTCCAAGCTAATATTTGTACTCTTTGATTGAATATATTGTTCAAAGAAGCGACTCTGTGATTTCACGTTGCACAAATTTGGCATAGATGTTTTTATTCTCAGCATCACTGATACGTGATACACCCACTCTGAAGGTTTTTTAGTATACCAAAGAATCTGTATGCGATCCTCAACAAAAAAAAAAAACTGTTAAGGAGAATTGTTTTTCTGTTCATAGACTGAACTGGTAAGGTAGTGTGCTAGTGTGATGTCAAGTTCCCGAAAAATCAGCATTGTAAGGATAGGCTGTTATGGTATGACATACTTAATGAAGTGAACAGCCAGCATGTTTAATAAGCTTAGATAAAGTGTAATAACCGAAAATGAGCTTTGGTAATACAGTATAAAACATAGTCGAAAATATTCATAGGAGCAAACGCTTCACCTCGGCATTGAAGGTGTAGCGCGCAAACTTGCCCCATTTCTCCAGATCATAGGCGATGTAGTGCTTGCAGCAGGCGGAGAGCATCATCCTGCCCTCCCTGCCGTCGCCGTACTCCCCCTGGAAGCCCTTGACATACTCGACGGAGTAGGCGGCGATCATGGCCGGGTCCTCGCCGGGCGTCTCCTGGCCGCGGCCCCAGCGCGGGTCGCGGAAGACGTTGATGTTGGGCGCCCAGTAGGTGAGGCCCGCCTGGCCGGCGTTGTGCATGGCGCGCGCCTCCACGGCGACGGCCTCGGCCACGGCCCGCCAGAGCGAGCGGTTGAACGCCGCGGCGGAGAGGATGACCTGGGGGAAGATGGTCGCCGCGGCGACGGGGCCCGAGGAGAAGTTGACGCCCGGGCCGTTGTCGGCGAGGCCGTGGAGCGACTCGGACCACCACTCGTAGGGCGGGACGCCGAGGCGCGGCACGCCTGCCGCGGTGTTGGAGAGCTGCGCTATCTTCTCGTCGAGGGTGAGGAGCGAGACGAGGGCGCGCGCGCGGACGGGGAACGGCAGCGAGGCGTCGCAGAACGCGTAGGTGTTGGCCTCGGCCGACGCGCACGCGTGCGCATTCGGCGGCGCGGCGGCGCCGGCGCCGGCGACGAGGAGGAGGAGTATGAGGAGGAAGGGGGGAGCCATGGCGCGCTCTTGGGCGAGGAATTTGGTCGAACAGTTGGTGGCCGTGCTCCATCATATAGGTTCAGTCGTCAGTAACAGCTACGGCACGGAGGGTGCTGACTGCTGATCCCGGGTGAACTGCTGAGGCTGCTCAGCGGGGCCAGCTGAGAAGATGAGGGGATTAGTTTTTCTCCCCCTCTCTCGAAAAAAGAAAAGAAAATGAGAGGATAGAGCAAAAGCTTCAAGCTGGATGCAGGGGGTACATGGCGAGCAATTTCGTCAAACACTTGGCTTGCTTGGCGATCGCACCCGCATCATAGACAGTCGTCATTGTAGCGTAGTGGATAGATAGGTGAGGCTGCTGAGCGGGGCCGGTCGAGAGGATAGCGCCAAAGCGTCATGCCAGATGCAGTCCAATTTCCCTTCTTTTCTTGAAGACCACACCCAAGACCCAATTGCGTGCGAGATCGTCTCTCAGTTTATTATGGATAGGTTCATATTTTGGCTGATTGCGTTACTATCAAATGGTTGCCGGGATCGGGATGCTTGGTGTCTGCATCTCGTTTGCTAAATGCCAAGTAATGACAGCTCTTGCTTGTTTACGGCGGACTGGAGTACCATACTGACAAATCCATTAAGAAAATATTGAGCTTGAGTGATTCACTGTATCGTGAGAGTCGGACTATTCGCCCCATGGATTTTTCTTTACCTATATCAGCGCATTTTGTGTGGCATTTGGCACTTTGCTGCTTTTGAATTTGCCTCTGCGCAAGGGTGGTGGCTTCGGTTGTTGGGGCGACAGAGCTATCGACTAGGGTAGTACGTGCCTCTTGGGATCGGTGTGAATGTCGCAACGGAGGCTCCGAAAGCCATGTTGGGTTGAATGGTGTCATCTCTTGTCACTTAGGTAGCGGTGTCGTGAGCTCGGTCGGAGGCGCAACCTTGGGATTTTGGAGGTGTCGTCGTGGAGCCTCTTCACCCCCCTTGTCATCTCGGCCTCGGGCTCTTCGGATGAAAATACAAGCTTTGGTCCTGGTCGATGTGGACGGCGGGCCCCATTGCTTCCCCTTGGGGAGATGCTTTGGAGGTCCGGTCTCTCATCAGTTGGTGGTGGCTCGTGCGGCTTTGTTAGCTTCCTTGCCCACTAGACGGGTGCAGAGCTTCGGTGTCGGTGTGAAAGTTAGAGCCGCGGCTCCGGAAGTCTCCGGTGCGTGGTGTTGGATTTGGTCGCTTGGGAGGCAATGTCATCGATTAGGTTGTTTGGGGCCTCGGGGTCTCTTGGGCTGTCCCTTCAAGTGGTTGATACAATAAACAGTCAATAGCCACATTTACCTTGCTAATATAGAGATCTCACGCTAGAGCGAAAGCTTCACTGAATGTCAATGCATCCAGTGTCTCGGCCTGCACCATATCCTTGAAGACAACAGTTGAGACGCCTTGATAAAGGCCATGTTTATCATGACAAACGACAGCAATAGACCCCCCCCCCCTCATTGTGTCTAGATATCGCAGCATCAAACCATCAGTTTGTAGTGTCCCTCCAAAGGAGCTACCCAGGTTCTCTCACTTCTGGCAGCCCGAGCTTGCATGGCTCCGGTCGAGGCTGCCATGCTGGGTGGTCGGTGGGGAAGGAAGCTAGATCCACCATATATATTTCCTACTTACAAATGTTGAAGTTGATGGCGAGTTCGCATACGGGACCAACTGTTGGGAAATGTTGTATGGAAAATAAATAAAAATCTACGCACACGCAAAGATCTATCCATGGAGATGCATAGCAACGAGGGGAAGAGTGTGTCTACGTACCCTCGTAGACCGTAAGCGGAAGCGTTTCACAACGCGGTTGATGTAGTCGAACTTCTTCGCTCTTCAATCGATCAAGTACCGAACGCACGGCACCTCCGCGTTCTGCGCACGTTCAACTCGGTGACGTCCCTAGCCTTCTTGATCCATCAATATGTCGAGGTACTAGATGAGTTCCGTCAGCACGACAGCGTGGTGATGGTGATGGTGAAGCGATATCCGCGGGGCTTCGCCTAACCACTACGAAAATATGACTGGAGTGTAAACGGTGGAAGGGGACGCCGCACACGGCTAACAATTGATGTTGTGTGTTCTAGGTGCCCCCTCTCCCTCATATATATAGGTGGGAGGGGGAGGGAAGAGGCCAAGGCGCGCCCTAGGGCTGGCCGCTGGCCCCTTACGGGCCTTCCTTGCCCCGCGCCCCCCTGCCATGTTTATCTGAGAGGGAAGGAAAGAGGGGGGTGGAGGGAAGGAAGTGTAAATCATATTCCACACTTTCCTTTCCCTTCTCCCCTTTCCTTCTCCTTCTTAGGTTGGCCCATATGGGGGGCACCAACCCCTTGTGGCTGGTGTGTTTCCCCTCTTGGCCCATAAGGCAAATATCTTTTGTCGGGGGTGCCCGAAACTCCTTTCAGTGACCCGATAAGTACCCGATACCCTCCGGAATATTTTCAGTGTCCGAATACCATCGTCCTATATATCAATCTTTACCTCTCGACCATTTCGAGACTCCTCGTCTTGTCTGTGATCTCATCCGAGACTCCGAACAACATTCGGTCACCAAATCACATAACTCATATAATACTATATCGTCAACGAACGTTAAGCATGCGGACCCTACGGGTTCGAGAACTATGTAGACATGACCGTTACAACTCTCCGGTCAATATCCAATAGCGGAACCAGGATGCCCATATTGGCTCCTACATATTCTACGAAGATCTTTATCGGTCGAACCGTTATGACAACATACACAATTCCCTTTGTCCGTCGGTATGTTACTTGCCCGAGATTTGATCATTGTATCTCTATACCTAGTTTAATCTCATTACCGACAAGTCTCTTTACTCGTTCCGTAATACATCATCCCGTGACTAACTTGTTAGTCATTTACTTGCAAGGCTTATTATGATGTGCATTACCGAGAGGGCCCAGAAATACCTCTCCGATACTCGGAGTGACAAATCCTAACCTCGATTCAGGCCAACCCAAAAGAACACATTCGGAGATACTTGTAGAGCATCTATATAATCACCCAGTTACGTTGTGACGTTTGATAGCACACAAGGTATTCCTCCGGTATTCGAGAGTTGCATGATCTCATAGTCAAAGGAATATGTATTTGACATACATGAAAGCAGTAGCAATAAACTGTACGATCAAATGCTAAGCTAACGGATGGGTCTTTTCCATCACATCATTCTCATAATGATGTGATCCCGTTATCAAATGACAACTCATGTACATGGTTATAAAACCTTAACCATCTTTGATTAACGAGCTAGCCTGGTAGAGGCTTACTAGGGACACTGTATTTGTTGATGTATTCACACATGTATTTAGGTTTCTAGTCAATACAATTCTAGCATGAATAATAAACCTTTATCATGAATAAGGAAATATAAAATAATAACAACTTTATTATTGCCTCTAGGGCATATTTCCATCAGTCTCCCACTTGCATTAGAGTCAATAATCTAGATTACAATGTAATGAATCTAACACCCATGGAGTCTTGGTGTTGATCATGTTTTTCCCGTGGAGGAGGCTTAGTCAATGGGTCTGCAACATTCAGATCCGTATGTACTTTGCAGATTTCTATGTCTCCGTCCTTGACCTTTTCACGAATGGAGTTGAAGCGTCACTTGATGTGTTTTGTTCTCTTGTGAAACATGGATTTCTTCGCCTTGGCAATTGCTCCAGTGTTGTCACAAAAGTTTATCATTGGACCCGATGCACTATGTATCACACCTAGATCGGATATGAACTCTTTCATCCAGACTCCTTCATGTGCTGCTTCCGAAGCAGCTATCGTTTCACACATAGATCGTGGCACGACGCTCTGCTTGGAACTGCACCAACTGATAGCTCCACCATTCGATATAAATATGTATCCCGTGTGTGACTTAGAGTCACCCGGATCTGTGTCGAAGCTAGCATCGACGTAACCCTTTATGACAAGCTCTTCATCACCTCCATAAACGAGAAACAAATCCTTCATCCTTTTCTGGTACTTCAGGATGTTCTTGACCGTTGTAGAGTGATCCACTCTGTCGGTGTACAAAAAGAGGGGTACACTTTTTGTACCCCTATGACTATGCACGGGCAGTCTGAGCCACGGCGCCACCACACCAAGCATGGCGAGGGAGGCAAGCCGGGGCAAGACTGAAGTCCAATGGAGACTGGAGCGATACCAAGAACAAGACCACGAAGAGCCAAGGGACGAAGCGGCTCTCCCCGGCAAGATCCTTGCCGGGGCCAGCCCTGGCAGCCCCGGCAAGGCCCTTGCCGCGGCAGCTCGCCCCGCACCTACGGAGAGAATCACCCTTGAGTCCACCGCCCCCATGGGGCAAAGATTTGGGAGATATCCCCGTGGTGGCATGCAGATCTTTGTGAAGACCTTCAAGATCAGATGCAAGATAAGAAGACGACGACCCTTGGCGGGATCCCAGCCAAGGAGGACCACAAGGCCCCCGGCAAGCACCTTGTCGGGGATGACAGCAGGCGCCACGGCAAGACCCTTGCCGGGGCCCCCCGGCAAGGCCCTTGCCGAGGACACCCACGGGGCCACCATCAGGCCCGCACCAACTGGGTTTCCACTAACCCACGCAGTTGCCGACCCGACCAACTGGACAGGCTCCTGCGTGGCAACCCACAGATCGTCGTGGAGACCCGCCGTTGCGCCACCTCAGCTGCATGTCTGCCTACATGGCACCTCAGGCACCGCTGGCCAGGGCGCGTGTCGACACGAGGAGGAGCGGCGACGGACAAGACGGGCGTCTCCCCTCGTCCCCGATAAAGCAAGGACACCTAAGCTAGGCGCATTAAATGCACCTTGTCCTGTAATGCGAGGGATAACCTCGCATCACTGTACCCTTTCCACCTCCTGTGTGCCACTGTGGCAGCCCCTTTTTCCTATAAAAGGAGGCCCAAGGCGACCAGGAGGAGCATTCGGCTTTTTAGAACTCCTCACGACTCTCCTGGGGCTCCTTACTAGCTGAAGAACACCAACCTATAATCCACCAAAGCAGGAGTAGGGTTTTACGCATCTTTGCGGCCCGAACCTGGGTAAAGGAAATGTGTCCTGACCGTTAGATCCGCTCTTCCCTCAACCCCGCGCCCCGCAACCGTAGTAGGGATTCTTGTGATCCCATAGGTGTCGACCCAAATACGCCGACATCTTTGGCGTGCCAGGTAGGGGGCGCTCAGCTGTGGGAATCGGCTCTAGTGGTCGGCCCGACGCTCTCTCGCCTTCGTGGCCCTTTGAGGAGGCCAGAAGACTTGCGCTCGAGCGACTGCAAATAAAAGCTAAGTCACATCGAACTTTGGGTATTTATACCCTATTGTTTAAAGTTATTGTCCTCAGAGCTGTCATTCTTTGTGCAAAAAGAAACCTGCGCGTGGATGGGGCCCTTCCCGATCGGCAACGCCTTTGTTCTGTTTCGAGTCAGCTCAACAGTTCAGATGGCTGTGTTCGAAACGGTAGGGTAGCCTCCCGCAATTGACAAAGCTCTTGACTCTGACTCGAGTCAAACTCGACAGTTCGAGCGGCTGCGTTGAGAGCGGCAAGGTGGCAGACCCTTCCGCAATTAACAAAGCTCTCGACTCTGACTCGAGTCAAACTCGACAGTTCGGGCGGCTGCGTTGAGAGCGGCAAGGTGGCAGACCCGACAGCACGCTCACCCGGCAGGCCAATGGGGACCCATCCCCGAAACGCCACCTCGGGTATTTCGCGCCGGCGAGCCTACGCAGTTAACGTAGGGTGGAAACACAAGGAGGCAGCAAACAGGAAAATGACATGCATGATTCTGAAGATATTTTCAAAGTTATATTACATTATGCCATCACTGCGGTTCTAACTAAAGATAAAATTTGTCTTCGGCATGAACCCGCAGTGGCAAGGAAGAATGGGGTGCTTAATCCCGGCGTTGGGCCTCCACCCTCTTGATTTCGTCGATGCGGCTGATGACAGGCTTGATGCGCTCCCTGAGCGCCGTGAGGTTGGCATCCTCCGGCAAGCTGTCCATCGCGGCTTCGAAGTCGAGGGCGGGGTTCCAGAACGCCACCTTGGTGAGGACCTTGGTCATGACTCCCCGGCAGAGCCGCCGGGCCTCCCCGGCGAGCGTGGCCGTTCTGTTGGAGTGAAGATCAGCCAAGGCGCTGAGGACACCCTCGAAGAATAGGGTCAGCTTGGCATTGACGGACCCGCTCCATTCAGCGGCATACCTCACGTTTGGCATCCCCATGAGGGCCAGCTATGAGGTAACCCTGCCGGCGATGTCCTCTAGCCGGCTGATCCACATGTTCTCCTCCACCACGTATTCTTGGTGAGAGGCGCCCTTGTCCGCCCGCAGATGTTTCTCCTCCTCCAGGCTCTTGGCCAAGGCCTCCTCCCGAGCAGAGCTCTCCGCCAACGTCATCTCGAGATTCTCCAGCCCCAGCCTGATATCTCTGATGGAGCTTTGCGCCTCGGAGAGCTCCCCAGTCTTGCTGATGACCACTCCCTGCGCCTCTGTCAAGGCGCAGTTGAGCCTGGTCTTCTCGTCGGACAGCCTGAGGGCCTGCTCCTTCAGCCTGTCCCGCTCCACCTCCAGCTCTTGTATCTTGCCGGCATGGGCCAGAGCCTGGGCATCGAGCGCCTCCTTGTGCCTCTGCCCCAGCTCGTGAGTCCGCCGCTCGACAAGAGCCTCAAGCTCCTCATCCTTGCCGCGGAGTGTCGCGGCAAGCTTCGCCTCACGCGCGGTGAGGTCTTCTTCCTGGGAATCGAGGGCGGCTTGATGCTGGTTCCGGGCGGCCTCCGTCGCGGCAGCCGAGTTCGCCGCCTCTTCCTGGGCCTACTCGATGGCGGACATCTTCATGATAAGCTCCACGTTACGCTGGGCCAGGTCTTCAAGGCAGGCCCTCTGCTCCTCGCGGGATTGGTAGAACCAGGTTTGCGCCTCAGCGACGCGCGCCTGGAAGTCCGCCTCCGCCTCGTCCACCGCCGCCATTCTGGACTTAACCTTGTCCAAATGGGCACGGTAGAGCGCCTGGAGCTTCTGAAAGTTGGCCCCCATGGCCCGGAAGAGCTGCTCCTCTGGGGAGCCGTCGCCGCCGGCGCTCGGTTCATCAACAACCTCGAGCCCGGAGGTGGTGAACACCTCGCCGTCGAAAGCTTCCTCCCCGGTGGGCGCCCGGGAGCTTGACGCCCCGGCGAGATGGACGAAAAGGTTGTCGCCCACCTTTAGATATTTGCTGGGGCCCGGGGTCGCAGAGGGAGAGGGCTGGTCATCGGTCGCCTCCTCCTTGGCTGTGGCCTTGCCGGCCTCCTCGGAAGGCCCACCGCCGGCACCCTTGGCGGCGTCTTCGGCGGCCCCGGCGGCGTCCTTGGCGGCCTCCTCGGCGGCGATCTCGTCGGCCTCCGCCGCGGCCTCCTCGACAACCTCCTTGATGACGGCGTCCATGCCGTCCGCATCCATTGGAGGAGGGCCTGGGCCATGACGGGGGAAATGAAGTCAAGAAAAAGCGCAAGGGAAAAGCAAAGACGAAAGGCGGGCAACTCACCAGCACCGGGCTGTGAAGTGGAAGTTCCCTCCCCGCCGGCGTCGGACACCGGGGGCGGGCCACCAGCGCCTAAGTCCTCCTCCTCCTCCATGCGTGCGGGCTCCATGCTTGGTGCCCTTGCCGGGGACGCCCCTCGTGGCGGCGTGGTCGATGGGGTGGTGTGTTGGGAGTGGTCCTCTGCGGCTCCTCCTGCCGCTGCTCCCGTCCTACAGAACCGGCAAGGTCAGCGCCTTCAGCATCCGACGCCTACTGCAGGTCGAGCGAGAAAAGGTTGGCGGACTTACGCTGGGGGCTGTGCCGGGGGCTGCCGTCGGAGCTGCTCAACACCACCAGTGGTGTTTCTGTAGCCCCGGCCGGGGGCTGGCCGCTCGCCGAAGCCTTGGCCCTCTTCACCCTCTGGGCCAACGTCTATGCGTCCCTGAAGAAACAAGAATAAGTCAAGATGAGTGGCATGATCAAGAGAGATGGGGGTGACGACAAAGGATGGAATACTTACTCATCGTCCATCTCCTCCTCCTCTGCCGTCTCCCTCTTCCTCTTCGGGATGAGGGGCCCGAGGTCGAAGGGGAGCTCCGCGTCACCCTCCGAATCGACGTCTGCCGGAGGAGGCGAAGAGGGGAGCGGGGTTTGAGCACGCCTCGACGAAGAGGAAGCCGCCGCTTTCTTCTTCTCGGCGGCTTTCGTCGACCTCTTCGCTGTCGTGGCCCTCGTGAGGCGCCCGGACCCCTCCAGGGCCAATTGAGGCTGCGCAGTCTTGCCGGGCCGGACCGGCTCGCCGGAGCAGGCCCGCCGCAAGACTCGCCCTCTTCCCCTGGCTGGCGCCGAACCAGTCGCCACGTCCTCCTCCGACGACGACGACTCGTCGGCCGCGTCCTCAACCAGTGGAGCCTCGGCGTTGGCGCTTCCAGCCTCTCCGGCAGCCGCCGCCCACTGGGCGAACTCCTCCTCCTCCGCAGCCACGGCGTCTTGGTCCTCCGTACTTCCGACGCTGATGTCCTCCATGATAAGCTGTGCCTCCCTCGCCCTAGCGGCGATGTAGTCCAGCTCCTCCGGGGTGGTGTCCTTGACGAGCCACCGCTCGGCGTCAGGATTGACCCACACCTCGACCAGAGAATCGAATAACTGCTGCACGACCTCGTTCGCCGGCTCCTGCCAGCTCGGGACGGGGCCATGCGCGCTATATTCTGGCATCATGGCGACGATTTCGGACTGGCGCGAATTGTTGCACAGCGGGACCACTCCCGCTGGCAGCTTGAAGAACTGCCCCTTGACGGCCTTGCCGGCCTTGGCGGCAGCCTTCGCGGCCTTGCCGGTCCGCTCGACTTCGCCGCCGTGACATACATCCAGCTGGAAGAGCCGCTGGCAGAAATGGGCATGTCCCATCACTGTGAAGTTGTGTTTGAGGCCAGTGCGGAGCCGCATGACATCGGCCGGGTTCTTGAAGAGCCAAGTTGGCCTCCCCTTTTTGTGAAGCGGAGCGATCCAACGGCGGATGAAATCCGCCCCGATCATCTCGAGGGTGGGTCCGGCTTGGACAAGCCGGGTGATCCTGGTGACGGCGACAGCAAGCCTCCCGTCGGCGGCGTTGACGTCACTCCAGTCGCTGCCGTGGACCGGCGGCTCCCGGCGGACCCTGCAAGATGTTGGCGGCTCGTCCTCCTCAATCCAGCACCACCGGCCGTGCCATTCGTCCCACCTCTCCTTCACGGCGCCCTTCGGATACACCACCTTGAGTCTCGGAATCCAGGCGATGCCTCCGGAGACCAAGCCTCCCGGCTGGATCCGCGGGATGAAGTAGTGGCGGAAGAGCGTCGTGTTGGGCTGCACTCCGACAAAGCCCTCGCAGAGGTGCGCGAAGAAGGCCATGCACGCCACCGCATTTGGGGTGAAATCCAAAAGACGGAAGCCAAAGGTGTGCATGACGTCGTAGAAGAAATCGAAGAAGGGAGGACACAACCCGCAAGAGAAGTAATCGACAAATAAGGGGTACCGGTTTGAGCTGGGCGGGGCGCAAGCGGCTGGAACGACGCGCGTCGCCGGATGGCCCAAGTTCTTTGTCCGATCCCCCATCTCTGCCCCCCAAAGGGGCCTGAAGGCAGCCCGAAGCTCGGAGACATCAACCGACGACGGGATGAAGAAAGCAGCCTTCGTCCGATCCCCCGTAAACGCGCCCTCCGGCGGCGCCATGGGCCCGACACCCTTGGCCGCCCCCTTTCCCTTGGCAGGTTTGGACGCCATGGAGGCTGAATGGGAGGGCTGAGGAAAGGGGATGGCGAAGCAACGGCGGCGGGCGACGGTGAAGGCTTCGGAAGGAAGGAAGCAAGGGAGAAGTGGATCTGAGATTGGAAGAGGCGCGAGGAAAGTGGATGAAGCGAGCAGCGCGCTCGCGGTTATTCCTTTTTATGGGGCAGGCGCGGGCCGCTTCCTTTCGCATTTACTGCGACGTGACGCATGCTTGCGGAAACCGCCCCACGCATGCCGCCCAAGTCACGCACGCCCCTCCACCCCATGCCGCGCGCGCGGGTCATGGGAGGCACAGTGCGCGGGAATTTTACCAGGGTGAAAACCACCCCGCCTGCCCGCGCACCGTTCTGGGCCTGGCCCAACAACGTGTCGCGCTTATGTGTGGCCCAGGCCCGGGGGCTCCTGTCGGTGTACAAAAAGAGGGGTACACTTTTTGTACCCCTATGACTGTGCACGGGCAGTCTGAGCCACGGCGCCACCACACCAAGCATGGCGAGGGAGGCAAGCCGGGGCAAGACTGAAGCCCAATGGAGACTGGAGCGACACCAAGAACAAGACCACGAAGAGCCAAGGGACGAAGCGGCTCTCCCCGGCAAGATCCTTGCCGGGGCCAGCCATGGCAGCCCCGGCAAGGCCCTTGCCGCGGCAGCTCGCCCCGCACCTATGGAGCGAATCACCCTTGAGTCCACCGCCCCCATGGGGCGAAGATTCGGGAGATATCCCCGTGGTGGCATGCAGATCTTTGTGAAGACCTTCAAGATCAGATGCAAGATAAGAAGACGACGACCCTTAGCGGGATCCCAGCCAAGGAGGACCACAAGGCCCCCGGCAAGCACCTTGCCGGGGATGACAGCAGGCGCCACGGCAAGACCCTTGCCGGGGCCCTCCGGCAAGGCCCTTGTCGAGGACACCCATGGGGCCACCATCAGGCCCGCACCAACTGGGTTTCCACCGACCCACGCAGTTGCCGACCCGACCAGCTGGACAGGCTTCTGCGTGGCAACCCACAGATCGTCGTGGAGACCCGCCGTTGCGCCACCTCAGTTGCCTGTCTGCCTACATGGCACCTCAGGCACCGCTGGCCAGGGCGCATGTCGACACGAGGAGGAGCGGCGACAGACAAGACGGGCGTCTCCCCTCATCCCCGATAAAGCAAGGACACCTAAGCTAGGCGCATTAAATGCACCTTGTCCTGTAATGCGAGGGATAACCTCGCATCACTGTACCCTTTCCACCTCATGTTTACCACTGTGGCAGCCCCTTTTTCCTATAAAAGGAGGCCCGAGGCGACCAGGAGGAGCATTCGGCTTTTTAGAACTCCTCACGACTCTCCTGGAGCTCCTTACTAGCTGAAGAACACCAACCTATAATCCACCAAAGCAGGAGTAGGGTTTTACACATCTTTGCGGCCCGAACCTGGGTAAAGGAACTGTGTCCTGACCGTTAGATCCGCTCTTCCCTCAACCCCGCGCCCCGCAACCGTAGTAGGGATTCTTGTGATCCATAGGTGTCGACCCAAATATGCCGACACACTCCTGGATTACTTTGGTACCTCTTTGCCAAACTTATGAAAAGACATACATCAGGTCTGGTACACAGCATAACATACATGATAGAACCTATGGCGGAGGCATAGGGGATGACTTTCATTTTCTCTCTATCTTTTGCAGTGGTCAGGCATTGAGTCTGACTCAATTTCACACCTTGTAACACAGGTAAGAACCCTTTCTTTGACTGGTCCATTTTGAACTTCTTCAAAACTTTGTCAAGGTATGTGCTTTGTGAAAGTCTTGTTAAGCGTCTTGATCTATCTCTATAGATCTTGATGCCCAATATATAAGCAGCTTCACCGAGGTCTTTCATTGAAAAAAAATCGTATTCAAGTATCCCTTTATGCTATCCAGAAATTCTACATCATTTCCAATCAACAATATGTCATCCACATATAATATCAGAAATGCCACAGAGCTCCCACTCACTTTCTTGTAAATACAGGCTTCACCGTAAGTCTGTATAAAACCATATGCTTTGATCGCCTCATCAAAGCGTATATTCCAACTCCGAGATGCTTGCACCAGTCCATAGATGGATCGCTTGAGCTTGCACACTTTGTTAGCACCTTTAGGATCGACAAAACCTTCTAGTTGCATCTATACAACTCTTCTTTCAGATATCCATTAAGGAATGCAG
The DNA here is from genome assembly GCA_902687465.1 of Secale cereale. NCBI lineage: Eukaryota > Viridiplantae > Streptophyta > Magnoliopsida > Poales > Poaceae > Secale > Secale cereale. The sequence goes on along the minus strand of LR738710.1, from coordinate 703,967,811 downwards.
TTTTGACATCCATTTGCCAGATCTCATAATCATAAAATGCAGCAATTGCTAATATGATTCGGACAGACTTAAGCATCGCTATGGGTGAGAAAGTCTCATCGTAGTCAACTCCTTGAACTTGTCAAAAACCTTTTGCGACAAGTCGAGCTTCGTAGATGGTAACATTACCATCAGCGTCAGTCTTCTTCTTGAAGATTCATTTATTCTCTATGGCTTGTCGATCATCAGGCAAGTCCACCAAAGTCCATACTTTGTTCTCATACATGGATCCTATCTCAGATTTCATGGCCTCAAGCCATTTTTCGGAATCTGGGCTCATCATAGCTTCTTCATAGTTCGAAGGTTCGCCGTTGTCTAACAACATGACTTCCAGGACAGGGTTACCGTACCACTCTGGTGCGGTACGTGTTCTGGACGACCTTTCAGGTTCAGTAGCAACTTGATCTGAAGTTTCATGCTCATTATCATTAGCTTCTTCTCTAGTTGGTGTAGGCATCACGGGAACGATTTTCTCTAATGATCTACTTTCCAATTCGAGTGAAGGTACAATTACCTCATCAAGTTCTACTTTCCTCCCACTCACTTCTTGCGAGAGAAACTCCATCTCTGGAAAGGACCCATTCTTAGCAACAAAAGTCTTGCCTTCGGATCTGTGGTAGAAGGTGTACCCAACAGTTTCTTTTGGGTATCCTATGAAGACGCACTTCTCCGATTTGGGTTCGAACTTATCAGCCTGAAGTTTTTTCACATAAGCATCACAAACCCAAACTTTAAGAAATGACAACTTTGGTTTCTTGCCAAACCACAGTTCATACAGTGTTGTCTCAACGGATTTAGACGGTGCCCTATTTAATGTGAATGCAGCTGTCTCTAATGCATAACCCCAAAACGATAAAGGCAAATCGGTAAAAGACATCATAGAACGGACCATATCCAATAGAGTACGGTTACGATGTTCGGACACACCATTACGCTACACTATTACGCTGTGGTGTTCCAGGTGGCGTGAACTGTGAAACTATTCCACATTGTTTCAAATGAAGACCAAACTCGTAAGTCAAATATTTGCCTCAGCGATCAGATCGTAGAAACTTTATTTTCTTGTTACGATGATTCTCTGCTTCACTCTAAAATTATTTGAACTTTTCAAATGTTTTAGGATTGTGTTTCATCTAGTAGATATACCCATAGCTACTAAAATCATCTGTGAAGGTGAAAAAATAACGATACCCGCCGCGTGCTTCAACACTCATCGGACTGCATACATCGTATTTATTATTTCCAGTAAGTCATTAACTCGCTCTATTATTGCGGAGAACGGAGTTTTAGTCATCTTGCCTATGAGGCATGGTTCGCAAGTATCAATTGATTCATAATCAAGTGATTCCAAAAGTCCTTCAGCATGGAGTCTCTTCATGCGCTTTACACCAATATGACCTAAACGGCAGTGCCACAAGTATGTTACACAATCATTATCAACTTTGCATCTTTTGGCATCAATATTATGAATATGTGTATTACTACAATCAAGATTCAACAAGAATATACCATTCCTCAAGGGCGCATGACCATAAAAGATATTACTCATATAAATAGAACAATCATTATTCTCTTACTTAAATGAATAACCGTCTCGCATTAAACAAGATCCAGATATAATGTTCATGCTCAACGCAGGTACCAAATAACAATTATTTAGGTCTAAAACTAATCCCGAAGGTAGATGTAGAGGTAGCGTGCCGACGGCGATCACATCGACCTTGGAACCATTCCTAACGCGCATCGTCACCTCGTTCTTAGCCAATCTTCATTTAATCCGCAACTCATGTTCCGAGTTACAAATATGAGCGACTGAACCAGTATCAAATACACATGCGCTGCTATGAGCACTAGTTAGGAACACATCCATAACATGTATATCAAATATACCTTTGTTCACTCCGCCAAATACTTGGGGCAGTTCCGTTCCAAGTGACCACTCCCTTTGCAGTAGAAGCACCCAGTTTCAGGCTTAGGAGCAGTTTTGGGTTTCTTCATGGGAGCGACAACCTGTTTGCCGTTCTTCTTGAAGTTCTCTTTCTTTCCTTTGCCTTTTTTCTTGAAACTAGTGGTCTTGTTAATCATCAACACTTGATGCTCCTTCTTGATTTCTACCTCCGCTAATATCAACATCGCGAAGAGCCCGGGAATTGTCTTATCCATCCCTTGCATATTATAGTTCATCACGAAGCCTTTGTAGCTTGGTGGCATGTAGCGACCAGACCTCAAACAGTCTGATCTCTGTGCATCAGTGTCATCCCTGGATCAGTATGCTGACACACAAAGTACTTGAAGGATTTAAAACAGAGTAGCAATCACACACTTATTACATCGATAGTTCCAACGATGAACTTATTACAATAAAAATGGCTTAAGGCCATCTAATACGATAACAGCGGAAGGCTTGGAAAATAAGTGAGTCCATCAACTCCAACGGCATCACTGAGTATAGAACCACGACCTATAAGGCACCTTACTCGTCGTCTGAAAAGTCTGCAACATGAACGTTGCAGCCCGAAAATGGGTCAGCACATCGAATATGCTGGCAAAGTAACACAAAGAGAGCAATGAAAGTAAAGCTATACTATATGCAATATGGCTGGTGGAAAGCTCTATGGTTACAGTTTTTGCGTAAAGCCAATTTTTTCCTACTTCAAAGGAATAGATTTTAATTAACTATCATGGTAGTTGAAACATCGTTGAGAAGATAGACATCCTCTCAACCCCAATTAAAAATCATCATTAAACCCAACAATATTAATTAGAGTAGCATGATGAGATTCACATGATAATCCAAGTACTAGATACTCAAGACGTCCATAACCGGGGACACGGCTCATCATGATCAGTTTGTACACTCTGCAGAGGTTTGTGCACTTTTCCCACAAGACTCGATCGCCTCCGTGTTGTTTCTCGCACTGCATGGTGTTTGAGAAACGGATGACCGAGACACAGTCTTTCCGAAGAGGTTCCCTTAACCAGATAGATAGGCCGGTACACCTACAATCCCTCTACATCTGCTAGCCCATCATGGAAAGGTTTCCCACAATTTACTCAACTATGTCAGAGCCCATATTGGCATGTGGCTGCACGCAGAAGTTTCTAGTATGAATAATCTCATGATCCCTTTGAGCCTGGGTGGCGGTCCAAAAGAAAAACAGGCAATCGCTGGAATACCCAGGTGCCTCAATCCACCCAGATGTGTGTTAAAGTTGCCACCTTAAGTTGAACCATTAATTAATAAACTCACATTTGTCATGGATACACTCACCCAATCCACGTCTACGGGCATAGCATGTCCTAACAGCAAACGTAGAAGTAACTCCCAAAGGTTTGAATGTAATGCAGGTAATAGGTACTACCTCAATCTACTTCCCAGTCCCACATATTAATAGCTCCTACTCATGCAATGTGTGAGGGTTTGACTAATGCAATGAAAACTGGGTAATTGGAAAGTATGATCAAAGTGTTACTTGCCTTGCTGATGATCCGCAAAACCTAGAGATTCAAAGTAGCAAGTGGCGCACTCCGGGTACTCTGTCGCAAACAAACAAGCACACAATAAGTACTTAACTAATGCATGGGTAAAACTCAAATAAGAGATCTAACCAGAAAGTTCAACTTAAGAACTCCGGTTTGCAAAAAGAATCAACTCGAAAGAAGCAACGAAACTCAAACTGCGAAAGAAACGAGCTCCGGTTTGCTAATTGGCCTAAAGTCAAATTTTACAGTAGCAAAAACCTTTTTCAAGTTGGTTAAACGTAAAGAGGGCATCGAGACGAAGATCTGGGATTTTGAATCACCTGATTCCGACTCTCGAGCGAAAAGAAAAACGAAAAATAAGATCAGGACAGAAATCGCGATCGGAATAATCGTGGATAAATACCCCGAAAAAGAAAACTAAAGAACAGGCTAACAAACGAACGTTCGCTATCTGCGGCTAACCGACGGAAACCATTCGTTAAAACGAACGTACGGACGGACGTCCGCTAAATAACTAAACCGAAAAAACCGAACCGATCTAATCTAATAAAAAAACAGATCTACGGTTTACGAAAACCGATCGGTTCTTAGAAAAACCGATAACTACCTCATAGCGTCGAACTCCGGCGAGACGACGGGTCCGGCGGTGGCGGTCCGGCGGCGGCGCGGCTGCGGTGGGGTGGCGGCGAGGCGGCGGTGCGACGGCGCGGCGAGGCGGTGGCGGCGCGGGCGCGAGGCGGCGGCGGCGCGAAGTGCGGCGGCGGCGCTAGGGCAGGGACGGCGCGGGGCTGGGCTGGCTTGGGCCCCGAGCAGCGGCTTATAAAGCCCGGAGTCCCGGGCCTCTACGGCTCCAAGTCGGTTTGCACTTTTTTTTAAATAGAGTCCTGGCGCAGAAAAACTAACGAAAGAAATACTAAACGGACTCCAAAAATCCCGAAATAAATTTTCACCGTCCTCTAATAATATTTAGGACAAGGTGAACATTTTTCCCGGACCTAAATGCAATTTTGAAAAACGCGAATTTTTCCTATGCAATTAAAATCGCAAATAAATCCAGAAAAATACCAAAAGTAATTTTAACATTTTTCCTCCAATATTTCTGTTATTTTGGAGAAGTCATATTATCTCCGCTCATATTTTGTATCTAGAAATATTTTTAGGAGAGAAAAATAATTAGAATCACACTGTCCTCGTACCGGTATTCGAGCGAACTCAAATACGAAAACGGTAAAATTCCCAACTCTCTCCGTAGGTCCTTGAGTTGCTTAGAATTTCGAGGAACGCCACAAACAAAAATGCAAAAGCATGAAATGCAGTTATAATCTATGTATAACAGTCCAAATTGAAAATTTGGGATGTTACAAACCTACCCCCCTTAGAATGAATCTCGCCCTCGAGATTCGACTTGGCTAGAGAACAGGTGTGGGTGGTCCTTGCATAGATCATCTTCTCGTTCCCAGGTGGCTTCTTCCTCGGTGTGGTGACTCCACTGAACTTTTCAAAACTTGATAACCTTACTGCGGGTGACTCTGCTCGAAAATTTGAGAATCTTAACTGGCTTCTCCTCGTAAGTCAGATCACTGTCCAACTGAATTGCTTCTAGGGGTACTGTGTCTCTAAGCGGTATATCGGCCATCTCTGCATGGCACTTCTTAAGCTGTGAAACGTGAAACACGTCGTGCACTCCTGACAATCCTTCGGGCAATTCCAACTTATAGGCAACCTCTCCCATGCGTTCTAAAACACGGTAAGGTCCCACAAATCTCGGGGCTAGCTTCCCTTTAATTCCGAAACGTTTAACTCCTCGCAGAGGCGATACTCTCAAGTATGCTCTATCTCCGATCTCATAGGCTATCTCCTTGCGCTTCGAGTCTGCATAACTCTTATGCCTGGACTGAGCTACCTTCAATCTATCTCGAATCAACTTCACCTTCTCCTCAGACTCTTTGATTAAGTCTGGTCCAAACAACTGTCGGTCCCCAACTTCATCCCACATTAACGGTGTTCCGCATCTCCTTCCATACAATGCCTCGAACGGTGCCATCTTCAAACTGGCTTGGTAACTGTTGTTGTATGAGAACTCCGCGTAGGGCAAATTGTCATCCCAACTAGATCCATAATCTAATGCACAGGCTCTCAGCATATCTTCCAAAATCTGATTGACTCTCTCAGTTTGTCCATCTGTCTGCGGGTGAAAAGCGGTGCTAAACTCTAGTCTGGTACCCAAAGTTTCATGTAACTGATTCCAGAACTTTGAGGTAAACTAGGTTCCTCTATCTGATACGATGCTCCTCGGAACTCCATGCAGACATACAATTCGGGTCATATATATCTTTGCCAACTTTGCACTGGTATATGTGGTTTTCACAGGGATAAAGTGGGCTACCTTCGTCAATCGGTCCACTACTACCCAGATTGAATCATATCCTGCTTTGGTCCTGGGCAATCCGGTGATAAAATCCATGCCAAGCTTCTCCCATTTCCATTCGGGTATTGGCATAGGTTGTAACAATCCTGCTGGCTTCTGATGTTCTGCCTTTACTCTCTGACATACGTCACAAACTGCTACATACTCCGCAACATCTTTCTTCATACAGGCCCACCAGTAAATGTCCTTCAAATCCAAATACATCTTAGTATTTCCTGGGTGAATCGAGTATGGTGAATCATGGGCCTCCTGTAAAATCAACTTCCTGATCTTCGAGTCATTAGGCACATAAATGCGGTCCTCAAACCATAAGGTGTCTTTTTCATCCTCACGAAAACCTTTAGCTCTTCCTTCGCTCATCCTCTCCTTTATAGAGACAACCTCCTCGTCGGTTTTCTGAGCTTCTCTGATTTTATCCATCAGGGTAGACTGGATTTCTAGTGTTGCTACGTAGCCTCTCGGAACTATCTCCAAACGTAGTTCTCGTAAGTCCTCGACTAATTCCTTTGGAAAATCCTCCGTCATTAGGGTGTTGACATGGCTCTTACGGCTTAGCGCATCGGCTACTACGTTAGCCTTTCCGGGATGATAATGCAATCTCATGTCGTAATCCTTAATGAGTTCCAGCCATCTCCTTTGCCTGAGATTCAGCTCCTTCTGAGTGAATATATACTTCAAACTCTTGTGATCCGTATATACTTCACAATGGTTTCCAATAAGAAAATGTCTCCACGTCTTCAAGCATGCACTACGGCTGCTAACTCCAAATCGTGGGTGGCATAGTTCAGCTCATGAGGTTTTAGCTGTCATGAAGCATACGAAACAACTCTTCCTTCCTGCATAAGAACTGCTCCAAGTCCTCGATGTGAAGCGTCGCAGTACACCTCATAATCCTTATGTTGATCTGGCAGAATCAGCACAGGGGATGAGACCAACCTTTTCTTTAATTCCTGGAAACTGGCCTCACATTCTTCTGTCCAACTGAACTTGGTGTCCTTCTTTAACAACTCCGTCATTGGCTTTGCAATCCTCGAGAAATTCTCAATAAATCTCCGATAATATCCTGCAAGTCCAAGAAAACTCCGGATCTCTCCAACTGTTGTTGGTGCTTCCCAATGGGTCACAGTGTCCACCTTAGCGGGATCTACTGCTATTCCTTCTCCAGATATAACGTGTCCGAGAAATCCGACTTCCTTCAACCAAAACTCGCATTTGCTAAACTTGGCATATAAATGATGTTCTCTGAGCTTCTCCAATACTAAACGCAAATGCTCTGCATGCTCCTCTTCATCCTTCGAGAAGATCAATATATCATCTATGAACACTACGACGAACTTATCCAAATACTCCATAAACACTTTGTTCATCAGGTTCATAAAGTATGCCGGTGCGTTAGTCAGTCCAAAAGACATAATGGTATACGCGTACAACCCGTACCTAGTGGTAAAGGCTGTCTTAGGGATATCCTGCTCTCGGATCTTCAATTGATGGTACCCTGATCGCAGATCGATCTTGGAAAATATCTTAGCTCCTTGCAGTCTATCGAACAGATCATTGATCATCGGCAATGGGTACTTGTTCTTGATCGTTACTTCGTTCAGCCCTCGGTAATCAACAACCATTCTTAACGATCCATCCTTCTTCTCCACTAAAAGTACTGGTGAACCCCAAGGCGAAGAACTTGGGCGTATGAATCCTTTATCCAGTAACTCCTTAATCTGTTTCTTTATCTCCTCCAAATCCTTTGCGGGCATCCTATATGGTCTCTTAGAAATTGGCCCGGTGCCTGGCAAAAGTTCAATCAAAAACTCTATATCTCTATCCGGTGGCATGCCAGGTAACTCCTTTGGAAACACATCCGGATATTCCTTCACTACTGGCACTTCCTCCTGAACAACTCCCGTGAGAGAATGTATTTGAGTCCTTATAGGCGAATGCCTAGATACATACCTAATCCTTTTTCCCTCCGGGGTGGTGAGCAAAATTGACTTACTGGCACAGTCAATGTTACCTCCATACTTCGATAGCCAATCCATACCAAATATCACATCCAATCCTTGTGACTCCAGGACTATTAGGTCTGAGGGGAAGGTATGGCGTCCTATGATCGATGGCGTCTGAAAGCATCCTTGGTGTGCCATATAATCTGCTCCAGGTGAACTTACAAACATGGGGGTCTTAAGAACTCGGGTGGACATCCTATGTCTATTTACGAATCCCCTTGAAATATATGAATGCGATGCACCAGTATCGAAAAGAACTATTGCGGTAAATGTCTTAACCAAAAACTTACCGACAACAACATCTGGTTGCACTTCTACCTCCTCCACAGTCACGTGGTTCACTTGTCCTTTGTTGAACGGGTTGGGCTTCTTTGCGGCGCTTCCATTTCCGTTCCCATTCTTAGCTTCTGGGCATTCATTGGCATAATGTCCATTTTTCCCGCACTTGTAACAGGTGACATGGCTGAAATCCTTCTTGGTGGGTGTGGACGGTGTAGAGCGGCTCTAGTTATTACTTTCTCCATTTCCATTTCCATTGTTGGTGCCATTGTGATTGTGCGAGCTACCTCCTCCATGGGTATGTTGGAACTATCCTACCGTTTTAGGGGTAAAACGAGGCTTCTACTGAGGTCCAGAGTTGTACTTTCCTTGTCCATACTTCCTTTTGCGACTTTCAATCTGTTGGTGCTTCCTTTCAATCATTAGGGCGCGGTCAACCAGCTCCTGGTAGTTATTGAAAGTGGCCACCATCAACTGTACACTCATCTCATCATTCAGCCCTTCCATGAATCTCTCCTGCTTAGCGACATCTGTGGCCACATCATCTGGGGCATAACGAGATAGGGTACTAAACTCATCCACGTACTGGGCCACAGTACGGTTGCCTTGGCGCAAATTGAGAAACTCCTGCTTCTTCATACTCATAGCTCCAGTTGAGACATGGGCGGTACGAAAAGCTTGCTGAAACTGATCCCAAGTCACATTGGCTATGGGGTAAGTGGCTGTGTAATTCTCGCACCATGCTGCGGCTGGTCCAGACAACTGGTGTGCAGCAAAACGCACCTTCTCAGCATCTGAGCAGTTAGCAGTGGTCAAATCCCTTCTAATCTTGCGTAGCCAGTCATCAGCCACTATTGGTTCGATGCTGCTAGCAAACACGGGTGGTTGCAACCTTAAGAAACGTGTCAGGTTGTCCACGGGTGGTGGTGGTGGAGGGTTGTTGTTGTTGTTGTTCTGGTTGTTCTGAGTGTTCTGGACAAGAAGTTGCATCAGGGTGTTCTGCTGCTGGATCAACTGGGTGAGCTCAGGGGGAAACTCAAATCCGGGTTCACGTCTTGGAGGCATCTGATGGGTGTAGAGGGAAGAGATTAGAATAGAAAAGAGGTCTAAGGGAAAATCACTACCCATATGCACATGAGACAAACACAATCATATCACACCAATCAATTTCAAGCATGATCTTACAAATCTAACTATCGTTACAAAAGTGCTCTAAAACTAATATATGGGGGTAAACTACTAGTCACAGGGTGGTCTTCTAGAAAATTTGATCGACAGAGGATTCCATGATATCCGCTCCGGCTTCATCTTCATAGTCTTCATCTTTGCTATCATCAGGTTCCGAATTCGTGTCATCAATGATGATATAATCTTCCGGTGGAATCTCCTTGGGTTCTTCTTCCTCGTCTTCTTCTCCCATGAGTATCCCTAACTTCCGTGTCAAGTCATCATTCTTCTCCACAAGTATTAGCATCTCCTCCTCGTATCCGTCGTGCGTAGACTTGAGTTCCTCTTCTAACTCCAAATTCCTGTTTAGTGCTTTCTTCAAGTCTATCATCCCTGCACACATCTGGTGTTCCTGGCGACGAATGTGATGGTTCAACTCCTGAATGAAGGCTGCAATGGATCTATCCTTCCGGGTGCTGATCATATCCCAATTCTCATCTCGGCGTCCACAAATTTGGTAGATGGTGTCCTTTAGCTCCTGCTTGTAGACTTCTCCAATCCTTCACATAGCAATGTGGGCTGCCATGCTCCTGCCTAGGCTCCATGTAGGCGCATTAAAGGAAAATTCTATGGGTGAGGTAACGGGCTTGAACGTCCTTCCTGGAACTTGAGCTTGAATCAACCAACGCTCCTCCTCAGGTAGAGTGGCATTGTAGGTCCCGGTAAAGCTTGGTAGTCCAATGTTTAGATATCTGGTGACTTCCTTCAGGTGTCGTCCAAATGGTTTATCATCATCCGGTTGCGTGAACTTGTTCTTTGCATCCACCATCCTAAAAAAAGTAGAAAAGATGAGGAGTCAGAAAAGAGAAGAGTGAGTAGTGCTCTAGGGCTTTAGCTTAGTGGTCGTGTCCTATAGTCAGTGTGTGCTCTGATACCATCTTGTAGCGACCAGACCTCAAACAGTCTGATCTCTGTGCATCAGTGTCATCCCTGGATCAGTAATGCTGACACACACAGTACTTGAAGGATTTATAACAGAGTAGCAATCACACACTTATTACATCGATAGTTCCAACGATGAACTTATTACAATAAAAATGGCTTAAGGCCATCTAACACGATAACAGCGGAAGGCTTGGAAGATAAGTGAGTCCATCAACTCCAACGGCATCATTGAGTATAGAACCACGACCTATAAGGCACCTTACTCGTCGTGTGAAAAGTCTGCAACATGAACGTTGCAGCCCAAAAACGGGTCAGCACATGGAATATGCTGGCAAAGTAACACAAAGAGAGCAATGAAAGTAAAGCTATACTATATGCAATATGGCTGGTGGAAAGCTCTAAGGTTACAGTTTTTGCGTAAAGCCAATTTTTCCCTACTTCAAAGGAATAGATTTTAATTAACTATCATGGTAGTTGAAACATCATTGAGAAGATAGACATCCTCTCAACCCCAATTAAAAATCATCATTAAACCCAACAATATTAATTAGAGTAGCATGATGAGATTCACATGATAATCCAAGTACTAGATACTCAAGACGTCCATAACCGGGGACACGGCTAATCATGATCAGTTTGTACACTCTGCAGAGGTTTGTGCACTTTTCCCACAAGACTCGATCGCCTCCGTTTGGTTTCTCGCACTGCATGGTGTTTGAGAAACGGATGACCGAGACACAGTCTTTCCGAAGAGGTCCCCTTAACCAGATAGATAGGCCGGTACACCTACAATCCCTCTACATCTGCTAGCCCATCATGAAAAGGTTTCCCACAACTTACTCAACTATGCCAGAGCCCATATTGGCATGTGGCTGCACACGGAAGTTTCTAGTATGAATAATCTCATGAGCCCTTTGAGCCTGGGTGGCGGTCCAAAAGAAAAACAAGCAATCGCTGGAATACCCAGGTGCCCCAATCCACACAGATGTGTGTTAAAGTTGCCACCTTAAGTTGAACCATTAATTAATAAACTCACATCTGTCATGGATACACTCACCCAATCCACATCTACGAGCATAGCATGTCCTAACAGCAAACGTAGAAGTAACTCGCAAAGGTTTGAATGTAATGCAGGTAATAGGTACTACCTCAATCTACTTCCCAGTCCCACATATTAATAGCTCCTACTCATGCAATGTGTGAGGGTTTGACTAATGCAATGAAAACTGGGTAATTGGAAAGTATGATCAAAGTGTTACTTGCCTTGCTGATGATCCGCAAAACCTAGAGATTCAAAGTAGCAAGCGGCGCACTCTGGGTACTCTATCGCAAACAAACAAGCACACAATAAGTACTTAACTAATGCATGGGTAAAACTCAAATAAGAGATCTAACCAGAAAGTTCAACTTAAGAACTCCGGTTTGCAAAAAGAATCAACTCGAAAGAAGCAACAAAACTCAAACTGCGAAAGAAAGGAGCTCCGGTTTGCTAATTGGCCTAAAGTCAAATTTTACAGTAGCCAAAACCTTGTTAAAGTTGGTTAAACGTAAAGAGGGCATCGAGACGAAGATCTGGGATTTTGAATCACCTGATTCCGACTCTCGAGCGAAAAGAAAAACGAAAAACAATATCAGGGCAGAAATCGTGATCGGAATAATCACGGATAAATACCCCGAAAAAGAAAACTGAAGAACAGGCTAACAAACGAACGTTCGCTGTCTGCGGCTAACGGACGAAAACCGTTCGTTAAAACGGACGTACGGACGAACATCCGCTAAATAACTAAACCGAAAAAACCGAACCGATCTAATCTAATAAAAAAAACAGATCTACGGTTTACGGAAACCGATCGGTTCTTAAAAAAACCGACAACTACCTCGTAGCGTCGAACTCCGGCGAGACGACGAGTCCGGCGGCGGGGCGGCGGCGCGGCTACGGTGGGGTGACGGCGAGGCGGCGGTGCGGCGGCGAGGCGGCGGCGCGGTGAGGCGGCGGCGGCGCGAAGTGCGGTGATGGCGCTAGGGCAGGGACGGCGCGGGGCTGGGCGGGCTTGGGCCCCGAGCAGCGGCTTATAAAGCCCAGAGTCCCGAGCCTCTACGGCTCCAAGTCGGTTTGCACTTTTTTTTTAAATAGAGTCCTGGCGCAGAAAAACTAACGAAGGAAATACTAAACGGACTCCAAAAATCCCGAAATAAATTTTCACCATCCTCTAATAATATTTAGGACAAGGTGAACATTTTTCCCGGACCTAAATGAAATTTTGAAAAACGCGCATTTTTTCTATGCAATTAAAATCGCAAATAAATCCAGAAAAATACCAAAAGTGATTTTAACATTTTTCCTCCAATATTTCTGTTATTTTGGAGAAGTCATATTATCTCCGCTCATATTTTGTATCTAGAAATATTTTTAGGAGAGAAAAATAATTAGAATCACACTGTACTCGTACCGGTATTCGAGCGAACTCAAATACGAAAACGGTAAAATTCCCAACTCTCTCCATAGGTCCTTGAGTTGCTTAGAATTTAGAGGAACGCCACAAACAAAAATGCAAAAGCATGAAATGTAGTTATGATCTATGTATAACATTCCAAATTGAAAATTTGGGATGTTACATGGCAGTGATTGAAGAACTCTGTCGATAACACTCCCAGGTGGAAGATCAATTCTCGGCTGAGTCAAGTGGTTATGATATCTAGACATTTTGAGTATGTGTTCACTGATAGGACTATTCTCCTCCATCTTGCAGCTATATAACTTGTTGGAGACTTCATATCTCTCAACCCGGGCATCGGCTTGAAAAATCATTTCCAGCTCCTGGAACATCTCATATGCTCCATGACGTTCAAAACGTCTTTGAAGTCCTGGTTCTAAGCTGTAAAGCATGGCACACTGAACTATAGAGTAGTCATCAGATCGAGCTTGCTAGACGTTCATAACATCTGCTTCAGCTCATGCAGCAGGTGCGTCACCTAGTGGTGCATCAAGGACAAAACTCTTATGTGCAGCAATGAGGATAATCCTCAAGTTACGGACCCAGTCCGTGTAGTTGCTACCATCATCTTTCAACTTAGATTTTTCTAGGAACGCATTAAAATTCAAGGGAACAGTAGCACGGGCCATTGATCTACAACATAGATATGCAAATACTATGAGGACTAAGTTCATGATAAATTAAGTTCAATTAATCAAATTACTAATGAACTCCCACTTAAATTAACATCCCTCGGGTTAACTAAGTGATACATGATCCAAATCAAGTAAACCATGTCCGATCATCACGTGAGATGGAGTAGTCATCAATGGTGAACATCTCTATGTTGATCATATCTACTATATGACTCATGTTTGACCTTTCGGTCTCAAGTGTTCTGAGACCATGTTTGCACATGCTAGGCTCGTCAAGTTTAACCCAAGTATTCTGCGTGCGTAAAACTATCTTACACCCGTTGTATGTGAACGTAGAGTATATCACACCCGATCACCACGTGGTGTCTCGAAACGACGAATTGTAGCAACGATGCATACTCAGGGAGAACTCTATTATCTTGAAATTTAGTGAAGCGATCATCTTATAATGCTACCGCCATACTAAGCAAAATAAGATGCATAAAAGATAAACATCACATGTGTCACGCCCAAGATGCAATTATATCCCGATCACGTGATAACTTCGTGACTGGGGCACAACCGCACTTCGGGCGCTTAGCAAGATGGATATCATTACATCGTACCATTACATACATAGATGGGGATACATACAAGTCATACAATGCCACAAGAATACAACACATCATACACAAGACATCCGACTACGGATGAAAAACATGAAAAGCATGACGACATCCATCCTGCTATCCCAGGCTGCCGACCAGGATCCTATCCCAAGACTGACAAAGAAGAAGAAGAAAGAACTCCAATCACAAGTAAACATCGCTCTCGCGTCAAGTCATCGAAAACCTGCACCTGCAACTGTTGTTGTAGTAACTGTGAGCCACGAGGACTCAGCGATCCCATAACCATGGGTATCAAGACTGGCAAAGCTTAAATGGTATGGAGAGGTTAAGTGGCGAGGTTGGAGCAGCGACTAAGCATTATATGGTGGCTAACTTACGAGTACAAGAATAAGATGAAAATCTACGCAAATGGAAACAACTAGTAATGATCACTAAGTGATCCTGAACTACCTGTGAATCAAAACATAACCCCATCATGTTCTCTTCTCGAAATGAAAAGAGACGATCACAGTTACTCATGCGTTGGCGTATTTTATTTCGGATCATGTGTCAAGTTTTCTGCAACCAGATATTAGCAAATTCTAATATGCCACATAATCGCGGGCACGACTTTCGAAAGATCATAACCCTGCATGGGTGTCCCAACTTAGCCCATTACAAGCTCTCACGATCAGCTGAGGTAAAACCTCTTATCTTAGGGACGACCCGATCAGACTCGGAATCCCGGTGCACAAGATATTTCGACAATGGTAAAAGAAGTCCAGCAAGACCTCCCAGCGTGCCGACACCCTGATACTAGCCGCGCGTATCTCATCTCAGGTCACGTCTGGATTGGCTAAGTTTCCGGCTGGCACACCTATTGGTGGCCCCGGCTACTGCCATTTTGGACCAACACTCATGAGGAGCACTGGCCCGGGTTGTAAATTAATTCCTCGGGGTCCAGAAAGTCCCTATGCAAGTTTTTAGTTATGGCAAATGGTAAAACCAAAGTTGGGCCTTGCTGGAGGAGCTTTATTCAAAGTGAACTATCAAGGGGTCCCATAACCCCCAACCGTGTTAGGAACGCAAACTCAAGGAACATAACACCGGTTTATCGGTTCTTAAGGCGGCATGAGTGTAACAAAACATCGAGCAAAAGGCCAAGCCTTCCACCCATTGCCAAGTATATATGTGCATTAATTATAGTAATAGATATTGTGATATTCCAACATCCAAAATCCAACATGGAGCAATTTTCATCTTCACCTGCAACTAACAACGCTATAAGAGGGGCTGAGCAAGCAGTAACATAGCCATACAACAGTTTGCTGGGATGGTGTCAAAGGTTAGAGGTTTCATGGCAACAATGAGAGGCTGACAACAATAGATAGGCAGCGCGACATATAGCGATAGCATCGAGACAACTAGCATGTCAATGATAGTAAGGAGATCCATGGTGATGGTCATCTTGTCTGAGATCCCGCAAGGAAGAAGTACGAGTCCATGAAGAAGACATAGCCACGTAGACGAACCAAGCGTAGTCGAACGAATCCTCACTATCGCAACGAAACAGGAACTAATGAGAAGAAGCAAATAACATGGTAAACACACAACACATAACCAAGACATGATGCACAACCAAGTATGATGCATGACAAGCTACATGATGCTACTCATGGTAAGAGATGAAGCCTACAAGAACATCACACAAAGCAAGTTTAAATGAGGCCGGAAACAATATATAACAATTCCGGTAAGTCCTCATATGCAAATTTCGAAATTGATCCAGATCTGAACAAACCTTAGGTTCAAGTTGTTAAACAGCAAGTTAACATGCACCATGATGATCTACACAAATTTCTAGACAAGTTACATATAAAGTTCATTTAATTCAGAGCTACGGCCTAGAAGATATGAGCATAACAAGTTACACATGGCATTGATGCAAAATGCATTCAAACATCAAGCACACACTCTCAAAACATGGATACAACATGACATTATGCATCTAAATGCAAAACCAAGCAAGTTTCATATAGAGCATCCTCAAAACGGAGCAACGGTTCAACACATACACACGAAACAAGTTTAAAGGACAAGTTGTCCAAAACAGCAACTAGGCATATTGCGAACATCAAAACAGCATGCTACAAGTACAAGCTAGGCACAAGCATGGCATGAACTCAAATCACAGATTACATGCTTCAAGAAACAACAAGGATCAGGTTCATAGGCATCAAGAGTAATCCAACATGATCAAGGCAACAAGCAAACTTTATATCATAGATTATGACTTAGTGGAAAACAGGGCACATACATGAGCAGAGTTAATATGTCGGCATGTTGGAGGCAAGAAATAATTAAGCTACAACACGAGAACATGGCAAGCAATAGCATGGCATGCTATAACATAACATGGAGTTCAAGGAACACAACATGACATATACATGGGAGCAACAGGTTCATGACATTCATCAAAACAAGATGCAAACATGATATAGCAGATTCTCAGACTTAGTGAAAATCTGGGAGTGCAACAACAACATTATAATGCTGATTTTGGAGGCACATAACAGCAAGCATACCAATCCTAATAAGCATGCAAAGGTCATGAACATGTAGTAGGCATGGCATACACCAAAACTCCATTGTCACAACTTCATAAGATGCATAGAATGATTACAACAAGCTTTGCCAAATTGAACATGCTATTGATAGGCTGACAAATTTATCATAATGACAACTTGAGAGCAAGAAAGAGACAAGCTATAGCAACCTATAATTGCAAACAAGGGCATGGATGGATAGATCATAACAAGGGCTTCAAGATATGATCATTAAATATCTCTAAATATGCATGGATTTGACTGTAGCATCAAGCAAACATGGCATCATAATATAACAGTTTCAGACTTAGCAGTTTTTAACAAGTCTCAGAAAACAGCAAACAGTGAGTAGGTCAATTTGCAAGCTTGTTGCACTCACCACAAGGCATATCATGACAAACCAATTACACCATTTCAAAGATGACATGATTTTGCTCCTAACACATGTTGACATGATGCTCAAACAAAAATCACACATAAAGATATGAAAAAGACAAATGAGCGAGTTATATCAAATTTCAGTAGTTAACAACACTTAGCACTTTTGCAACAGATATTAACATGTCAATATGGATCCTAACATGAATGCAAAGCACACCATCAGTAAGAGCACGAAGAGCACAACAATTTGCATATATAGATCATATCATTCAGACACATATGCACAGAGTAATGACCACCACAAAATGCACATATGAAGTTTGAAACTGGGGAGGGACTTAGTGGTATTTATACCATGCGGATGACTGGGTGGACATTGTCCGGCCCAGGTGGACGTGTCCGATGTAGCTGGGGCGCACGGGCCCACTGGTCAGCGACACGTAGCGGGGCAAAGGAGGCAGCGTCGTGGGGCCGGCAAGGGGAGGTCGGTTCTCGTTGGATCTGACAGCTTCGGTGAGATCAGGGCGCGGGACGGCGAGCGGCTGGGTGGCCGGTGGCATGGGCGAGGGGAAACGCAAGGTGGTGGCGGCAGTCGCCGAATGGAGAAGGCGGGAGGTGCGGTGCAGGGGCGGAGGAGGCCGGAGCTCCAGCGGCGGGGCGATGTCCGGCGGTGACGGGCGCTTGGCGCGGGGCGGCGAGCGCAGGGGAGCGGCGGGGTTCGGGCGGTGGAGCAGCTCGAGACGGCCGGCGGCGACGATGCGGGCGAACGGCGACGGAGGCTTGCGGCGCTCCAGCGAGGCCGCTGGCGAGCGGGTCGGAAGAGGAGGCGTGCCGGGAAGCTGGGAGGAGCGAGGCGACGGGCGGTGACCCGAACCAGACTACGGCGGGATCCGGGCTCGTCTGGTCCCCGGCGGGTCCGAGATGGGCCCTGGCGGGCCTGTGGCTGCTAAAGGAAATATGCCCTAGAGGCAATAATAAATTTGTTATTTTATATTTCCTTATATCATGATAAATGTTTATTATTCATGCTAGAATTGTATTAACCAGAAACTTAGTACATGTGTGAATACATAGACAAAACAGAGTGTCCCTAGTATGCCTCTACTAGACTAGCTCATTGATCAAAGATGGTTATGTTTCCTAAACCATAGACATGAGTTGTCATTTGATCAATGGGGTCACATCATTAGGAGAATGATGTGATGGACAAGACCCATCCGTTAGCTTAGCAACTCGATCGTTTAGTATGTTGCTATTGCTTTCTTCATGACTTATACATGTTCCTATGACTATGAGATTATGCAACTCCCGTTTACCGAAGGAACACTTTGTGTGCTACCAAACGTCACAACGTAACTGGGTGATTATAAAGGTGCTCTACAGGTGTCTCCGAAGGTACTTGTTGGGTTGGCGTATTTCGAGATTAGGATTTGTCACTCCGATTGTCGGAGAGGTATCTCTGGGCCCTCTCGGTAATGCACATCATAATAAGCCTTGCAAGCAAATGACTAATGAGTTAGTCATGAGATGATGTATTACGGAACGAGTAAAGAGACTTTCCGGTAACGAGATTGAACTAGGTATGATGATACCGACGATCGAATCTCGGGCAAGTAACATACCGATGACAAAGGGAACAATGTATGTTGTTATGCAGTTCGACCGATAAAGATCTTCGTAGAATATGTAGGAGCCAATATGGGCATCCAGGTTCCGCTATTGGTTATTGACCGGAGAGATGTCTCGGTCATGTCTACATAGTTCTCGAACCCGTAGGGTCCGCACGCTTAACGTTTCGTTGACGATATAGTATTGAATGAGTTAGGTATGTTGGTGACCGAATGTTGTTCGGTGTCCCGGATGAGATCACGGACATGACGAGGAACTCCGGAGATAAAGATTAATATATGGGATAATAGTGTTTGACCTCCGGAAGGGTTCCAGAATTCACCGGAAGGGGTTCCGGATGTTTCCCGAAATGTTTGGGTACGAGAACACTTTATTTGGGCCAAAGGGGAAAGCCCACGAGGCTTTAGGAAAGTGCAAAAGGAAGTTTTGCGGAGACCAGAGGCTAGACGCCAGGAACCGTGGCGTCTAGGGGGTAGACGCCGGGAACCCTGGCGTCTAGCCCTGGAGTCCGAGTGGGACTCTTTCCTTTCGGGCAAAACCGACTTTGAGGAGGCTTTTGCTCCAAGTTTCGACCCCAGGGCTCAACATATAAATAGAGGGGTAGGGCTAGCACCCAAGACACATCAAGATACACCAAGCCGTGTGCCGGCTACCCCGACCCTCTAGTTTATCCTCCGTCTAGTTTCTGTAGTGCTTGGCGAAGCCCTGCGGAGATTGTTCTTCATCAACAACCGTCACCACGCCGTCGTGCTGCCGGAACTCATCTACTACTTCGCCTGTCTTGCTGGATCAAGAAGGCGAGGATGTCATCGAGCTGAACGTGTGCTGAACGCGGAGGTGCCATATGTTCGGTACTAGATCGGGACGGATCGTGAAGGTGCACGACTACTGTTGGGGAACGTAGTATTTTTAAAAATTTCCTACGATCACGCAAGATCTATCTACTAGATGCATAGCAACGAGAAGGGAGAGTGTGTCTACGTACCCTCGTAGACCGGGAGCGGAAGCGTCAAGTGACGCGGTTGATGTAGTCGAACTTCTTCGCGATCCAACCGATCAAGCACCGAACGTACGGCACCTCCGCGTTCAGCACACGTTCAGCTTGATGACGTCCCACGAGCTCTTGATCCAGTTGAGCTTCACGGGAGAGTTTCGTCAACACGACGGCCTGGTGACGGATATGATGTATCTACCGGCGCAGGGCTTCGCCTAAGCACTGCAACGGTATGACCGAGGTGTGTTTCTGTGGAGAGGGGCACCGCACACGGCTAAAACAATTCAACTTGTGTGTCCTAGGGTGCCCCCTGCCCCCATATATAAAGGAGCAAGGGAGAGGCCGGCCCTAGAGGGGGCGCGCCAAGTGGGGGGAGTCCTACTAGGACTCCCAAGTCCTAGTAGGATTCCCCTTTCCTTTCCGGAGTAGGAGAGAAGGAAAGAGGGGGAGAGGGAGAAGGAAAAGGGGGCTGCACCCCTTGTCCAATTCGGACTAGAAGGGGGGCACGCGCCTCCTTCCTTTTGGCCTCTCTCTTCTATTCCCGTAACTCTCCGGTACTCCGAAAATACCCGAATCACTCGGAACCTTTCCGATGTCCGAATATAGTCGTCCAATATATCGATTTTTACGTCTCGACCATTTCGAGACTCCTCGTCATGTCCCCGGTCTCATCCGGGACTCCGAACTCCTTCGGTACATCAAAACTCATAAACTCATAATACCGATCGTCATCAAACGTTAAGCGTGCGGACCCTACGGGTTCGAGAACTATGTAGACATGACCGAGACTCATCTCCGGTCAATAACCAATAGCGGAACCTGGATGCTCATATTGGCTCCTACATATTCTACGAAGATCTTTATCGGTCAAACCGCATAACAACATACGTTGTTCCCTTTGTCATCGGTATGTTACTTGCCCGAGATTCGATCGTCGGTATCTCAATACCTAGTTCAATCTCGTTACCGGTAAGTCTCTTTACTCGTTCCGTAATACATCATCCTGCAACTAACTCATTAGCTGCAATGCTTGCAAGGCTTATAGTGATGTGCATTACCGAGTGGGCCCAGAGATACCTCTCCGACAATCGGAGTGACAAATCCTAATCTCGAAATACGCCAACCCAACAAGTACCTTCGGAGACACCTGTAGAGTACCTTTATAATCACCCAGTTACGTTGTGACGTTTGGTAGCACACAAAGTGTTCCTCCGGTATTCGGGAGTTGCATAATCTCATAGTCATAGGAACATGTATAAGTCATGAAGAAAGCAATAGCAGTAAAACTTAAACGATCATAGTGCTAAGCTAACGGATGGGTCTTGTCCATCACATCATTCTCCTAATGATGTGATCACGTTGATCAAATGACAACTCATGTCTATGGCTAGGAAACATAACCATCTTTGATCAATGAGCTAGTCTAGTAGAGGCATACTAGGGACACTCTGTTTTGTCTATGTATTCACACATGTACTAAGTTTCCGGTTAATACAATTCTAGCATGAATAATAAACATTTATCATGATATAAGGAAATAAATAATAAATTTATTATTGCCTCTAGGGCATATTTCCTTCAGTCTCCCACTTGCACTAGAGTCAATAATCTAGCACACATCGCCATGTGATTTAATACCGATAGTTCACATCGTTATGTGAATAACACCCATAGTTCACATCACCATGTGACCAACACCCAAAGGGTTTACTAGAGTCAATAATCTTGTTCACATCGCTATGTGATTAATACCCAAGAGTAATAAGGTGTGATCATGTTTTGCTTGTGAGAGAAGTTTAGTCAACGGGTCTGTCACATTCAGATCCGTATGTATTTCGCAAATTTCAATGTCTACAATGCTCTGCATAGAGCTACTCTAGCTAATTGCTCCCACTTTCAATACGCATCCAGATTGATACTTAGAGTCATCTGGATTTAGTGTCAAAGCTTGCATCGGCGTAACCCTTTACGACGAACTCTTTATCACCTCCATAATCGAGAAACATTTCCTTAGTCATCCAGTTACTAAGGATAATTTTGACCGCTGTACAGTGATCTACTCCTGGATCACTATTGTACCCCCTTGACAAACTCATGGCAAGGTACACAACATGTTTGGTACACAGCATGGCATACTTTATAGAACCTATGGCTGAGGCATAGGGAATGACTTTCATTCTCTCTATATTTTTCTGTCGTGGTCTGGCTTTGAGTCTTACTCAACTTCACACCTTACAAGTCAGGCAAGAACTCCTTCTTTGACTGATCCATTTTGAACTACTTCAAAATCTTATCAAGATATGTACTCATCGAAAGTCTTATCAAGCGTCTTGATCTATCTCTATAGATCTTCATGCCCAATATGTAAGCGGCTTCACCAAGGTCTTTCTTTGAAAAACTCCTTTCAAACACTCCTTTATGCTTTCGAGAAAATTCTACATCATTTCTGATCGACAATATGTCATTCACATATACTTATCAGAAAGGTTGTAGTGCTCCCACCCACTTCTTGTAAATACAGGCTTCACCGCAAGTCTGTATAAATCTATATGCTTTGATCAACTTATCAAAGCGTATATTCCAACTCCGAGATGCTTGCACCAGTCCATAGAAGGATCGCTGGAGCTTGCACATTTTGTTAGCACTTTTAGGATTGACAAAACCTTCTGGTTGCATCATATACAATTCTTCTTTAATAAATCCATTAAAGAACGCAGTTTCGTTATCCATTTGCCAGATTTCATAAAATGTGGCAATTGCTAACATGATTCGGACAGACTTAAGCATCGCTACGGGTGAGAAAATCTCATCATAGTCAACACCTTGAACTTGTCGAAAATCTTTCGCAACAAGTCGAGCTTTGTAGACAGTAACATTACCATCGGCGTCAGTCTTCCTCTTAAAGATCCATTTATTTTCAATGGCTTGCCGACCATCGGGCAAGTCAAGCAAAGTCCATACTTTGTTCTCATACATGGATCCCATCTCAGATTTCATGGCCTCGAGCCATTTTGCAGAATCTGGGCTCATCATCGCTTCCTCATAGTTCGTAGGTTCATCATGGTCCAGTAACATGACTTCCAGAACCGGGTTGCCGTACCACTCTGGTGCGGAACGTACTCTGGTTGATCTACGAAGTTTAGCAGTAACTTGATTCGAAGTTTCATGATCATCATCATTAGCTTCCTCACTAATTGGTGTAGGAATCACTGGAACCAGTTTCTGTGATGTACTACTATCCAATTCAGGAGAAGGTACAATTACCTCATCAAGTTCCACTTTCCTCCCACTCACTTCTTTCGAGAGAAACTCCTTCTCTAGAAAGGATCCACTCTTAGCAACAAAGACCTTGCCTTCGGATCTGTGATAGAAGGTGTACCCAACAGTTTCTTCTGGGTATCATATGAAGATTTACTTCTCCGATTTGGGTTCGAGCTTATCACGTTGAAACTTTTTCACATAAGCATCGCAGTCCCAATCTTAAAGAAATGACAGCTTAGGTTTCTCATCAAACCATAGTTCATACGATGTCATCTCCACGGATTTAGATGGTGCCCTATTTAACGTGAATGTAGCTGTCTCTAATGCATAACCCCAAAAGAGATAGTGGTAGATTGGTAAGAGACATCATCGATCGCACCATATCTAATAAAGTACGGTTACGACGTTCGGACACACCATTACGCTGTGGTGTTCCGGGTGGCGTGAGTTGTGAAACTATTCCACATTGTTTCAAATGAAGACCAAACTCGTAACTCAAATATTCTCGTCCACGATCAGATCGTAGAAACTTTATTTTCTTGTTACGATGATTCTCTACTTCACTCTGAAATTCTTTGAACTTTTCAAATATTTCAGACTTGTGCTTCATTAAGTAGATATACCCATATCTGCTCAAATCATCAGTGAAAGTCAGAAAATAACGATACCCGCCGCGAGCTTCAACACTCATTGGCCCACATACATCAGTATGTATGATTTCCAACAAATCTGTTGCTCGCTCCATAGTTCCGGAGAACGGAGTTTTAGTCATCTTGCCCATGAGGCATGGTTCACAAGCACCAAGTGATTCATAATCAAGTGATTCCAAAAGTCCATCACTATGGAGTTTCTTCATGCATTTTACACCAATATGACCTAAACGGCCGTGCCACAAATAAGTTGCACTTATCATTATTAACCCTGCATCTTTTGGCTTCAATTTTATGAATATGTGTATCACACGATCGAGATCCAACAAACCATTTTCATTGGGTGTATGACCATAGAAGGTTTTATTCATGTAAACAGTACAACAATTATTCTCTAACTTACATGAATAACCGTATTGCAATAAACATGATCAAATCATATTCATGTTCAACACAAACACCAAATAACACTTATTTAGGTTCAACACTAATCCCGAAAGTATAGGGAGTGTGTGATGATGATCATATCAATCTTGGAACTACTTCCAATACACATCGTCACTTCATCCTTTAACTAGTTTTTGTTCATTATGCAACTCCCATTTCGAGTTACTACTCTTTAGCAACTAAACCAGTATCAAATACCGAGGGGTTGCTATGAACACTAGTAAAATACACATCAATAATCTGTATATCAAATATACCTTTGTTCACTTTGCCATCCTTCTTATCCGCCAAGTATTTAGGGCAGTTCCACTTCCAGTGACCATTTCCTTTGCAGTAGAAGCACTTAGTTTCAGGCTTGAGTTTAGCTTTGGGTTTCTTCATGGGAGTGACAACTTGCTTGTCATTCTTCTTGAAGTTCCCCTTCTATCCCTTTGCCCTTTACTTGAAACAAGTGGTCTTGTTAACCATCAACACTTGATGCTCTTTCTTGATTTCTACCTTTGCCGATTTCAGCATCGCGAAGAGCTCGGGAATTACTTTCTTCATCCCTTGCATATTATAGTTCATCACGAAGTTCTACTAACTTTGGTGATAGTGACTAGAGAATTTTGTCAATTACTATCTTATCTGGAAGATTAACTCCCACTTGATTCAAGCAATTGCAGTACCCAGACAATCTGAGCACATGCTCACTGGTTGAGCTATTCTCCTCCATCTTGTAGGCAAAGTACTGTCAGAGGTCTCATACCTCTCGACACGGGCATGAGTATGAAATACTAATTTCAACTCTTGGAACATCTTATATGCTCCGTGGCATTCAAAACGCTTTTGAAGTCCCGGTTCTAAGCCGTAAAGCATGGTGCACTTAAACTATCAAGTAGTCATCATACCGAGCTTTTGTTTAAACGTTCATAACGTCTGCATCAGCTCCTGCAATAGGTCTGTCACCTAGCGGTGCATCAAGGACATAATTCTTCTGTGCAGCAATGAGGATAATCCTCAGATCACGGAACAATTCCGCATCATTGCTACTAACATCTTTCAACTTAGTTTTCTCTAGGAACATATACAAAATAAACAGGGAGCAACATCGCGAGCTATTGATCTACAACATAGATATGCTAATACTACCAGGACTAAGTTCATGATAAATTAAAGTTCAATTTAATCATATTACTTGAAGAACTCCCACTTAGATAGACATCCCTCCGGTCATCTAAATGATCACGTGATCCAAATCAACTAAACCATGTCCGATCATCACGTGAGATGGAGTAGTTTCAATGGTGAACATCTTATGTTGATCATATCTACTATATGATTCACGCTCGACCTTTCGGTCTCCAGTGTTCCGAGGCCATATCTGCATATGCTAGGCTCGTCAAGTTTAACCCGAGTATTCTGCGTGTGCAAAACTGGCTTACACCCGTTGTATTTGAACGTAGAGCTTATCACACCCGATCATCACGTGGTGTCTCGGCACGACGAACTTTCGCAACGGTGCATACTCAGGAAGAACACTTATACCTTGAAATTTAGTAAGGGATCATCTTATAATGCTACCGTCGTTCTAAGCAAAATAAGAAGCATAATAAGATAAACATCACATGTAATCAAAATATGTGACATGATATTGCCATCATCATCTTTTGCTTTTGATCTCCATCTCCAAAGCACCGTCATGATCACCTTCGTCACCGGCGCGACACCTTGATCTCCATCGTAGCATCGTTGTCGTCTCGCCAACTATTGCTTCTACGACTATCGCTACCGGTTAGTGATAAAGTAAAGCAATTACATGGCGATTGCATTTCATACAATAAAGCGACAACCATATGGCTCCTGCCAGTTGCCGATAACTTTACAAAACATGATCATCTCATACAAAACCGTATATCTCATCATGTCTTGACCATATCACATCACAACATGCCCTGCAAAAACAAGTTAGACGTCCTCTACTTTGTTGTTGCAAGTTTTACGTGGCTGCTACGGGCTTAGCAAGAACCGTTCTTACCTACGCATACAAAAACCACAACGATGTTTCGTCAAGTATGTGCTGTTTTAACCTTCACAAGGACCGGGCGTAGCCACACTTGATTCAGCTAAAGTGAGAGAGACAGACACCCGCCAGTCACCTTTAAGCAACGAGTGCTCATAACGGTGAAACCAGTCTCGCGTAAGCGTACGTGTAATGTCGGTCCGGGCCGCTTCATCTCACAATACCGCCGAACCAAAGTATGACATGCTGGTAAGCAGTATGACTAGTATCGCCCACAACTCATTGTGGTCTACTCGTGCATATCATCTACGCATAGACCTGGCTCATGATGCCACTGTTGGGGAACGTAGTATTTTTAAAAATTTCCTACGATCACGCAAGATCTATCTACTAGATGCATAGCAACGAGAAGGGAGAGTGTGTCTACGTACCCTCGTAGACCGGGAGCGGAAGCGTCAAGTGACGCGGTTGATGTAGTCGAACTTCTTCGCGATCCAACCGATCAAGCACCGAACGTACGACACCTCCGCGTTCAGCACACGTTCAGCTTGATGACGTCCCACGAGCTCTTGATCCAGTTGAGCTTCACGGGAGAGTTTCGTCAACACGACGGCGTGGTGACGGATATGATGTATCTACCGGCGCAGGGCGTCGCCTAAGCACTGCAACGGTATGACCGAGGTGTGTTTCTGTGGAGAGGGGCACCGCACACGGCTAAAACAATTCAACTTGTTTGTCCTAGGGTGCCCCCTGCCCCCATATATAAAGGAGCAAGGGAGAGGCCGGCCCTAGAGGGGGCGCGCCAAGTGTGGGGAGTCCTACTAGGACTCCCAAGTCCTAGTAGGATTCCCCTTTCCTTTCCGGAGTAGGAGAGAAGGAAAGAGGGGGAGAGGGAGAAGGAAAAGGGGGCTGCACCCCTTGTCCAATTCGGACCAGAAGGGGGGCACGCGCCTCCTTCCTTTTGGCCTCTCTCTTCTATTCCCGTAACTCCCCGGTACTCCGAAAATACCCGAATCACTCGGAACCTTTCCGATGTCTGAATATAGTCGTCCAATATATCGATTTTTATGTCTCGACCATTTCGAGACTCCTCGTCATGTCCCCGGTCTCATCCGGGACTCCGAACTCCTTCGGTACATCAAAACTCATAAACTCATAATACCGATCGTCATCAAACGTTAAGCGTGCGGACCCTACGGGTTCGAGAACTATGTAGACATGACCGAGACTCATCTCCGGTCAATAACCAATAGCGGAACCTGGATGCTCATATTGTCTCCTACATATTCTACGAAGATCTTTATCGGTCAAACCGCATAACAACATACGTTGTTCCCTTTGTCATCGGTATGTTACTTGCCCGAGATTCGATCGTCGGTATCTCAATACCTAGTTCAATCTCGTTACCGGAAAGTCTCTTTACTCGTTCCGTAATACATCATCCTGCAACTAACTCATTAGCTGC
Organism: Secale cereale; assembly: GCA_902687465.1. Taxonomy (NCBI): domain Eukaryota; kingdom Viridiplantae; phylum Streptophyta; class Magnoliopsida; order Poales; family Poaceae; genus Secale; species Secale cereale. The sequence goes on along the minus strand of LR738710.1, from coordinate 703,940,315 downwards.
AATGCTTGCAAGGCTTATAGTGATGTGCATTACCGAGTGGGCCCAGAGATACCTCTCCGACAATCGGAGTGACAAATCCTAATCTCGAAATACGCCAACCCAACAAGTACCTTCGGAGACACCTGTAGAGTACCTTTATAATCACCCAGTTACGTTGTGACGTTTGGTAGCACACAAAGTGTTCCTCCGGTATTCGGGAGTTGCATAATCTCATAGTCATAGGAACATGTATAAGTCATGAAGAAAGCAATAGCAGTAAAACTTAAACGATCATAGTGCTAAGCTAACGGATGGGTCTTGTCCATCACATCATTCTCCTAATGATGTGATCACGTTGATCAAATGACAACTCATGTCTATGGCTAGGAAACATAACCATCTTTGATCAATGAGCTAGTCTAGTAGAGGCATACTAGGGACACTATGTTTTGTCTATGTATTCACACATGTACTAAGTTTCCGGTTAATACAATTCTAGCATGAATAATAAACATTTATCATGATATAAGGAAATAAATAATAAATTTATTATTGCCTCTAGGGCATATTTCCTTCAACTACATCAACCGCGTTGATAAACGCTTCCGCTTTCGGTCTACGAGGGTACGTAGACACACTCTCCCCTCTCGTTGCTATGCATCTAGTAGATAGATCTTGCGTGATCGTTGGAATTTTTTGAAAATACTACGTTCCCCAACAGCTGCGGGGGAGAGGCCAGGGGCACGGGAGGCAACGTGGCCGGCTCTGAGTGGCTGGAGCGGCGCTCAGGGTGGCGGCTGGCCACTGGTGGGGCGCCAAGTGGCAAGGAATGGCTGGGGCGCGCCGAAAAACGAGGAGAAGAGGTGGGAGGCGGTTGGCTGCAGGTAGGGGAAGGGTAGGGCTAGGTTAGGCCATTTTTGGCATGTGTAGGTGTATATATAGGGTAGGTAGTTAGGGTTAGGGGATTTAGGGGTATTTGGACCATGCGATCATCATCGGACGGTTTCGGTCGCGGGGTTGGTTAGCTGGGCTAATTGGGTGGTAGTGGGCTATGTAGGAGGGGTCTCGGGCTGAGAGGAGAGAAGAGAAAGAGGCCCGGTTGGCGTTTCGGAGACCGAAACATCCAACTTTAGACTGGCAACGGTGCCGCTACGGAAGACGGTTGGGCTATCAAACGGACTCTGAATGCGACGGAATTTGACATGCGGTCTACCTACACTATAATAAGATCGCACACCAAGATTCAACCCATTCCAAGAATGTTTTTTGGACACTTATAAAAATAATATTCGGAGGCGCCGCGGGCGCGTGCGAGCGTGTCTGGACTCCGAACGGACAAAGGAGAGGACGGGGCATCGGGCAACTACGAACGGATGCAAGTTTTGAAAACCATGCAGAGGAAATGCACATGATGACATGACAAAGTGCAACATGCAAGCAGATGACATGGCAATGACAACGAATAAGAGGATGACACTTGGCGCATCGGTCTCGGGGTGTCACAACACTCCCCTACTAACAAGAGATCTCGTCCCTAGATCTTAGGAACGAGACGGGATAGGAATAAGAAGAACAAAGTTGCTTCTAGGACAAAAGAGTGAAGCCAAAGAACCTTGAGTGGTTGAACAATTCGAAAGAAATAATACAACGGAGATGAAAGAGATTGAGAAGCTCCATTAAAAAAGAGGAACAAGGAACTTTACGAGAACCTTGGCGGTAGAAAGACAAGAATCAAGAGCTTAACAACCGAAAAGGAATATGAAACTGCACCGGTATAACGAGATAACCAAGGAGCAAGAATGATTTTGAAACCCCTCCAGCTAAAAGAGATAGAAATGGAATTCGAACATAGGGATTTGGGCAGCACTCCGGCTGAAAATGGAAGGGATAGAACATAACCTCGAGAAGATGGAACGATACTTGACGAGATGAACAACACGATGCCTCTGGAAGAAATGAAAGAGTGAAATGAAAAGAACTGTCAATAGAACAACAAGTTCCACCACTAATGAATTTGAAAGAGAATCTTCAAGAGAAAGGCTTGAACAGAGTTGTTGAGAAAATCAACAACAAAAGAATACGCTTGTTGTGGACTTATGGAAAACATCTCAAGACTTGAGGTGAATTTCTGCCACAACCAAATGATTGAATAGATGAGAATGAAGAAATGCAAAACTCCACTTCAAAAGAATATGGAGAATTAATTGCACTTCGAGACGCAAGAAGAAGAATACTTGATCTGCTCCACAAGAATTTTGATGAACATTTGACGAATGAATTAACTCATGAAGAACCACCATGAGGAACTCCGGGAACAAAAGGATGATTATATAGGGATGAAGGATGACAAGAATAAGATTAAAGCCTTGCGATGATTTAGATAGAGCTCCGACGAGATGGCCGAGAAAAAGTTAAACTCCAGAAAATAAAAGAAGAAAACACTTGGGATTTGAATTTATTCGTCAAGAACAAACTCTGAAGGAAGGGTTTACTCAACTTGATGAAAAGAATAAGAATTAAGTTATGCTTATCCTACACCAATTAAATTGATGAAGCAATCGATTTGCATACCACTTATTCTCGTTAACAAGATTAAGTGGAGATATAGCACAAAACTTGAGAAAGTCTTCATGAACCACCGGTAGGGTTGGAAAGAAAGAATGAATTGATATGATAACACAGAAAAAGAACTCTTGAACGATTCACCGTAAGAATTGAAACCGAGTGATGACAGAGAATAATCTACCGTAAGGAATTGAAATTGAGTGAATACAAGAGAATGAATCGCCGGGAAGAATAAAGCACTTGAGGAAACTTAGATGCAAGAGAACGAAGAGATCGCGAACTGGTTAAAGAATACTTGGACAAAGCACCGGAAGAATATGGAGACGAACAAAGATGCATCAATGAAGAATAGTTGGAGGACGAAGTTGCAAACTACGGACGAAGAAATCTTCTGAAATGATGGCCTTCGGAGAATCACAATGGAAAGAATTCATGAAATACTTCGGATGGTTAAGGAAACGAATTTGTCACGCTCGAAACAATTAAGGAGATTGCATTACACTTGAATGATGAATAATCGAGAGAATGGACAAGATTCGGAGGAAAACTGTTCTTCGGTTGATGTAGTCTGATATGTCTCCAACCTATCTATAATTTTTGATTGTTCCATGCTATTATATTATCCTTCTAGGATGTTTTATGGGCTTTTATATACACTTTTATATGATTTTTGGGATTAACCTATTAACCCAGAGCCCAGTGCCAGTTTCTGATTTTCTCTTGTTTTAGAGTATCGCAGAAAAGGAATATCAAACGGAGCCCAATTGACCTGAAACTCAACGGAGATTATTTTTGGACCAGAAGAAGCCCAGGAAGTGTCGGAGAGGGACCAGAAGGTTCCCGGGCTGCCCACGAGGGTAGGGGGCGCGCCCCCTGCCTCGTGGACATCCCAGAGGTCCCCTTTACTTGTCCCCGACTCCAACACCTCCTATATATACAGAAACCTCCAGAAAATAACCTATATAGGGAGTTCCACCGCCGAAAGCCTTTGTTGCCACGAAAACCAATCTAGACCCCGTTCCGGCACCCTGCCGGAGGGGAAATCCCTCTCCGGTGGCCATCTTCATCATCCCGGCGCTCTCCATGACGAGGAGGGAGTAGTTCACCCTCGGAGCTGAGGGTATGTATCAGTAGCTATGTGTCGTGTTCTTGAGATGGCACGATCTTGATGTATCGTGAGCTTTGCTATTATAGTCGGATCTTATGATGCTTCTCCCCCTCTATCTTCTTGTAATGGATTGAGTTTTCCCTTTGAAGTTATCTTATCGGATTGAGTCTTTAAGGATTTGAGAACACTTGATGTATGTCTTGCATGTGCTTATCTGTGGTGACAATGGGATATCACGTGATCTACTTGATGTATGTTTTGGTGATCAACTTGCGGGTTCAGTGACCTTGTGAACTTATGCATAGGGGTTGGCACACATTTTCGTCTTGACTCTCCGGTAGAAAATTTGGGGCACTCTTTGAAGTACTTTGTGTTGGTTGACCAGATGAATATGAGATTGTGTGATACATATCATATAATCATGCCCACAGATACTTGAGGTAGCAACGGAGTATCTAGGTGACATTAGGGTTTTGGTTGATTTGTATCTTAAGGTGTTATTCTAGTACGAACTCTAAGATAGATCGAACGGAAATAATAGCTTCGTGTTATTTTACTACGGACTCTTGAATAGATTGATCAGAAAGAATAACTTTGAGGTGGTTTCGTACCCTACCATAATCTCTTCGTTTGTTCTCCGCTATTAGTGACTCTGGAGTGACTCTTTGTTGTATGTTGAGGGATAGTTATATGATCCAGTTATGTTATTATTGTAGAGAGAACTTGAACCTGTGAAAGTATGAACCCTAGCCCTTGTTTCAAAGCATTGCTATATCGTTTATGCTCACTTTTATCATTAGTTACCTTGCTGTTTTTATATTTTCATATTACAAAAACCTATATCTACCATCCATATTGCACTTGTATCACCCTCTCTTCACCGAACTAGTGCACCTATACAATTTACCGTTGTATTGGGTGTGTTGGGGACACAAGAGACTCTTTGTTATTTGGTTGCAGGGTTGTTTGAGAGAGACCATCTTCATCCTACGCCTCCCACAGATTGATAAACCTTAGGTCATCCACTTGAGGGAAATTTGTTACTGTCCTACAAACCACTGCACTTGAGGCCCAACAACGTCAACAAGAAGAAGGTTGCGTAGTAGATATCACAGTTGAACTTTTTTGCGCTTCAACCGATCAAGGACCGGACGCACGGCACCTCCGTGTTCTGCACACGTTCAGCTCGGTGACGTCCCTCGCCTTCTTGATCCAACAAGATGTCGAGGTAGTAGATGAGATCCGTCAGCATGACGGCATGGTGACGGTGATAGTGAAGTGATCTCCACAGGGCTTTGCCTAAGCACTAAGAAAATATGACCGGGGTGTAAACGGTGGAAGGGGCACCACACACGGCTAACAATTGATGTTGTGTATTCTAGGCGCCCCCTCTCCCTCATATATATAGGTGGGAGGGGTGGAGAGGCCAGGGCGTGCCCTAGGGCTAGCCGCCGGCCCCTTAGGGGCCTGCTTTGCCCTGCGCGCCCCGTGCCATGATTATCTGAGAGGGAAGGAAAGAGGGGGTTGAGGCAAGGAAGTGTGAATCATATTCCACACTTTCCTTTCCCTTCTCCCCTTTCCTTCTCCTCCTTAGGCTGGCCCATATGGGGGGCGCACCAGCCCCTTGTGGTTGGTGTGTTTCCCCTCTTGGCCCATGATACGTCCCAAACGTATCCATAATTTTTGCTTGTGACATGCTTGTTTTGCATCATTGTCTCATGTTTATATCCAAGTTTTCTATCTTTTTAGGCATTTATTGGACTAACCTACTAATGGTTGCAAAAGTGCACAATGTTCTTGTTTTACACTTTATTGTGTAGGAATTACTTGGAAATTCACAAAAACGCAAAAGGAGTCGTATTGGAGTAGGACTCTGACTTTCCTGAAATCTGTCTGAGAACGTTTTTTGAAGATGGTCACGTTCCGGCACGAAGACGACGTCAAACGGAAAACGTCTAGTTGCGAAAGTTGTGGGGAATTTCGAGAGGATGCTTCTGGATATAAAATTTGTCCAAATCAGAGTCCGGACGGCCGAAAAAAGCCCGTTTTACTGAAGCCCAAAATCTGATGACGGGAATCCGAGAGTCTATATAAAGAGAGGAAACCTAGGTCACCAAGAGCCACGAATTTTCCTCCTCCCAAGCCGCCGTCTTGGAGGGGAGGACCAGCACCATTGCAGCACCATCCACAAGGAAGAAGGGGGGCCAAGGAGCCGCTGCCCCCTAGGGCCGCCGCCGCCCCCTAGGGCCGCCGCCGCCCCTAAGGCCACTGCCGCCCCCTAGGGCCGTCGGCCGTCTCCTCCTAGCGGGGCTGCACCTCTCCATCAACACCACCATCAAGCTCCTCCTCACCATGTCCATGTGTGAGTAGTCTTCTCCGGGGCTGAGGGCTTGTACGTGTAGCTATGTGGTTATCTCTCTCTCTCTCGTGATGTGATCTTCGTTGTGATCATAGGCTATGTTAATCTAGGGTGATCCCATGATACTTCCCCTTCCTCTATGTATTGGATTGATGTACTCATTTGTCTTTATCTAGTATAATCCCCGAGACCAAGGTGACAGCGGTCTATTGGACATGGATTAGAAGAATATTTTCATGAGTGATTTCCTCTTTTGTGTGTTGATTGAAGATTGAGAGTCTCTTGGTGCTTGTCTTTGACTATCCTTTAGATATGTTGTGGTGATTGTGGTACTCTCTTTGGATGGCCGCGGTGACATTGGGAAATCCATAGATTGAGAACTACGAACTTTGAGGTGTGCTTTTGTAGCCCTACATAATTCTCGTCCTCTCTTGACCACAAAGGAATGACCCCCGGGTGCGTCTCCATTGCATGTTTTATGGGAAATATCATGTGATTCGATTATGTTAATGTTGTTGGGAGTTGCCACTAGTGAAAGTATGAAGCCTAGGCCTTGTTTCCACCATTGCAATACCATTTGTGCTCATGTTTACCACTTGTTTGCTTGCTGCACTTTTTATTACAGATTTATATTACTTTGCTTTGCCACTCCTATCATCCATATTTTACCATCTCTTCGCCGAACTAGTGCACGTATACATCTGACAAGTGTATTAGGTGTGTTGGGGACACAAGAGACTTCTTGTATCTTGATTGCAGGGTTGCTTGAAAGGGGTACGTTCAACCTCCACTTCCCTGAGTTCGATAAACCTTGGGTTACTCACTTAAGGGAAATTTGCTGCTATCCTACAAACCTCTGCTCTTGGAGGCCCAACACTGTCTACAGGAATAGAAGCGTGTAGTAGACATCAAGCTATTTCTGGCGCCGTTGCCAGGGAAGTGAGGTAAGTGAAGGTACCTTCTCTAGATCTTGCAATTAAATCTTTTTGTTTCTTGTTTTTATTTCACTTGTTATGTTTATGGAAAACCGCAATTTTAGTTCGCTGCTTGGGGATGGCCGCTTTACCACACCCGTGGTAGAGAAGTCTCCTCCACCTACTGAATGTATCCCGTTCAAAATACCACTTGGGATAATTGAAATAATTAGGAATGATTGTTATGATGGGACAGTCAATCCTAGTATTCATTTGTTGAAACTTACAGAACTTTGTGAGTTGTTTAAGATTTCAGGTTTGACAAGAGATGGAGTCATGAGGAAATTATCTGCCTTGTCACTGAAAGGAAAAGCATTGGAATGGTATAGGCTACTAGATGACTCTCACCTGCTGGATTGGGAAGAGATCCAGTCTCTTTTTCACTCCAAGTTTTATCCTCTTCATGAAGACCATGAGAATAGGAATTATGTTTATAATTTCTATCCTCATGCCGGAGAGAGCATAGCTCAAGCTTGGGGGAGACTGAAAACGTTAATGCTAAAATGTCCTAACCATGGGCTCCCCAAAGATATGATTATTACTAATTTCTATGCGAGGCTCTCTCGACGGGATAAAGATTTGCTCGATGCTTCCTCTATGGGTTCTTTCACAAACGAAAAGATTGATGCTAAATGGGAACTCCTTGAAAGAATTCAACGCAACACTGAAGATTGGGAGATCGACAAAGGTAAAGAGTCAAGTATAGTTTATGAGTATGATTGCATTAAGTCCTTCGTTGAAACTACAAGTTTTAATAAGTTTAGTGCTAAGTTTGGGCTTGATTCTCAACTCCTTGTTGATTTCCTCAAATCTTTTGCTTCACATCTTAATATGCCTAAGGAGGATTGAATCAAGCATCATGAACCTTTTAAAGAGATTTGCAAAGAAAATGAAATTGTTCATGATGATTGCAACATGCATGATCCAATTCCTAAAAATGAAGTTTTATATAAGCATGTTAATTTTTGTGGAGTGGATAGACCTTGTGAAAGGCCTATGATTGAAGAAGAGAAGTATTGTAAGCAACATAAGCATGAAAGAACAATCACTTGGGTCAAAGATTTAAATGAAATTACTAGAGAATTGTGTGACCTTTATCCTTTCACTTGTGAACTTTGTTGTATAGAGGGTCACTTTAATTTTCAACGCATGCACTTTCAAAACATAACTGTTAACCAGTTGTGTGATAACATGATCACCTCTGATCTTTATGATGAGCTTATTTTATTTTTGATGTGTGAAGAGTTATCAGAAAAGACTTCTTGGCTAGATGTTAATGCCATAGGAATAAAAAACACTTTGCAAAATTGCCATCTCTATTGTGTTGTTAATTGCCATGAAAATGATTACATAAGTAAGATTAGAAAGGAGGGAACTTTACCAAAGTATAAAAATGTCTCTTATATTTCTGCTAATAAAAAGGAGTTTCTCCCAAGTTTCCCCTATTGTTTCTAATGATAAACCAGGATATGTAGAGAAGCTTCATCTCCAACCACTCCCTCCTAAGGTGAAGAAGAAGAAAAAGAAGAGGAGGAGGAAGAGGAGCAAGAAGGAAGAAGAATGGGTATCAACCTGGCCTGAGCATATTCCTCCCATCAACTTTTATCCTAACGGTTGTAAGTTTAAAGAAGAAGGTGAAGTTTATTGCCTTAATTATCATCTTGATGATACGTCCGTAGGTACTATTGAAGATGATTTTGATTATGATATGCATGTTACTTATTGTGATTGGGAAAATGATGATAATGCTACTTATGATCTTGAAAATCTTTTTGGTACCAACTCTGAAAGTGATGATATGGAAAGCTCTAAGCTTGGGGATGATAGGATTGCAAATCCTTTACCCATTAGTGAAGTGATAATTGATAATTATTTTGCTAGTAAGAATAAAGACAACATGTTTACAAATATAGTTGCTAGCAATGATAATGCTCTTCTCTACTATGATGATGTTATAGCTCCAATCTATAGTGATTATAAAGGTACCTATGACATAAGGAGAAATTATCCTTATGAAACTTGTCATAATCATGGAGGGAATTACTCCCTTGTTGAACACCATCTTCCTAATACACAATTAATCTATAGTGTTCAAGTTGTTTATGATAGTCCTACTCCCACTATTACCAATGAGAAAGATTATGCTTATGTGGAGAGTAAGAGTACCTTTTTGCATGTGGATCATGGTAACAATGCTTTATGTGATGCTTATATTGTTGAGTTTATTCATGATCCCACTGAAAATTATTATGAGAAGGGAACATATGCTTATAGATATTTCAATAATATCAAGTTCCCTCTCTTTATGTTGAAGGTTTTGAAGCTGCACTTGTTTTGTCTTCCTATGCTTATTGCTTTGTGCTTCAATGAATTATTCTATTGCAATATTCCTATGCATTGGAAGCATGTTAGACTTAAATGTGTTTGGTATTTGCTTCTTGATGCTCTCTTTTGTTCTTCAACTCTTATTCCTACGAGAACATCATTAAAGTCTTAAGCCTATCTTTATGGCTATAAAGAAAGAGCTCTAGGGAGACAACCCTTGTTATCTTTGCTTTCAATTTGTTCTTTAAGTTTTTAGTGGTCTTGATGTTTGTTAATACAGTAGCATCATCATTGTATCTTTTCTTTTTCAGCTTTGTGCCAAGTTTAGCCTCTGATTGCAAGAAAGTTCAAAAGTTGTGACGTGCTGTCCAGGAAACAGATTCTGTCCTTGGACAGAAAAATTCATATAAAATCACCAGATCATCTTTTTGATCTGAATTTTTTTGACAGCGTGCTCTATACAATTGGCTTTCGAGCGTCTGTTCTGAGTTTTTTGATTTGAGTTACAGAAGTGCCCCGAAAAAATTATTTACTACCTGCTGGTCTGTTTTTCACAAATTCTGTCCTGTTTTGCCTTTTCTTCGTTTTGCAGACTTTAAGCTTGCTTTTTCTTTGCAAAAACCTTTTGGCAATCTTGAGAAACAGTAGCTCTTCAAGATTATCCTTATTTCCAGTAGGGAAAAATTATTTTATTGTGGGTACTAACCTCGCTAATCAGATTATGACGAGTTATGTATGAAGGGAGTTTTCAAGTGTACGAGGGAAGATGATAAAAGAAGATTCAGGAGGGTCAAACGCTCAAGCTTGGGGATGCCCCCGTGCACCCCCAAGAAATATTCAAGAAGACTCAAGCATCTAAGCTTGGGGATGCCCCCATGCATCCCCTTCTCCATCAACAATTATCAGTTCGTCTTTCGTTCCACAATATTTTAATCACTTCATGCGTTATGTGCTATGCTTGGAGCGTCTTGATCTTAGTTCCCTTTTTAGTTTTCTTTAGCTTTGCTTGCTGTTCATAATAAGTTAGATCCTAGCCTTCATTGTTTGGGATAGACATACGCTCCACTTCAACCTAGAACACAACATAGGATTTTTATGCTTATCTTTGCTGTGTGTGTTCTTTGTCTTTCAATAGCTACTGTCATGTTTAGCTCTTAGTTTTCATGCTTTTCTTTTTAAAGAGCTTTTGTTTAGTTGGTTGCTGAACTCTCTTGAGTTATCATGCTTATATTGTTAAGAGAGTTTGTCTGTGGCACTGGTTGATATGTCTATGATAAAAATGCTATGTGCATAATGGTGCTTAGTAGTTCATGTTTTCTTATGGTTAGTCTCAAATAGTTGGGGGGGTTTTAATGTGTTATTGAAGTACCAACATGATTTGTTTGCCTATGATGTGGTATGGTTTAGTGATATCTTCCTCCAAGAATTTATTTTGATTGACTTGGCATATGCTCACGCATATTTAAGACTGTAAAGAAAGTCTATCAAGCCTTGATGATCTTTAATTTCTGAGTAGTGATATAACTTCCATGCCCGATTCAATGTTGCTTTGTCGCTCTGCATGATTATGGCCGTCATTGCTCTCTTAGTTGGTCGCTCCCAGTCTTTTGCTAGCCTTCACCTGTACTAAGCGGACTGACTGCTTGTGCATCCAAAATCCTTGAAACCAGTTATGCCATATGAGTCCACCATACCTTCCCATACATGGTATTTACTTGCCATTCCTAACGAAGACTATCTTGTACCATCTCGAAATTATTCAAAAGCATTTCTCTTTTGTGCCTCTGTTTTAGCTCATGAGGAAGTAGTAGTTAATTCATGATCTTTTTAAGTTGGACAAGTTTCACCCCGGGATTACATGTCTAATCTGCAAACCCCTAATACGAGAAGGAACTGGCAAAGAGTGCGCCCGGCTCATAAAAAATACAACAAACACACCCTCCTTCACGCTTTGTTCATGAGAAATCAGAAAACTTTTGGCAGTGATAAACAAAGTAGATTAAGGGGATGTGATCGTCCCCATGCGGGAGCCGTTCCTCGAAACTTGTCCAGCTAGAGAAGTAATTGAGTTATCTACTAGCATTCGTTGACGAAATATGCATCTCCCTAAAATCATTTTTACCTTTTTTAAAAAATCAAGAGCTCTGGTACATGTTTAGTCTTTGTTTCCAACCACGGGTTTTCAACCTTGCCATCAAAAGCCACGGTTCAAGAGTCTCCACCTTCTTTCTTCAAGCACCAACTATTGAGAGCATGATTGTCATTCTGAGTGTAATGTGCATTGTCCCAAAGTACCATTGTCTTCTGCATGATTATGATATCGCTTATTCTGAAATCATTGTATCTAGTCGTCACTTAAACTTCGGAGGTGCTCCTGCATTTATGTTTTGCTTCACTAAAGGGGGCAAGCGAGGTATCACTTTGTCATGTTTGCACACCATGCTCACTACAAATCTATTGGGTGTTCCAGTATCATATTGTAAACTTTCAGTTCTTTATGATATTCTCATGAGGTAACTTAATTACTAAAGATTCATTACCTCAATAAGCATTTGTCAGGTGATTGTGAAAGACTCTTTGGTAGCATGTCACCACAGAAATTATGCTTGTTATCATTTACCTACTCGAGGACGAGCAGGAATTAAGCTTGGGGATGTTGATACGTCCCAAACGTATCCATAATTTTTGCTTGTGATATGCTTGTTTTGCATCATTGTCTCATGTTTATATCCAAGTTTTCTATCTTTTTAGGCATTTATTGGACTAACCTACTAATGGTTGCAAAAGTGCACAATGTTCTTGTTTTACACTTTATTGTGCAGGAATTACTTGGAAATTGACAAAAACGCAAAAGGAGTCGTATTGGAGTAGGACTCTGACTTTCCTGAAATCTTTCTGAGAACGTTTTTTGAAGATGGTCACGTTCCGGCCCGAAGACGACGTCAAACGGAAAACGTCTAGTTGCGAAAGTTGTGGGGAATTTCGAGAGGATGCTTCTGAATATAAAATTTGTCCAAATCGGAGTCCGGACGGCCGAAAAAAGCCAGTTTTACTGAAGCCCAAAATCTGATGACGGGAATCCGAGAGTCTATATAAAGAGAGGAAACCTAGGTCACCAAGAGCCACGAATTTTCCTCCTCCCAAGCCGTCGTCTTGGAGGGGAGGACCAGCACCATTGCAGCACCATCCACAAGGAAGAAGGGGGCCCAAGGAGCCGCTGCCCCCTAGGGCCGCCGCCGCCCCCTAGGGCCGTCGGCCGTCTCCTCCTCGCGGGGCTGCACCTCTCCATCAACACCACCATCAAGCTCCTCCTCACCATGTCCATGTGTGAGTAGTCTTCTCCGGGGCTGAGGGCTTGTACGTGTAGCTATGTGGTTATCTCTCTCTCTCATGATGTGATCTTCGTTGTGATCATAGGCTATGTTAATCTAGGGTGATCCCATGATACTTCCCCTTCCTCTATGTATTGGATTGATGTACTCACTTGTCTTTATCTAGTATAATCCCCGAGACCAATGTGACAGCGGTCTATTGGACATGGATTAGAAGAATATTTTCATGAGTGATTTCCTCTTTTGTGTGTTGATTGAAGATTGAGAGTCTCTTGGTGCTTGTCTTTGACTATCCTTTAGATATGTTGTGGTGATTGTGGTACTCTCTTTGGATGGCCGCGGTGACATTGGGAAATCCATAGATTGAGAACTACGAACTTTGAGGTGTGCTTTTGTAGCCCTACATAATTCTCGTCCTCTCTTGACCACAAAGGAATGACCCCCGGGTGCGTCTCCATTGCATGTTTTATGGGAAATATCATGTGATTCGATTATGTTAATGTTGTTGGGAGTTGCCACTAGTGAAAGTATGAAGCCTAGGCCTTGTTTCCACCATTGCAATACCATTTGTGCTCACGTTTACCACTTGTTTGTTTGCTGCACTTTTTATTACAGATTTATATTACTTTGCTTTGCCACTCCTATCATCCATATTTTACCATCTCTTCGCCGAACTAGTGCACCTATACATCTGACAAGTGTATTAGGTGTGTTGGGGACACAAGAGACTTCTTGTATCTTGATTGCAGGGTTGCTTGAAAGGAGTACGTTCAACCTCCACTTCCCTGAGTTCGATAAACCTTGGGTTACTCACTTAAGGGAAATTTGCTGCTATCCTACAAACCTCTGCTCTTGGAGGCCCAACACTGTCTATAGGAATAGAAGCGTGTAGTAGACATCAGCCCATAAGGCCCATATCTTTTAGTGCCCAGAACTTTTTCCGGTGACCCGATAAGTACTCGATACCCTCCGGAACACTTTTGGTGTCCGAATACCATCATCCTACATATCAATCTTTACCTCTCGATCATTTCGAGACTCCTCATCATGTCGGTGATCTCATCCGGGGCCCCGAACAACATTCGGTCACCAAATCACATAACTCATATAATACTATATCGTCAACGAACGTTAAGCGTGCGGACCCTACGGGTTCGAGAACTATGTAGACTTGACCGAGATACCTCTCCGGTCAATAACCAATAGCGGAACCTGGATGCCCATATTGGCTCCTACATGTTCTATGAAGATCTTTATCGGTCGAACCGTTATGACAACATACACAATTCCTTTGACCATTGGTACGTTACTTTCCCGAGATTCGATTGTCGGTATCTCTATGCCTAGTTCAATCTCGTTACCGGCAAGTCTCTTTACTCGTTTCGTAATACATCATCCCTTGACTAACTCATTAGTCATTTGCTTGCAAGGCTTATTGTGATGTGCATTACCGAGAGGGCCCAAAGATACCTCTCCGATGCTCGAAGTGACAAATCCTAATCTCGATTCCCGCCAACCCAACAAAACACCTTCAGAGATACCTGTAGAGCATATTTATTATCACCCAGTTACGTTGTGATGTTTGATAGCACAGAAGGTATTCCTTTGGTATTCGGGAGTTGCATGATCTCATAGTCAAAGGAATATGTATTTGACATACATGAAAGCAGTAGCAATAAATTGTACGATCAAATGCTAAGCTAACGGATGTGTCTTGTCCATCACATCATTCTCATAATGACATGATCCCGTTATCAAATGACAACTCAAGTCCATGGTTATGAAACCTTAACCCTCTTTGATTAACGAGCTAGTCTGGTAGAGGCTTACTAGGGACACAATATTTGTTTATGTATTTACACATGTATTTAGGTTTCCAGTCAATACAATTCTAGCATGAATAAGTAAATATAAAATAATAATAACTTTATTATTGCCTCTAGGGCATATTTCCATCACCAACAACTTTCACCGATAAACAAACGCATCTCTACCCACATTGAGAATAGCGACCTTCCAAGAACATAGATAAAACAAATGTATTTCTACTCACATGTAAGACCTAACATAAATAAATAACTACACTACTACTTTCGTGCGAGACAAACACTTATAAAGGGCACAAATAACAAATTCACAAATTCGACTCCAACTCAATATTATGCTTTTGTTTTCCTTTTTTTTCAACCAAGTTATTTCAGTCTTGTATCATAGAACAAGAGAGTGAACAAATTGTAATTACAAAATGAAACATACCTTGTTCTCCTACCCGATTCAGGACCTTGTGCGGTCAACTTACCAATGTCTATTTCTCATATGTTCCAACATTCGAAATGATTCTCCAATGCCTGACGTGTGATCTTTTGTTGTATTTTTATTTATTTTCAAAATAGCGAACCGAGTGCAAAGGCCATGTGGCGCCAACACATTTTAAGATCTCCTAAGCCAATGACCTAACTCGTTGTAATATAATTCCGTAGCAACGCACGAGCATTGTGCTAGTTTCTGTATAAAGCTGAACGTAGAGACACTGGAATTCCTGCTCATGGCCTTTCCTCTGAACCGGGTCTTGTCAAGCGCCCGCAAGCAGCATTCAAAATTTCGCATCGCGTGTGAGAGACCATACCCCATAAGAGCATCTCTAGCAAACCACGTATAATGCCGACCCGCATATGGCGTTTATAGTTCGACGTAGAACTATTTTGCGGGTCGAAATCGTGCGCGGCAGAGCAGACCCCGTATATGAAACTGAATAATTTGAAAAAAAATCACGGGAGAAATTGCAACCGCACTAGTTCATCACATGCTACATGATCATACACTAGTTCATCACATACTACATGATCATACATACTACATTCTACCTCTACTACTACTACTTGTGGTGGGGGGGAGGGATCTCGCGGCGGCGAGGCTGAGGTTGATTTACCAAAATGGACGAGCTCGCGGCCGAGGATGACGCGGTGGAGGAGCTCAGTCATCCTCGTCGGAGACAAGGTTGATGAACTTCTCCCTCTTCTCCTCGCGGATGCGCTGGCACTCGTCGTCCTTGTCCTTCGCAGCAAGCTTGGCCATGACCGCCTGCTTGAGGATGAGGTCTTCGAGCTCCTCGTTGTAGCGCCGGCGCTCCGCCTCCTCGCGCAAGCTCCGTTCGGCAATGGCGGTCGCGATCGCGTCGACATCGGACACAAAATCTTCAGGCCCGACGATGCCTCGGCGCTCGATCTCCTTCGGCTCCTGCTTGACGGTGAAGAACTCGATCTCCTCTGGCTCCTTCAACCACTCCCTCTTCACGGGGAGAAGCGCCATGCCGGAGCGGCCCCTCGCGGCGGAGGAAGAGCCCGCGTCTGAGGAGGGCGACAGGAGGAGCTCATGTCGACGGTCGTACTCCTCCGTCTCGCGACAGAGGAACGACGTCGGCAGCTGGAGGCCTTGGTTGGTCCACCTCTTGGCCGCGCGCTTCCTCGCGCCGTCCGCGCAGACACACTGCTCGCGCCCGGGGTCGCCGCCCCCGCCGGAGCTCCACATACGGCCCCACGTGACGGGAATGGGCTCGCCGACGGCGAGAAAGGGGGTGTGGAATTGCGGCGAAACACGGCAGCAGGGGGGATAGGGTTTCGACCTGTATCTGTCCCGTGAACCCTTATATATACTGCTTCAAGGGAGGGGGGACGTTATGCAGGCCGGGATAAATCTTTTTACGGGCCGCGGGCTCTGTTCTGACAGAAAATTGAGTTGAGCCTGTATACTCGCCGGAATTTTATGGGTTCGCGATATATACGGTCGAGCTCCTAGCTGGCGCGCTAGCGTCAAACCAACGAGCTTCCGCTCAGGACGCGCTATCTGAATGGGCCGGCCCATTCGGGGTGTAACAACGAGCCGCTGTTAAAATAGCAAAAACTGATGTCTTTGTCTCAAAAAAAAAAAGAAGCAAAAACTGATGTCTGGTCCAAGAATCGAACTTGCGAACACACGGCCAAGAGTTACCGTGCTCTACCACTAACACTGCTGTAGTTTGGTGATTACTTGGCCGCGCAAATATTTAAGAACTAAATGCAGCGGCTGATCAATTTTTCTTTTTGAAAAAACAAATCTTCCATTAAACATATTTGTGATATACGCTTAATAATTATTAAATACACTGAACATACTTGTGATCTACGATTTTTTTAAATACACATTGAACATTATTTTGATATAGGCTGAACAATTTCTAAGTACACAATGAACACTTTTTTAAATATGTTGAACATTTCCTTAATATATGCTGAACATTTTGGTAATGTACGATGATTTTTTTTAATACATGATGAACATTTTTATAATGCATGATGAACTTTTTCATAAAAGCACTGAACATTTTTCTGAATATACGATAAACATTTTTATAATAAATGATGAACTTTATATATACCACACAAAAAAAAGTAAAAAAGATGAAAGAAGAAGAAAAAGATAATAGAAAATGACAAATACTCCCTCCGTAAACTAATATAAGAGTGTTTAAATTACTATTTTAGTTATCTAAACACTCTTATATTAGCTTACAGAGGGAGTAACAAAAATGAAGGAAAATGGAATCAAAACAAAAAAACTAGATAAAACACTGAAAACCGAACAAAACATTTGAAAAACCGGAAGCAAAAAACCGTAGAAGAAAAACGAAAAAAAAACCCGCAGGAAAGAATGAAGCAGCGGCGAGCGAAGAAGCCACGAATCCCGTGCGTGGGCCGGCCCAACTGCAGGCTCGCCGCGTCAAATAGGATCTGCCCATATACGGGGTCTGCTAGATCGCCTATGGAGCAAAATCCAGGGTTGGATTAAGAAGTCCTTGTCCACCGCAGGGAAGGAGGTACTTGTCAAATCCGTCGCTCAAGCGGTCCCAGTTTTTTCAGTGTCATGTTTCAAACTTCCAAGGGGACTCTGCTAACACTTGAATATGTTGATAAGGAAGTTTTGGTGGGGCTCTAAAGATGGCCGCAGGAAGCCTCATTGGGTTTCATGGAAGGATATGACGCAACCTAAGTCCTGGGGGGGGGGGGGCTGGGTTTCAAAGATTTCGAATTATTCAACCTAGCAATGCTCGCAAAGCAAGGGTGGCGAATTCTCCAGCAGCCTGACTCTCTGAGTGCTCGAATCTTGAAGGGGGTTTATTTCCCAAATTCATCCATACTACATGCTCAAGTTGGCTCTCACCCTAGCCAGATTTGGAGATCTATAATGGAGGGCGTCGAGGTTTTGAAACTGGGGCTTATCAAGAGGATTGACAATGGTGAATCCACAGATGTGTGGACGGAGAATTGGATTCCAAGAAATGAGATGTTGCGTCCCTATGGCTGTAGGGTACAAAACCCCATGAGGTTAGCATCCCAATATATCGATCAAACCTCTGCGACTTGGGATAAGCAACTAGTCCAGCAAACCTTTTTGTCCATTGACGCTGCGGTGATCCTAACTATCCCCATCGGCACAAGGAATTTTGATGAACACCGGGCATGGAATTTTGAAAGAAACGACATTTTCTCTGTACGCTCGGCTTACAGAATGTTGGTGGCGACACGACAACGGAGGGAAGTTTGGCTGGATGGCATTTTCGCAGCTTCCAGCTCGAACATGGACGAGCAATCATGGAAGACGCTTTGGAAGATTCAGGTCCCAGCTGTCGTGGTTCTAGATCTGACAGTGAAGGTAGGGGGTACTGATGGAGAGGCAAGGTCCTAGCTATGGCGCAGTTGTACACAGAGTGTTTTGCGAGTTCAGGCCCTTCTCGGAGGAAGTAAAAGCCCTACGTCTCGTCGCCCGGAGGCTTGGTCGACCGATGTGTGTATGTATGTGTTACAGAGGTGCGAACCCTTGTTCTGGAGGAGGGGGGTGGCTTATATAGTACGCCCAGTCCCCAGCCATGCTCCATGTTACCAAGGGCTTAAAGATACATTAAGGCATGCGTTACTGGTAACGCCTGCAATAAAGGGTAATTATGGGGTCTACTACAGTGAGTAAATATATGAGCGTTGTCGTTCGAGAGGCGTTTAGTCTTCGGAGGTCGAGTGCCTGATCCAGTCGAGTGGAGTTGAGTCGTCCTGGGTGCTTGAGTCAGTCGAGTGAAGTGTCCCATTGGACCGTCTCTGTCGACTGTCTCCACCGTCGTGAGCCTTGTCTTTTGATCTCCTAGGGTAGTGACCTTGGAGGGGCCTTTAGGTCAGGCCTATGACCCTACCCTAGGTCTGTAACCTCGTCAGTAGCCCCCGAATGGATCGGGGCTTGAGCAAGGGGATGCTGAGGGGATCTCTGGCCCTAGCTCGACGTCCTCGGGGCGCGTTGTTTTGAAGTTTGTGGCTCGGGTAGGCCTCCTCAATTGTGTCATGGTCACCTCGATCCATTCCGAAGCCGTTGATGAATTGATTGTCTTTGCGTCGACTGGATGTCTTGCGTCGACTGGGTTTTGCGCCGGGCGTCGGGCGCCACGAGTGCGTGCCGTTTTCGACGGAATCAGTTGCCTTCTATCTGCCGGATTCGGCGGAGTTTTCGAAATTTGGGGAAGCGCGCGGGGCGGGGCGTGCTGCACCGATCGGAGGGGTGCGGTTCGAACGCCTCGATTCCCGCGCCCCCCCTTTTTCGCCACGTATCGCTCAAGCGCCTGTTACGGGATCGGATAAGATCGTCCGGGGCCACCGGTCAGCCACTCGACCGGGTCGTCATAAAAGCTCGCTGAGTCTGCTGCGGGGGGTACTGTGCGCCCAGCTTTCCCCTCGCCCGCCTTGTCTTCTCCGCAACGCCTTTGCTTCTCTGCCGCGCCTTCAATCCTTCCTGCTTCTCTCCGCCGCCACCGCCGCCTCGCGAGCCATGGTTAAGGACAAGACCGCGGCCATGGAGCGTTCCAAGAAGGCGGCGTCGGGGAAGGGACGGCGAGCCGGCCGGGTCGGATCGTCATCGCGGTCCGGGCTCCCCGCTGGATGGATCCAAGGGGATTGGATCCGGTCCACCGTCGTGGTGGAGGATCTGGAGGAGCTGGAGGAAGAAGGGCTGATCACCGGCGGCTCATGGAGGGCGCCGGGGGGAGAGCTCGAGCCGCAGCCTCGGGAGGGCGAGTGTGTGCTCCATGCCACCCACGTCGACCGAGGTTTTTCAATGCCACCGCACCCTTTCTTCCGCGCATTTCTGATCTTTTTCGGCGCCCAGCTGTATTATTTCACCCCGAACTCCATCGCCTTTCTCTCCGCTTTCGTCTCCATGTGCGAGAACTTCCTCGGTTGCCGACCGCACTGGGGATTGTTCAAGCATATCTTCACCTGCCGCTCTCAAACCGTTAAGAGAGTGAACCCGAGTGACGGCAAGACGCACGTCCTTCAGGCGTGCGGCGGGCTCGGGGTTCAGCTTAGGAACAGGAGCGCTTTCCCCCCCATGAACCTCCCAGATTCGATCCGGGGCTGGCAGTCGACCTGGTTTTACTACAGGGACAGTCCGACTCCGGGTCAGTCGACTGGTCTTCCTCCATTTACCCTAGGTCGAGCCAGTCCGCCTCCTTCGATGGTAGTGAGCAAGGCCGAGAGGGCCGAGGTTGACATGCTGATGGAGAGGGTCGTCCAGCTAGTCCGCGAGGGGGTCACGGGGATGGATTTGCTCAAGGTGTATATTTCGCGGAGGATCCAACCGCTCCAAGCCCGGGACCACCCGATGTGGCTGTACTCTGGCACTGACGACACGTCGCGAGTCCACCCGGAGGCGGCCGACCCGAAGTACGTGGTGCAGTGTTCACCGGAAACAAGGACAACCTCAGGGGGTCGGGGAGGATCATCCCATTCGACGCCGACCACCTGCCAGACAAGGTTAGCCCTCCGCTTCCGAGTGATGTATCTGTTGATTGATTCGCGATCCTTATTGATGATTCCGACTGGTATTTGGTGAACTTCCTTCTTTGCAGATATATACAAAGATGTATTCGCTGCCCAACGGAGACTCGGTCCAAGGAGTCGAGGAAGGTACGGGCGACGCCGCCGAGTGGAAATCTGAGGAGGAGACCGAGGAGAGCGAGGAGTACAGCAGCGGGGAGGAGGTCGAGTCACCTCCCCGTGTCGAGCGCCGCTCCAAGGAGAAGAACGACCCAGGGGCCGCTCGACCTCGCGTGGGTCCCTCGGGGTCTCGGACACCCAAGCGCACCCGCACGACTACCCCCGAGCCAGCTGAGAGGACGCCCAAGCAGCCCAAAGTCGCCCCCGCCAAGCCCCGGAAGGCTCTGCCAAGGATCAAGGTGGATGTACCCATCGCCTCCACGTAAGTGTCGCTCGGGCTTGCTTTTCTTTGTTTCTTGGGGGTCGACTACAGCTTTGGTCGACTCATTTCTTGATCGAATTTTCCAGAGCCGCCGCTTCCACGACCTCGATGGACATCGACCGGGGTCGAGACGACGAGGAGATCGCGGACGCCGCGACATCTCGAGCAGGTATGAGCTCCATGAGACTCGATTTTGTTCTTCTTTTCTTTCGCGGGCGATAGTCAATTGACTTGGTTCCCTGTTTGATCTGAAGCGTCGCGCCTTGTCATAGAGCTGTCGGACGAGGACGAGGACGAGGGGCGGCTTTGCGAGGACTACCGGCGCGCAAGGAGGAAGGAGCGGAAAGCGCCTTCTGGCTCGGGGGTCCAGCGACCCGAGGACGCGGCCCGAACCGCGGTCTCGTTCGCTGTCCCTGTGCCAACCGTGCCCATCGTCGACCCACCGCCTGCACCGAGCGTCGACCCAGCGCCCGCCTTGGTTATCAACCCAGCGCCCACTCCAGCTGTCGACTCAGCGCCGATTCGCGCCGTCGATCCAGCGCCTGCGCCTGCGGCCGGTTCGACGCCTGCTGCTTCGTCTGTCCTTTTCTCCACCTATCGCCTCCCGGAGGACCCTGTGGGGGTGGCACAAGAGGCCATTCGCCAGGCGGAGGAGATGATGGGGAAGACGAAGGCGGCGTATGAGGCCAGCATGGCGGCTTACGACGCCAGCTCTGCTCTTCGGGCCAACGTCCAGGTACGTTGTTGGAGTACTTTCTGTTGTTTTGCTTTGTGAGGTATCACACCACCCGCTGGGTGTTCTTCTTTTCATGTCTTTCTTGAGCTCGCGCCTGACTGATCTCGGCCGAGTGAAGCCAGTGGGGGCACGCTCAGTGCACCCACTGGGTGTAGCCCCCGAGACTGTGGTCGACTGATTGCAGTCGGCCATGGTCTTACTATAGGACTTCCATGTGTTGTGTTTTGTTTTGTTTTTTTTTGGCTCGCGCCAGACTGATCTTGGCCGAGTGAGACCAGTGGGGGCACGCTCAGTGCACCCACTGGGTGTAGTCCCCGAGGCTGCGGTTGAGTGATCTGACTCGACTGTAGTCTTATAGTCTTTGCTTTGTCTTGTTAATGCAGAAATCTTGCGAGTTCGGGGCCAAGTTTGCGGATCTTGAGCAGAAGCAGATCCAGCTCAATCTTGACTTGCAGTTGGCCCGGGACCATCTGAAGAAGACGCAAGACGATGCGGCTGGTAACTTATTTCTGTCTCCCGTCGACTGATTTTTCGCTTAGAGTGTTCCTTCATGTTCATCTGTCCACTGGCGGCCTTGGTAGGTCAACTGCGAGCGGCTTTGGAGCAAAAGGACCTCGACTTGGCGGCGGCGCAGCAGGCGGCCCAGGAGAAGTCGGAGCTGGCGGAGAAGAAGCTGGCTTCTGTGGGCGCACTCGAGGCGGAGATCACCCGACTGAAAGGTTCACTCGACACGGCCAATAAGGAGGTGGCTCAGCTGAAGAAGTCTAGGGCCGACTTGAACGACAAGTATGAGGCTCTGTTTCGGAAGAGGCTTGATTTTGAGGCGTATTTAGGCGACCTCACCAAAAATGGTACCTCGTGCTCGAAGGTATGTCCTCTTTGGGTTGGTTGATATTGGGCTGGTCGACCCGTGTTGCGCCTGCTGACTCGACTGCTGTTCTTGGTGCAGAGTTCTGCCGTAACTTCGGAGAGGAGACTAGCCGGGTCGAGCCTGGCTTGGACCCCGCCAACTCCATTGTGAATGATGAGGTTTCCATGAACATACTGAGGCTGGAGTCTCGCCTCACTTCGGCCACTGACTATCTGGGACGACTGAAGGCGGTGATGGCCCGAATCGACGTTGCACTCTGGAGGGGAGTCGTGCAGGAGAACGACCTCGAGTCTTTGATGACTCGACTCAATGAGGTCCCCGACCGAGTGCAGGAATGGAAGAAGTCGGCTGCCCGGGGCGGAGCAGATGTGGCGCTGGCTTTGGTCCGAGTGCACTGCAAGGAGGTGAAGGAGAGGAAGCTTGCTGCGCTGAAGGTCGCAAACACGAAGGAGCTCCAATTCCAGACCTTCATGGAAACTTTCTTGGAGGCTGCCACTCGCATCGTCGACGGGATTGATTTGGACGAATTTGTCGCGCCTACAAGCCCGCCTCCTCCCGAGCCATAACTTTGATACATTGACTTTATTTGCCGCAGAATGCCACGTGGATCTGTACTCGTTAAACTCTGGTGGGTCTGTGGCCCAAGTACTCTCGCCCGAACCTTGCGGGGCTTTTTGTTTGATTTTGATCCTTCGGTTTGACGCTCCTCTTTTGATTGCTTGGAATCTTTGAGTCGATGTCTGTAGCCGGGTCTCCGAGTGAGAAGGTCGCCCTTCACTCGGAGTAGGTAGTTGTAACTTGGGCGAGTCACGGGGTCGCGGCTAAGCCCCCGAGTGAGAGGGTTGCTCTTCACTCGGAGTAGATAGTTGTAACTTAGGCGAGTCAGTAGAATGTTTATAACTTAGGCGATTCCAAGCTACGTTGTACTTGTGGCGGAGTTCGGAGGACCGAACCACCTTGTACTTGTGACGTAGCTCGGAGGATCGCAGTTAAGCCCCCGAGTGAGAGGGTCGCTCTTCACTCGGAGTAGAATGTTTATAACTTAGGTGATTCCAAGCCACGTTGTACTTGTGGCGGAGTTCGGAGGACCGAACTGCCTTGTATTTGTGGCGTAGCTCGGAGGATCGCGGCTAAGCCCCCGAGTGAGAGGGTTGCTCTTCACTCGGAGTAGATAGTTGTAACTTAGG
>LR738710.1:703891239-703916382 GCA_902687465.1 Secale cereale | reverse complement strand
GGGTCGCAGCTAAGCCCTCGAGTGGGAGGGTCGCTCTTCACTCGGAGTA
This sequence comes from Secale cereale, assembly GCA_902687465.1. Taxonomy (NCBI): domain Eukaryota; kingdom Viridiplantae; phylum Streptophyta; class Magnoliopsida; order Poales; family Poaceae; genus Secale; species Secale cereale. The sequence continues at coordinate 703,916,333 of LR738710.1, read as the reverse complement.
GAATGTTTATAACTTAGGCGATTCCAAGCTACGTTGTACTTGTGGCGGAGTTCGGAGGACCGAACCGCCTTGTATTTGTGGCGTAGCTCGGAGGATCGCAGCTAAGCCCCCGAGTGAGAGGGTTGCTCTTCACTCGGAGTAGATAGTTGTAACTTAGGCGAGTCACGGGGTCGCAGCTAAGCCCCCGAGTGAGAGGGTCGCTCTTCACTCGGAGTAGAATGTTTATAACTTAGGCGATTCCAAGCTACGTTGTACTTGTGGCGGAGTTAGGAGGACCGAACCGCCTTGTATTTGTGACGTAGCTCGGAGGATCGCAGCTAAGCACCCACTGGGGGATTTAGAGGACACCAATTGTTAGGGAATCATTGCTATCTTGCTTTTGAAACAAATTGGGGAATCTTTATTACAACTCGACCGTCAAGTGCTTCAAGTGAAAAAACGACGGAGTAGGTCTGCATTCCATGAATGAGGTTCGTCTTTCTTCCGGGCTACGTTGTAGAGGTGGTAAGCTCCGTTGCGCAGCACCTTAGTGACGATGAACGGGCCTTCCCATGCTGGGGCGAGCTTGTGCGGACGTTTCTGATGCACTCGGAGGACCAGGTCTCCTTCCTGAAACGCTCGACTTCTCACGTTGCGAGCGTGGAATCGACGTAGGTCATGTTGATAGATGGTCGACCGGATCAGGGCCATCTCTCTTTCCTCTTCTAAAAGGTCGACTGCATCCTGACGAGCTTGCTCTGCTTCAGCTTCGGAGAAGAGTTCTACTCTGGGGGCATTGTGTAACAAGTTACTCGGCAATACAGCTTCGGCCCCATAGACCAGGAAGAAAGGGGTACGGCCAGTCGACCGATTCGGAGTTGTCCTCAGACCCCACAGGACGGAGGGCAGCTCGGTTACCCAAGCCCCGGCGGCATGTTTGAGGTCACGCATGAGCCGTGGCTTTAAGCCTTGGAGAGTCAGCCCATTAGCTCTTTCTGCTTGTCCATTCGACTGAGGGTGTGCTACGGAGGCGTAGTCGACTCGCGTCCCTTGGGAAGCACAGAAGGCTCTAAATTCATCTGAGTCAAAGTTAGAGCCGTTATCTGTGATGATGCTGTGAGGGACCCCATATCTGAATATTAGTTCCTTAATGAAGCTGATGGCGGTGCTCGACTCGAGGTTCTTGATGGGTTTGGCCTCAATCCACTTGGTGAACTTGTCGACTGCCACCAGAAGATGAGTGAATCCACTCCTGCCTGTCCTGAAGGGATCGACCATATCCAAGCCCCAAACAGCGAAGGGCCAGACTAGTGGGATGGTTTTGAGGGCGGATGCTGGCTTGTGCGACATGTTGGAGTAGAACTGGCATCCTGCGCACTTGTCCACAATATCCTTGGCCATCTCATTGGCGCGGGCCAGTAAAATCCTGCTCGGTATGCTTTGGCCATGATAGTCTGAGAGGAAGCGTGGTGGCCGCAAGTCCCCGAGTGAATCTCGCCCAAGATCAGTCGACCTTCTTTTGGATCGATGCAGCGCTGGGCGACTCCAGTGACGCTTTCTTTGTAGAGCTGACCTTGAATGACTGTGAATGCTTTGGATCGGCGGACGATCTGGCGCGCTTCTTCTTCATCTTCTGGGAGTTCTTGCCTGAGCAGATATGCTATATATGGCACAGTCCAATCGGGTGTGATTACTAGGACCTCCATGATCAAGTCGACCACGGCAGGCACTTCGACCTCAGTCCGATCGGTTGCACTGACTGGCTGCGGGGGCTCTTCCGTGAAGGGGTCTTCCTTGACAGAGGGAGTACGCAGATGCTCTAGGAACACATTCTTGGGTATGGACCTCCGAGTCGACCCAATTTTTGCAAGATCGTCGGCTAGCTGATTCTTTGCTCTGGGCACATGATGGAGCTCTAAGCCTTCGAACTTCTTTTCAAGCTTTCGCACTGCACTGCAATAACTGGTCATTGCCGGGCTCCTGACGTCCCATTCTTTCATTACTTGGTTCACCACTAGGTCGGTATCGCCATAGACCATCAGGCGACGGACGCCGAGTGAGATGGCCATATGCAACCCGTACAAAAGTGCATCGTATTCAGCCTCGTTGTTTGATGAATCAAAATGGATATGAAGGACGTAGCTGAGCTTGTCGCCCCTAGGAGAGATCAGGACCACGCCTGCACTGGATCCGTTCAGCATTTTGGACCCATCGAAGAACATAGTCCAATGGTCCGACTGAACTTGAGTCGGAAGCTCTTGTTCTATCCATTCCGCCACGAAATCCGCAATGGCCTGAGACTTGATGGGTTTCTTCGCTTCGAACTTGATATCTAACGGAAGAAGTTCAATCGCCCATTTTTCCACTCGACCGGTTGCATCTCGGTTGTTTAGTATCTCTGATAATGGGGCGTCGCTGACGACTGACACTGAATGATCCGAGAAATAATGGGCAACCTTTTTTGCAGTCAAGTAGATCCCGTACACAAGCTTTTGGTAATGTGGATACCTTTGCTTGGAGGGAGTCAAAACTTCGGATATGTAATAGACCGGGCGTTGGACCTTGTATGCCTTGCCCTCTTCTTCCCGCTCGACCGTGAGTACAGTACTGACGACTTGTCCGGTGGCAGCAATGTACAGCAGAAGAGGCTCTCCGCTGACTGGGGCAGCGAGCACCGGCTGGGTGGAAAGCAGGGCTTTGAGCTCCTCAAACGCTGCGTCGGCTTCGGGATTCCACTCGAACTTGTCGGATTTATTCATGAGTCGGTAGAGAGGCAGTGCCTTCTCCCCGAGCCGAGAAATGAATCGACTCAATGCGGCCAAGCAACCAGTAAGCTTCTGGACATCGTGTATATGCTCGGGGAGTTTCATTCGGAGGATGGCACCGACTTTCTCTGGGTTGGCGTTGATTCCCCGTTCGGAAACGAGAAAACCGAGCAACTTGCCGCCAGGAACGCCAAATGTACACTTCGACGGGTTGAGCTTGATATCGTAGCTTCTGAGGTTCGCGAATGTCTCAGCGAGGTCAGTCAGTAGGTCGGAACCTTTCCGTGATTTGACCACGATGTCATCCATGTATGCCTCGACGTTCCGACTGATTTTCTTTATCAAGCATTTCTGGATCATGCGCATGAAGGTAGCGCCGGCATTTTTTAGGCTGAAAGGCATGGTGACATAGCAAAAACACCCGAAAGGGGTGATGAAGGCTGTTTTTATTCCATCGGGCCCATACAGACGGATCTGATGGTATCCGGAATATGCGTCCAGAAAGGACAAACGCTCACATCCCGCAATCGAGTCGACTATCTGATCGATGCGGGGAAGAGGAAAATGATCTTTCGGGCAGGCCCGATTGATGTGCTTGAAATCTATGCACATGCGGAGAGACTTGTCCTTCTTGGGGACCATGACGACGTTGGCGAGTCACTCGGAGTGGTATATCTCGCGGATGAACTCTGCTGCTAGGAGTGGAGCCACCTCTTCGCCAATCGCCTTTCGCTTCTCCGCAGCGGATCGACGGAGATGTTCCTTCACTGGTTTCACCTTCGGGTCGACTCGCAAATGGTGCTCAGCCAGCCCCCTGGGCACACCTGGCATGTCTAATGGTTTCCATGCAAAGATGTCCCAGTTCTCACGGAGGAACTGGATGAGCGCTTCTTCCTATTTGCTGTCGAGGGTGGTGGAGATGTGGGTCGGCGCTGCGTTGGGGTCGGTGGGGTGGATGTGCACAGGTTTTGTGTCCCCGGCCGACTGAAAGGCTGACTCGGAAGCCGGCTTCTTTGCCCTTAGCAGGTCGCCTGGATCCACTTGCTTCTGGTACTCCTCCATCTCTACTGCTGCCATCTGCTCGTCGGCGATCTTCGAACCTTTCTGGAAGCATTCTTCCGCTTTCTGCCGGTTCCCAGTGATGGTTATGACACCGTTGGGTCCCGGCATCTTCAGCTTGAGGTAGACGTAACACGGTCGAGCCATGAACCTGGCGTAGGCTGGCCTACCCAGGATGGTGTGGTAGGCGCCGTTGAACTCCACCACTTCGAACGTCAGCTTCTCCTTTCGGAAGTTCTTGGATTCACCAAAGACGACGTCGAGTGAGATCTGACCAAGTGAGTCGGCCTTCTTTCCGGGAATTACCCCATGGAACCTCATGTTACTTTCCCTTAGCTTGGACATCGGAATGCCCATATCCCGGAGGGTTGCAGCATACAGGATATTCAAGCCACTGCCTCCATCCATAAGGACTTTGGTCAGTCGAGTGCCTTCGACCACTGGGTCGACCACCAACGCCTGCCTCCCAGGGGTGGCGATGTGTGCTGGATGATCGGACTGGTCAAATGTGATGGGGGTCTTCGACCATTTCAGGAACATGGGAGTCGCCGGAGCAACCATGTTCACTTCTCTGTTGATGATCTTCAGTCGACTCTTGCTCTCGACGTCTGCGAAAATCACCAAAGTGGAGTTGATGCGGGGGTATCCTCCGTCCCCTTCCTTGTCCTCGGACTCTTCTGACTCCTTCTCTTTCTCAGTGGACTGGTCCTTCTGGAAACTCTGGATCAAGAGTCGACACTGTCGAGTGGTGTGCTTGGGGTATACCAAGTTCCCCTCATCATCCTTCTTAGTGTGTATGGGACACGGCTGGTCGAGCATATCATCTCCAGCCTGACCCTTTCCTTTCTTGGGGGCCCAAAAGCCTTTGGGCTTTCCTTTGCCCTTTCCTTGGTTGACCACCGCGGCCTCTCCCTGAGCAGCTGGGTCGGCCTTACGCCTGTTCTTCCGATTGTGATTCTGGTCGTCCTGCCCGACTGGTTTCTTGCCGCTACGGAGCCGGTCGGCCTCTTCGCCGTTGGCGTACCGACTGGCAATTTCCATCATTCGCGACAGGGACATGTCGCCTATTCGTCCAAACTTTAGATTCAACTCCCGATTGCGCACGCCTTCCTTGAAAGCGCACACCGCCTGGTGCTCGGAGATGTTTTCCACTATGTGATGCAAAGTGGTCCACCGCTGAATGTAGTCCCTCAAAGTTTCACTCGGCTTCTGGGTGCAATGCTGAAGCTTGGCGAGCCCGGCAGGTCGTTTGCAGGTGCCTTCGAAGGACCGAACGAACACCCGAGCGAGCTCTTCCCAACTGTATATGCTCCTGGGGGCTAACTGGTTGAGCCACGCCCGAGTGGAGCCTCCCAGCATCAAGGGGAGGTGCTTCATGGCCACGTCGTCGTTGCCTCCTCCAATCTGCATGGCCACTCGGTAGTCTTCCAGCCACGTGTCTGGCTTCGACTCACCGGTGAATTTGCTTACTCCGGCCGCCAGCCTGATGTTCGGAGGGATCTCTGCGGCCCTGATTGCGCTGCAGAAACACTCGGGCCCGGAGGCCGGCGCTCGGCTGCCAGAGGGTTGGTCTCCGACTCGCTCGTCCCTGGATGCCCGGTACGGTCGACCCGGCCCTGCACAAAGATGGACCTCGCGTCGAAGCCCGGCCGCTGGGGATCTGGGGGAATCCTACGCTCGTCGTCGCGCAGGCGCCTGCCCACGTGCCGCAGAGGCGAGTGTGACCCACTCCCCGGAGGAGGGGTAGGCACTCGACGGCCGTCGTTGCATCCGTGTCGACAGTCGAGTGGGTCATCGTTCCGACCCAGGTGCCGGTCATGCCGCGGACCACGTTCCTCACGCCTCAGGGGCGATCTCGGACTGTGGGCCGACCACACGTTGTCTGCAGCCACCGATCTGCTGTGAATCCCGTTGCGCGACTGAGAGACAGCCGCGTTTTGCTCTTCAGCCGTTCGGAGCAAAGCTCGAATCTGCTGAAGGCCTCTTCCAGCCTCCGACTAGGAGGGCTGAATCGACTCCGTGATACGAGCCGCAGCTTTGAGGTTTTGGACTGGTGTGCGGAACACCTGAGTCTCACGCTGACGTGATTGCCGCGGCCGTCGACTGGACTCGGGGGCCAGTCGGCGGGCCTGTTCGTCGAGTGAACGTTGGATGTTTTCCAGGCGCACGCGCTCGGCCAAGTTGGCCACGCGCGTGGCTTCGAGGGCCAAAGCTTCTGGGGAATCTCCCACGATGGGGGTGAAGAGCGCATCTCCGTTGTGGCGATAGAGCTCAACCCTCTGCTCGGAGGTGAGGGGCTGAGGGACGTAGCCATCGTTGCCGTGCGCTCGATCGCCGCCGCTGCCGCCGTTCTCTCTGCGAGGAAAACCTGGCGGGCTACGGCACGGATCGACCATGAGTATTTCCGCCGTGGGGTCGCTGCTCCCGCACTCGGAAACAGAATCTTCGAGCCCGGTCGACTGATCGGCCGGCCCGTAAAGGTAACCATCGGGCTCGATGGCCGCGACTTGCGGGGTGGCCGTCTGACGAGCCACCGCGTGTTTTACCCATCGCTGAAGCCGCGAGCGACCGGATCGCTTACGGCGGTGTCCAGCGGGGATGATGGCCGGTGAGTATCGGGTCGACGGCTGCAGAAGGAGGACGCCACCGGCTCCAGCACGAAAGTGAGTGGCTTCGCGGGTAGGCAGAGCCTCAACGTCAAGCGGGGCCTCCTTAAGCCACGCGGAGTCGTCGGCGACGAAGACTAGCGCGCCGAGCTGGATCTCGCGGCCCGACGCTAAAACGCCGCCTGACACCATGATGAAAGCGGTCGGGGAAGGGATTGCAACTTCACCAAATGTCGCTAAGACGCCTTGCCCCACGGTGGGCGCCAACTGTCGTGGTTCTAGATCTGACAATGAAGGTAGGGGGTACTGATGGAGAGGCAAGGTCCTAGCTATGGCGCAGTTGTACACAGAGTGTTTTGCGAGTTCAGACCCTTCTCGGAGGAAGTAAAAGCCCTACGTCTCGTCGCCCGGAGGCTTGGTCGACTGATGTGTGTATGTATGTGTTACAGAGGTGCGGACCCTTGTTCTAGAGGAGAGGGGTGGCTTATATAGTACGCCCAGTCCCCAGCCATGCTCCATGTTACCAAGGGCTTAAAGATACATTAAGGCAGGCGTTACTGGTAACGCCTGCAATAAAGGGTAATTATGGGGTTTACTACAGTGAGTAAATATATGACCGTTGCCGTTCGAGAGGCGTTTAGTCTTCGGAGGTCGAGTGCCTGATCCAGTCGAGTGGAGTTGAGTCGTCCTGGGTGCTTGAGTCAGTCGAGTGAAGTGTCCCCTTGGACCGTCTCAGTCGACTGTCTCCATCGTCGTGAGCCTTGTCTTTTGATCTCCTAGGGTAGTGACCTTGGGAGGGGCCTTTAGGTCAGGCCTATGACCCTACCCTAGGTCTGTAACCTCGTCACCAGCCAAGGTGAGGACGTTCTTATGGCGTTTGTCGAAGCAGTCACTCCCCACGGAGGATGTACGAGAACATCGACATATGTCTAATACGAGCTCATGTGGTCTGTGTGGTTCGCCGGATTCATGGAGACACTCGTTACTTGAGTGTTCGATGGCAAGATGTGTTTGGGCTCGGGACAACAGCGAGCTAGGGAGCAGCATGATCATTAATACGGAGCCGAGGGCGAAGCATTGGCTGTTTGGAATGATGGAGGTATTGTCTCATTCAGAGTTTGTTCGGCTGTCCGTAACACTATGGGCGATTTGGTCTTCCCGCAGGAAATTCATTCATGAAGGAGTGTCCCAGAGTCCGCATTCTACCCATGCTTCTATCCATCGTTTTATCGATGAGCTCACCATGCTGCAGAACAAATCGGCCGAAGTGCAGACTACCCCCCGAGGAATAAGGCAGCCACATGCAAGGCCTCGTCCTTCACCAGCTGGGTACGCAAAGATCCATGTCGACGGTGCGGTTTTAAGCAACAGAGGTGGCTCCGCGGCAGCAGTGTGTCGAGATGATGCAGGGAACTATCTTGGAAGCTCCTCGCTATTGATTGAAGGCCAAACCGATCCGGCGACGCTCGAAGCAATCGCGTGCAGGGAAGCGTTGGCCTTGGCGGAAGATCTGCTGCTCCATGACTTTATCATCTCATCGGATTGCAAGCAGGTGGTAGAGGATATTCAAAGAGGAAACCGGGGTCGATATGGCTCAGTTATCACAGAAATAAAATTTAGAGTTACGAATTTTGATTGTAATTTTATTTTTGAAGGCCGATCCGTTAATGGCGAATCACATAGATTAGCTAAGCACTCTCTTTCTCTTGGTCTGGGACGCCATACTTGGTTGGTTAATTCCCATGATCTGAATTGTATCCCATTACATGTGGATTATCATCAATAAAACTTAGCTTTCCCTAAAAAAAAATACGGGGTCTGCTTTTTTTTTTGAGCGAAATATACGGGGTTTGCTAGAGTTGCTCTAAGAGAGATCGGGGGATGGGCCGGAAGGAAAAAAGAAAAAAGCCCAGCAAACACAGCCTCGAGTCGACTCGTCGCACAGCCGCGGCAGCGGCCAGGACAGCCGTCGCGTCCCCGATTTCCCTCGCGAGTGCTCTGCGCTCCCGCCGATCTCGCCACCTGGTCCCGTGCCTCGCCGTCGGCACTACCCGCCCCGCCCCTGCCCCGCGCCACCGCCACCGCGACCAGCCGGCAGCCCGCAGCCGCCCAGACCGCACTCGGCAGTCGACGCCCGGCGCCCGGCGTTGTGCAGCTGCAGAAGGCACGCAGCCAGCCGCCCAGCCTGATTTGAGGTACGTTTGATGAGATTTCTCCCTCTTCCGCAATTTCTGTTTACTGATTATACTCATTGCTCGTCGTGCTGCCAACTGCCAGTACTCGTTACGAATTTAGGCTTGCTGTGCTCTTCTGTAAATTGTACTTGATGTATTACTAGTGAGAATTCTGTCCAGGAATATTATTACTTACTACTGAATTGTTTCAGTTTGGATCCATTTTTCTGAATCCATGTGGCATCTTGAGCGGTAATTTTCAGAAATGTTACTGCTTACTAGTGAATTGTTTCAGTTTGGGTCAATCAATTGATACGTTGTTCTCATTATTTGAATCAAATAAATGTTATTGCCATATTTAAGAACAGAATGTCAACTAGGACCACATAGTTACATATATGTATCAAATGTGGAAGAATGAACACATGCACATAGTCTCCTTTGAACTTTTCAAGGCATGCAAGCTTTTTTATGCAAAATCAAGATTTATTTGAGAATTTCATATGTTTGTAAGATCATATTGACCATTTTCTATTGTGCTATTGGCATGTCATATTTATTGTATTTTTGTAGGGTGGACCACCCTGTTTCAAAATCCTAGATCCGCCACTGCCTACCAGCCGCTGCAACCACCACGGGCAGAGGCAGAGTCTTGTCTTCCAACCGTCCTCCTGCGGGTCATTGGCCGCTGCCACCACAGCGGCCGCCAACCCTCTCCTGCACACAGGGGGCCCCACGGCAACCGAACCACCTCTCGTAGTCCAAGAATGGAGGGCCTCCTCAACAAGCCGCTGAACCCGAACAAGCTTCTTAAGGAGCAGTGAGTGCAAAGTTCAAATCCTACCTGCGTTCGCCACCACTTTATTCTCGCCCGTACTGCTCTGCTAACTCCTAGGTATTCTCCTCCTTCATGATGCAGATTCGTGAGCAACCTGACGGGGTCGTCCCTGCTGGAGATCGCGGCGCTTTCCACTATCGTGCCGGTGAACGATTAGTTTCTCTCCCTTAGATTCCCAATATTTCTGTATCTATATATGCACGTCAGGGTTGTGGTCTGATTTGTTTTTTGGGTTCACAGGCAGTGGTGGTTTTAAGGAAATGGAGCAGCAGAGGTCAGTTGGTTAGAGATACTGTAATTTTTCATAACCATTTCTACCTTTTCGTGTAAGTGTAGAATCTTGTTGTGCAACAAATGTTCAAGCGAGATAGCTGTTATGACTGGAAAGTGGAATTCAGTTGCCAGTATGCTGCAATTTTGCACATTTAGCGTTCTGGTCATAAATGTGTATTTTCTGATATTTTTAAACAAGGTATTTTCTGATATTCAATGATCCAGCTCAATCTTTTTCAGGTCCCAGCATCTATATTGATAAATTTTACTTGACCGTGGGCAGCTAGCATGTCCAGTACTTTAAACTGTGCTGGCCGATCTGATGCTAGCTATGTCATGGCATCCTTCTCAGTTTTTCCATGTTTTTTTTTACCCTGATGTAGTCATTGTTATCAATAATAGAAACTTCTTTATTTTCACTCATGGAGTAGATCTGACAGAGATTCTACTTCCTTGTTTTTATCTTATTATAGATAATATTAGGAGGGATTCAGTGAAGAAAAACGATGATGCTCTTGCTGGTCATAAAGATGGAGTGTATTACTTCTCAGCGTTGGTTATAGATTGTCTCACTGTTGTATCGCCTATACTTCTGATTTTCACGGCAAGTACCCTCTTCATTGCATTTTAATATGCTTACATGATGAAATTGTTAAACGGCATAAATCAGGGAACGCGCAAAGCTCAAGCTTATACTGAAGTACTGAACTATTTGTCATCTACCAATCTTTGGATGAGCTTTAACATTATTTAACTCATAAGTGAATCTGTGATTGTTCCTTTGGTTTGTTGCAGATCTTAGCTGAATGGGCTTATATTTGTGCAGTTTCTCTTGTAGTTGTGATATCTATCTACATCTTGTTTAAAAGGTATTTGGTATTTAGTTATTACTCCAATTTTTATTACCTTGTTTTTGCTGCTCTAATTCCCTTATGATTTCTTTTCCTGAGACACCACCCATGGTGATCTGGAGTTATATGACACTGCACTTTCAGGTCTCAGTCTCATCTCAAGGCTCAACAACATCTGCCTTCTCTTAGGGCAGACATATCTTCTTACCGAGTGTCAGTGGTATGCACAAGTTTATTGATTATATAAGTAACACATTATCGCTCCTTCACCAGCACTAGAGATGGAGCAGTACTATTGCAGTATTAATGGTGATTGTGCTCTTTGTAGGTTTTAGTGACATGCGTGTCCATATTGGCAGTGGATTTCAAAATCTTTCCTAGACGGTATGCAAAGGCTGAAACATATGGTAGCGGCATTGTAAGTTAATTCGTCCAGGCATTTTCTTTAGTTTATCTTTTGTTTTTACAGGTTCCACTACCTTATTTTCGTCATGAAGGCTATTAAATAGCCAAAGGTTGTTTACATGGTGTGTAGCCCCCATGATGGACTAGTTTTATAATCATCATCATTAAGAATTGCACAAAATCGTGAACTAGTTGTGCAAAAATGGCGACAGCTGCAAATTGTGCATATTATTTGGATTGCAAAGGATTAACGGCTTCATTAGATTGGTTAAATGAAATCCATTTGTCAGTTGTGGACTCCTCTGGTGCATCAAGTAGAGACGTATCTGCACATTAGGGGCTGGTGTGGGTTGTGTTACCGGTAATGCCTCCTGCTGCTTCACAGCCACCGCTACTCTTTCAGCACAATGTATCGCCGCCCATCCTGCTGTGCACATGGAAGTAAACTCATGGCACAGAGGTGTGCCAGTCCAAGAAACTGTTGAGCTAGTAATCAATACAAAGCTGGCCCTGTGATCCTCGTGGTTTTGTTGCAGTTTAAACATTCCTTATTCATCTCCTGGCCCGGACTCTTCATGCCCTAATTGATCTGCTGGCTTCCATGCAAATCACTGCTCACGTATATCTTTGCTTGACTGGTCTATGCTCATAATCTCATACATTGGATCAACACAATGCAATCTTATGCATTTCAAACCTGCGCTACGAAACTCCACTAGCTGCGCTCATCAGTGCCACCGCTGACTTCACGCCTGCAGCATATTCTCGGAGTCCGTTTTACAATCAGAACTGTAGCTTGCAAATATTGCACACGCCAAACTCTTGTTTCGTGTTTGTGCGCACACACATAGAACCGGATTGTTTGAGTCAATCTCCACACATGCGTGGCCTGGATTCTTCCAGCTGGGCTCAACAACGTCACTACAGAGTACTCTGCCTCCATTTGTATGCCTTCTGCGTCTCCTAGCATCATCCCATCTATCTGCTCTGCTACCGCTGCTTCTAGTTGCACCTTTGATGCTGTTACCCCTGTATGCACTGCTGTTCCTCTTGTGCTTGCCTCCTCCGCTGTGCTTGACTATGCCGGCTTCTTGCAACACCTCTACAACTGCTTCTTGCTCTGGTGTCATTGCCATGGTTGTATATGTTGAGCACTGTGAACCTGACTCTATCTGATGTGGAGCTGGATAATATATTATGTAACTCAATACCAATTGACAATAGCCGTCGTAGATTGACTTGCAACCTTGTAATTCCCGAAATCTGGTGCTTCATCATGTCTAAACCATACTTGATGAAGGCCACAATCCTTAACTTTGCTCGAAAATTCAAACCTTCTTTACCTGTTGTTGCAAGCCCTTGCTAAACACGTGATAATCTCCTGCGGCAGTATCGCTACCCTGGTCTAGGTTGCTGGCCTGCCGGTCGAATGGAATTTACTGATGTCCACAGCACTTAATAGTCATCTGTTGTCATCTTTGTTGGTTGTCCAGTTTTTATGCCTTTCCCCTGTATGATTAGGTCATCAACTACTGTTCATCATTGCTTATTTTTTTCTTCTTCTGGAATTGACTCAAGTTTCTTGTTTACAAATATGCCTTGCTAGTTATTAATGTCAGGTTCTCGACCCGTGCTTCCCTTCGTGTAATTTGGATCATGTTTGCCATTATTTCTGAAAGATCAGAAATCTGATCTGTCTTCCAACATAACAGATGGATCTCGGAGTAGGGTCTTTTGTAGTGGCTAATGCACTGGTGTCTAGACAAGCACGAAACATAACCTCAATGTAAGTGCTTAAATGATCTCATTTGTCTTAAAGAAAATCTTTTAGGGCTTAATGAATATATATAATTGGATCCAACATGATGCTAAGGATTCTCATCTAGTTAAGTAGGAAGTAACTCACGTGAATGCTGAAACTAAAAGGCAAACTCAGTGTGAAAAAGTAGATTCCTGTTCTGCAAAAGTTAATCCTACTTTTTGTATGATAATAATTATTACTCCCTCCGTCCCAAAATGTAAGACGTTTTTTGACACTACAGCAGTGTCAAAAAACGTCTTACATTTTGGGACAGAGGGAGTAGTCAATAGTCATAGTGTTAGATACTGTCGCCCTTCAGGCTTTATGTCAAAAACTCAAAATGTTCTCACTACATAAGTTGTTTTTTTTAGATACTCTAAAGAACTAATGTTTATTTATGTTGATTGTTTTTACTGGACATAGGAGCTTGTAGGAACCTAGAAGTTTCAACTTCACCACTTACATTATGGTGTGCTGAGTTTTTCTTTGTCCTTCTTAAAATTGAGATACAAAGTATATTACAATTCTGCATGCAAATCTTAGCTTTGTCAGTTCATTGATAAATGAAGAAAATTATAATCATTATTAAATAAAATGTCTGGTCCATCTCTTCTTTCAAATAAGATCCGTCCTGCAACTTTTTGCATCTTTTCGATTTGCATGTAGGTGGTATTTCTGTGTTAATCGCTTCTTGTTATGTTGTTCTCCAAGTAGCTTTCTGACTTAGTATTATTTCTCATATAGATGAAAAATTATTGTATGAGCATACTGACAAATGATCCCATGTTTTTCCAGTATCATCACAAAAATGCACAGTTACTTTGGCAGAATCATTGTTTCAATTTTGTATTTCTTGGGAAGATACTGTTGTTTCTGACCGTTAGATCTGCCAATAGGCACTATTCAACAGCATAAGTATTCTATCTCATAGTGCACCTTCTGTTTTTTAGGAGATGGAAGGCAGCACTGAAGTCCATAAGTCCTCTAGTGTTTCTTGGCTTTGCTCGTCTTATCTCTACATCAGGTGTTGATTATCAGGTACTTTTCTTCTTTGTGCCAATTACTTAAATTGCGCATCCATCAGAATTTATCATATAATGCCATTTGTGCAGACTTACTTACCTTTTTGTTGTGTTTTCCTGTCCTTTTCTATTTTCATATTGTCACTTCCTTCATTTCTAGATACTGAAACCTGTATTAAGCAGAATTAAATACGTATAATAGTTACTATAGCATGTGCAGTCCTTTGTGCTATCTCCATACCAAAATATAAGACATTTTGGTAGGCTAGTTTAGCCTACCAAAACGTCTTATATTTGGGCACGGAGGTAGTAGTAGTGAAAGTGGAGTTGATTAGATTTCAGTTTACAATGCATAATCAAAGGTTATTTACTCATTTTTTTCCGTATTAGAATGCTGTCTTTTCTGAAGAGGTATGTTCCTTTTGTTACCTTGTAGGTGCATGTAGGAGAATATGGTGTCCATTGGAACTTCTTTTTCACCCTTGCAGCAGTTTCTATCCTTACATCCATTATCAGGATTCATCCTAAATATTGCGGGATAGTTGGTATGCTTGTTCTTGCAGGTACTAACTGTTCTAGTTTTACAGTTTGGTTAGAAGGGCTTAGAGGTGCTACAATTCTCCTTTTCAGTAGATAAATCGTTCTTATTTATTTTTACAGGATACCAGGTATGGCTAAATTTTGGGTTGAATGAGTATCTCACATCTGATGAGAGAAGTGCTGATATCATTGGCCAGAATAAGGAAGGAGTGTATAGCATATTTGGTAAAAATATCTATGTGCACATGATTTCTTTGTCATTTCTTTGCACAAGATGTTGAGGAACATAGAGGCGTAGAGCCTTTCAAGCTTGGTTCTTGTTTGTTTGGCAAAATAACATTGCTGGCCCAGATTTTTACAGAAAGCTTAGTGAAAAAACATGTGTAATACTTATTCACCCACACGCACACCCACGCGAGCGTATGTCCTATTCACACTAGAAAAAGGGGGATAAATCCACAAATATCACTAAACTGAGCACATGTGTGTGTAAATGTGAGCACTAAAATTTGAACCCTGCTGGGTGGAGTCATGTACCCACAACTCCTCCATCCCAGGAATAATTTGCTCTCTTTCTATCGTTCTTTTTTGTTTTGCTGAACTTTAATATGGTGATTATCTGTTCTGTTACTTATTTGGTCACTTTTATATTTGAATATTCAGTATCATAGATTTCCATGCACCACATTATGCGATCTAATGAACTCCTTCCACAGGATACTGGGGTATGTACCTGATTGGTGTATCTCTTGGTTACTTTTTGTTTCATGACCTTAGTTCAAAAGGAAAGATTAGGAGCACTCAAGTTGTAAAAGTATGGGTTCTCGCAGCATCATTTTGGTAGGAAACAATGATAACATAAACACCTATGGATAAGAGTTCTAATATTCCTTGGTTAACATTTTCTCCGATGGCATGTTCATAGGATTTTGGCGATCATTCTTGACAGCTATGTTGAAAGAGTTTCTCGACGAATGGTAGGGTACTAACCACATGCTTGGTTTTATTTACACTGGCACTAAAAATGCAAACTCATATTTGAAGAATTTTTGTGATAGCTATGCAACGTAGCAGCAACTTATGGTATATAGAAAACAGTACTGTGTTCTTATTATCTCAGTGGACATGTTATGTTTGAACATGATGATTAAGTGTAAGAGTATGACATATATTTACATAGTATTTAGGTTTGGTCTAAGTAAATCTGAAGCAAGAACATTTGTTGCATTGCTGAAATGTAAACCTTACACTGATGCAATGTGATTCTTCCAACATGAACGGATACGTGGGCAAACTACCTTCCCAAATTAAAGTTTTTTTAGTGAAAGGAAATGCTACAGTTACTACAAACTAGTTTTACACTCGAAATTGGGTCAAAGTAACTCCAGCAACTTATCTTTTCTCCAATAAAATGATTCAAGCATTTCATTTTGCAGTGCAACTTCGCCTATGTTATGCTTGTGCTTGGCCAGAATTTTCAGGTATTGTTATTTCCTTTCTCGCTTTTATGAACTTATAGCATGCATTCATTGTCAGATTAAGACATCCAGAAGACAAGAATAATATGACTCCCTCCGTCCCATAATATAAAATCTTATTACATCCAATTTGCTCACAAATTGGATGTAATAAGATCTTATGTTATGGGACGGAGGGAGTACTTTAAACGATAGTACCTTCAGTTATCCAATTGTGGGCCCTAAAAGGGCAAGGGTAGTGTTAGTTTGCATACTTTATCTTCTCAAATGAGGATAACCTTCAAATTTCAACTGAAAATAATATGAACCAGCTGCAACATAGCTGAAAATAATGTGCACTAGCTGAAAAATGAAGTTTGAAAGTTTAGCTTTATCCTTTGTACTTATATAGTTCACCAACTGGTTTTAATATTTTAACGATTCTCTGAATTTGATATTAGAGCTTGGAAACTGGCAAGATGTACACGCTTCTCATCTTCAAATCCATGCTACTTAGTTACATTTTCTTTTTGAGATCATGCAGAAATACCATGTAAATATATTTGGAAGAAGAGTTTTACTAAGCCAATGCATTATGCGGGGCACAACCATCTGTGTAATTAAAAGGAACAAACACTAAAGGAAAATCAGCAATTTAGAGCTAGCCACCATGCCCTTTGGCTCCAGCTGCAACCAAATATACCTGTTGTGGTGTTGCCTGAAGGGTCTAATAACAATTGAGCCTTCTAATACTTACGATTGTATTGTTACCAGTTACGAAATTGCTAAAAAAATGTTCAGGCTTCACTATTCATGATGGCTACTATTATAATGACAGGTTATATCTTTTCTCACACTAGCGGGGTCCATTTCACATGACAAGAATTTGGTTCTTGAGGAAGCATTCAATCAAAATATGCTTGGCGCATTCCTTGTGGTAAGATCATGTCTCATTATTCTTATTGCTGATGCCAAAATGGGATGTACAACTAATAGGACTGAATTGTCAAATTTTAGCAGATATGTACCTCTTTAAGCGGTCAGTGTAAAGAAGCTGACATTTACATTCTCTTGCAGGCAAATATCCTAACTGGTCTAGTAAATCTCTCAGTTGACACGCTTTCTGCCTCTTGCCTCACTGCCTTCCTGATTTTGTTAGTATACACCTTTACTTTATGCATGGTTGCTGGTCTTGCACAGTTTTCTGGTGTTAGGATAAAATTTTGGTGAATACAGACTATCTAGTACTGTACTTTATATGTACGGAGTATTTAATCTTGATTTTTGAGGAAGACAAGCTTGTGTATTGAAACCGGGTCCTAGGGCTCATATGTGGTCAATCACCAAAGCCCTACCCATCGCAGGTGGTATATGAGTAGAGGTGAGTGTTGTTTATTCACACGGTACTCGTGTGATCCAATCCAATAAAGAGAATAATCCTTCTATGTTTCACATTAGTTCTTATTCTAGCAAATTAAGCAAACCCATCACTAAACTTGCTATTATTGTTCACTTGAGGTCCAAATGGCCCTGAGTCAAGATAAACCACAAACTGGTTGCTGATATAGACCAGGTGGGGGGCTGTGAGGGCCTAGATATTGGCATTGTCTTTTTACAAACGCCCCTGGATATCTCTTTCTTCAAAGTGGTTTAGAAACCCTGTCTCTCACCCATTGTCATGTGCTGGAGTCTCGACTCGTCTCCGTTCTCAGACTTTTGAAACAAAGATCATAGGAATTTTGAAGAATTGAATTCCTATAAAAAAAACTAGGGTGCCGTTTGGAACAAAGGAATGGCTCACCAAGATTGCTATGGAACGGGGCAATCCATAGGAATTTTGGAGGAAAACAAACATTCCCTCCTGTGTCTAGAATTCCTGTGTTTTTCTTGTGTGGTATCCAAATAGAAAGTCTGGAGTATTCTTGTGTTTTGGATTCCTATAGGAATTCAGGTTACATGCTGTCTCATTTTCTGCGTTTTCCTATTCCCGCGTTTTTG
Source organism: Secale cereale (assembly GCA_902687465.1). NCBI lineage: Eukaryota > Viridiplantae > Streptophyta > Magnoliopsida > Poales > Poaceae > Secale > Secale cereale. The sequence goes on along the minus strand of LR738710.1, from coordinate 703,898,565 downwards.
ATTCCTACGTTTGGATCGGATTCCCAACCAGATCCATTTACCCCTGCTTCAAAAAAGTATTTCCATTCGTAGTTCTGGGTTTCCTAGACCCAGGTTAAGGGTCTGTTTGGTTCCAAATAAGTCACCAACTTATAAGTCGAAAAGTGAAAAAAGTGACTTATTTTGCCAAGCAGACTCAACTTATAAGAGCATCTCCAATACCTTGTCTATATGGATGTCTATACTCGTTTTCTACGATGTGAGCCCAAAACAGGCGTCCAACAGCTTGTCTATATGGTCGTCCAAATATACACATCCTCTAAATCGACCTCGACAATGTCCATGCCTGGACAATGTGAAGGTGTTGTCTAAACTCAGCTGCAGTCATGATTTTCTTCCTCTCCCCAGCGACGGCCCACCTGTCATGGTCCCTGTATATAGACGTTCTGATGCAAAACTGGATGTGTATATGAGAGAATTTTTTTAGACCATTGTCTATATGAATATATAGACATCCAAATATACACATGCTATTGGAGATGCTCTAAGTCACCCTAACTTATAAATCATAAGTTGCTCCACCCCAACTTTTAAAACTTATAAGTCACCCCCTTTTGCGTGGGTCCATCCCAATTTGTAACAGGCTTCCAAACGATGCGGACCACAACAGGAGAGGTGGGAAAGTGAGGGGACAACGCTCAATTACAATGAGGTCAGAGAGAAGGAAAACCCTAATGAAAGGGGGAAAAGTTCGCTTCAGTTTTTGGAACAGCTTTTTTTAGTGAAGTATCCCTCTCTATTCAAGAAACAGTAGTATATAGGGTACAAAGGCCTCAAGGTGGACCCATACACGGCATCTGGAATCCTTGTTCCTTCATAATCACAAGCAATTTTTTGCCTTGCTGCAATTAGATCATATGCTAGCGTTAATGCTTCTTGGCATGCTAATACTTCAAGGATTTATGAGTAAGAACAACAAAGGTGATACTCGAAATGCCCAGAAAAATGCCTTCTGTATTTCTGGTGACCATCCCCACCAAGCCTTTGTTGTCGTCTTTCCGACAGCTGCATCGATGTTAAATTTTTGAAACTGATGGACTTGCTTTGGGGCAACAGATCTCCCTCATGAGATGCAACTTTGACGAACAAGATGGCTAATACGCCACCCAACACCGCCGCCATCTCTGGGTGGCGACGGACAGGGGAGGGGAGGGAGGTGGCAGTGGCGTATTGGCGTGACGTCGGAGTTGCAATTTGCGGGGCATGACAAGTGGCAACGACGACATGATGGGCGGTGTCAAGGTGCGGTGTTTCTCCGACGCGCGCGGTGAATGAAATCGAAGTTGCCAACGAACTGTGCCGTGGCAATTTTGCCTCGCGATGGGTGGCAATGTTCTGGACGTGTTGGTTTGGGCTGGCTCAGTTTGATTTGACGGTTTTCTTTTTTTGATATGTCGGTGGTGCTAAGATGTGTAGTTGGAGTCGGCTTCAGTTGATGATGATGACACATTGACACTAATGAGCAACACTGAGTTGTTGGAGCTTGCCCTTTATGTCGAGTTTGCCTTGTTGTGGCCAACGTCGTAAGTTTTTCGTCTGGTTTCCCACTATTAACTTTTTTTTAGCACATACTTGGTTTGATGAGGCACCTAGTGCCATTTCACCTCTGCTTGTAAATGATTCTACTTTGATTACCACTTAATATAAAGGGGTTTGAATTTTCAAAAACTGGGCAACTCACTTGTGCTCAATTAACATCGGTTTCAAGAGCAAAAAAAGGCCTTGCACGGGTCTTGTGCGAGCCTTACTAAGCTTCGCCCACCGTCGGGCCGAACTAAATCAGCTGGCGCTTTGGGCCAAACCGGCTAACGGCTACCACGGAAAGAGAGCGCACGCAAAGATGGAGGCAGTCCGTTCGTTCGTTCCCCCTCCCGGCCGAAAACTTGGCACCGCAGCCTACGCTACGGGCTGGCTACGGCCGTCTCGTCCGTCGAAATCGTAACCACCAAAGCCCAACGTCCGGAAAAACTCGAGAAAATCCCAACGAGAAGCCCCGGAAAACCCACGCGGAAACCTCACACGTCGCCCTCTTTCCAGCCTGTCCCCTCCCCTCCGCCGTCTCCGCCTCTTAACTCTGCATCTCCTCCCCTCCCCTACCCGTGCCGACGGTGCCGTGCCCATCCAAATTCCATTCTCCCCACCCCGATTCTCTACCTTCCCCCCTCTCTCGGATGGGAGGGGAATAATAAAGCGGCGTACACTCCCATCCGTCCCCGCTCCGCAATGCGCCTCCTCGCCGCGCTCCTGCTCCTCGCCGCCGCCGCCGCCGCCGCGGCGGCGGCGGCCGAGCTGCCCGAGTTCAGGGAGGCGCCGGCGTTCCGCAACGGCGCGGGGTGCGCGGGCGCGCCCACGATCCACATCGCGATGACCCTCGACGGCACCTACCTCCGCGGGTCCCTCGCGGGCGTCCTCTCCGTGCTCCGCCACGCCGCCTGCCCGGAGTCCATCGCCTTCCACTTCGTCGCCTCCTCGGCCTCCGCGCCGCGCCGCCTCGCCAGGCTCCGCGCCGCGCTCGCCGCCGCCTTCCCCACGCTCCCCGCCACCGTGCACCGCTTCGACGCCCGCCTCGTCCGCGGCAAGATCTCCTCCTCCGTGCGCCGCGCCCTCGACCAGCCCCTCAACTACGCCCGCATCTACCTCGCCGACATCCTTCCCCGCTCCGTCCCCCGCGTCCTCTACCTCGACTCGGACCTCCTCGTCGTCGACGACGTCGCGCGCCTCTGGGCCACCGACCTCGGCCCCGCCGCCGCCCTCGCCGCGCCCGAGTACTGCAACGCCAACTTCACCCTCTACTTCACCGACGCCTTCTGGCGCCACCCCGCCTACTCCTCCGTCTTCGCCAACCGCACGCGCGCGCCCTGCTACTTCAACACCGGGGTCATGGTCATCGACCTCGACAGGTGGCGGGCCGGCGGGTACACGGCCAAGCTCGAGTACTGGATGGACGTGCAGAAGCAGGAGGCCAGGATATACGAGCTGGGGTCTCTCCCGCCGTTCCTCCTGGTCTTCGCCGGCGACGTGAAGGCCGTGCAGCACAGGTGGAACCAGCACGGCCTCGGCGGCGACAACGTGGCGGGACAGTGCCGGGAGCTGCACCCGGGGCCGGTGAGCCTGCTGCACTGGAGCGGCAAGGGGAAGCCGTGGCTTCGCCTCGACGCCGGCCGCCCGTGCCCGCTGGACGCGCTCTGGGCGCCCTACGACTTGCTCCGCCGCCGTGGCGCCCGTGACGACCTCCTCGCCGCCGTCGCCTGACAATGCGCGGCCCAGGTCGCTGGAGTGACAAGTCAGTCGTCCGAGTCCGGTTCACTGACCCGGCTCGGTTGCGGCGTCGCCGTTGTTGGGGTCGGTGTCGGTGGCTCGGTGTAGGGGCAGTGACGGATGGACACGCCGTACCTGGTGGCCTCACAGGATGGGATGGGCCCAGGTGGACAATTTTATGTCGCTGGTTGGAGTGGCCCTTTCGGTACTGACATATAGGCCCGCATGCCGGTGACGGATGTGTCGAGGTTTCGCTTGGACGGATGCTGAGGTGAGATGAGATGAGATCTCGCCAGATGCAGCGACGGGTTGTGTACAGCTGTTTTTTTTTTTTGCCTGTTGGGGGAATATCCTATTTGATTCCATTCGTTTTCTGTTAGGATCGAAATCTGTAACAGATGTACTCTATCTATAGTAATACTATAACACTGCAAAAAATAATCGAGGGGATATTATTGTTCACCTGTTTTCGGTGGTGTATATCATATAGTAGTAGTATATGGTAAGGTGTGGAAACATAGATTGTGTCAAATGCATGCACTTGTTAATTCGTTGAGAGGACGTCGTTTTGTGGCGCAAATCTCAAGCCTTTGGCTCCAGATTTCAGGAATCTGATCCGGCGTTTCCACTTTGGTTTAAAGCGTGGATGGGCCCTGAACGATTAGGTTAGTGTGTGGTTTGTTGCGATGCGAGTGGTCGGTCGCCAAGTGCTCGGGCGGAGCTTTTTTGGCAAAGGCGGGGGTAAATCATTTGGTTCCTTCGTCTCGTGCCCGGGAGGCCAAAGAACCTGTCAAAAAAGAGAGGCTTGCGAAAGGGCTCAGTCGGCTTCTTCCTTTTCTCCCGTGTTACTGTCTTCTCCGGTTGGTGAAAGGATGATCACTCGATTGCTGCAGCTAGAGTGTTGTGATTCTGTGAATGATGTCGTCGTCAGACGTTGGCTTTGTGCAGCCAGGCTTACTGCAGATCCGAGGAGTACAGCCACACCACTTGCATTGTAAGTAAATCGTTGCTTGTTTTGAAGGCTACCGTTCCTTGGGGGTAATTGTTCTGAGCACGTGTTACGACGAGCTTTGTTTTGGCGGTGTCAAGTTTGTTTCACTGGGCAGCCGGGCCAGGTGAGACTGCACAGGAGTTTTACTGATTACGTACGAACTTCTATCCTGAGAGCCAGTGAGCCTGATTGAGCGCAACAATGTAACAGTGGGCTCGCTTGCAGCGCTCGGTTCAGCTGGTAGCAATAAAGATCAAAGAGGTCTACGTACGCCTCGCCAACTAAGCTCTTTCGTCTTCATCCTGTTAATGGATGCCATTTCTACATACAGTGTCAAAAGAGGAAATCACTGTTCCTCCTACGGACTCATCTCGTCGATCATTCACGCGGGTCTGATCTACAGAACTGCAACAAAATGCTTCACCGACAGTCCGACAGTCTCGGAGTTTTACCAGGGAAGGTAAGGTAAGGTAATGGACAAGCCCTGACACACCGCCACGCGCCGACGCCACGCCGGTACGCGCTCCGTGAGACCAGCGGCCTATCCTGGCTGTCTACTGTAGTAGCTAGTAGAATCTGGTAGTGGCTTAGAAATAGACCTGGCCAAACCTCGGGCCGGGCCTACCAAAGCCCGATACAAAAAACCTAAGCCCGAGCCCGGCCCTGCCCGGTCGTCGGGCCTGGATTTTGGGCCCAAGCCTGGCCCGAACATGTAAAAGCTCGGCGGGCCTCGGGCCACGGGCCGGGTCCCTTCAGGAAAGAGCAAAATTGACAGGCCCGGGCCCGACCTGACCTGGCCATCGGGCTAAATATCTAGGCCCGAGCCCGGCCCGGGAGCAGCATCGGGCCGGGCCGTGCTGCCCATGGCCAGGTCTACTTGGAAGTGAACGCCGGTTCCTGACCCACACAACTAACCCCAATGCCTACCTGCACGCGGAGGCAAAATTTTGTGTTTTGACCCTTTTGTGGTCAAATTTTGGGATCTGGTCCTTTTTTTTGAAATCTAACTCTTTTTTCTACCGCCAGAGGCCTCGGCGGTAGGCTTACATAGCCTATCGCTATGGGGCTTCGCGGTAGGAAACTAGTCCACGTCAGCAGTGCAAACGACCGCCGTCCTCCTCCGTTGCATCCTACCGTCGCTGGTCCTGGCGGTAGGCTGTCTGATCCTACCACTAGGGTCCCTAGCGGTAGGGTGCGGACAGTAATTGGGTGCGGCCGCCCGCCCCACCCCTTCTCCGCCACATCCAGCCACCCCAACCCCCAAGAACAGAGAGGCAGTTCCTCTCTCGCCCCCTCTCATCTCCTCCACTTCCTCCTTCGATTTTCTTCATTTCTTCATCGTTTTTGCGGATCGAGATGGCTCCGAAAGGAGAAAACTAAGCTCCTCCGACCCCTCCAATTAGTTTTAGTCAAATAGGTTCCGGTTCGTCGCATTATTTGATTCAAATCACTCCCATTTTAACTAGATTTTTAACCCTATGATTGATTTAGGTTGATTATAGATGTTATATTGTGTTAGATATGAACTCTAGTCACTAGTTGGTATGGTTGTGTGAAGATGAACCCTAGTTCATATTTTTTTGAAAGATTTTTTTTGATATGATGCATGTTGAAGGAATTTGATGTGATATGATGATGTATGTTGATATGCTATGATGCAAGTAGTGGATGTAATTGGAGAAAAAATGTTGAACCCTCAAGATGAACCTAGTTCATAATTTTTTGTGTTATTTTTTTTTTATGTATGATGAATATTGGAGATATTTGTTCTGATATTTATGTTATGAAATTTTGTTTAGGCGAGCATCTCTTGCGGGCAACGTCGCCAAACGATACTCCATGCTTGACTACGCGTTCGACAAGGGTCGTCGTGCCCGTTTCATAGAGAATGGAGTGGTAAGTACTACAGTCGAAATATTGAACCAAAGTTTTCGGATTGATGAAAATAAGTTACTAATTTTTGGCATCCACTTTTTGACAGATGCTCCCGCTACTGAAGGTAACCTTTCAGCCGCCTAGAAATACCCTATGTTCTTGTTCATTTGCAATCATAAATCTGATCAGTATTATGTCCTTGTTTCATTGTGACTGCAGAAGTTCATGAAGCGTTGTCACAAGCTGGTAGGCCTGCTTGGGCGTGCTGGCTCAGTTGAAGCTCATGATCCTACAACTACACAGGGTAACATCGTTTCATCGAGCCACGCTGCCTCGTCATCTAGGTTGGTTGAGGAGGAGGAGGATGAGGGAGGAGGAGAAAGAGGAGGAGGAGGAGACCCATGAAGAAGTAGAGGAGGAGGCGAGCAATGGGGAGGAGGAGTACGATGAGGATTATAGACCTTCACCAACTCAACCATCTCAGCTTCCGAAGAGGAATAAGCCAAAGAAGGATTGGCAGAGTCCATCCCCATTCCAGAAACCGGTTCCTCGAGGAGGGCGCAAGAAGAAGGCTGACGAGACTCGTTCTAAGAAGAAAGATGACCGTTCCTCCAAGAGGGGAAGAAGCAAGTAATTGCGGTCTTGTTGAACTGTTTGTTGGCTTTGCGAAACCGTTTGCGAAACTACTTGTGACGCCCGGATAGTTAAGCTACAGTAACCCTCTACCAATGACGACACGTCACCACAATTACTGTTGATAATCTCGTGTTAGTTCGAAAACGATCCAAATTAAAATTTGAATTAAAAGAAAACAACAAAAGTTTTCAATTATCAAAACTAAAATGTTAAAGCTGTAGCAAATAAATCATAAGTAATATTGTTGCAGAAACCACATTTTTGTAAAGTGTTTAAATGCACTGAAGTAATTTAAACAACAACAAAACATTTAATTAAATACCTTTTGGAATTAATAAAATATTAAACTATTTTATTTAGCTATCCAAATTAGGGTGGCAGTGCTAAAACTCTAAACACTCATTTAGGAGTTGAAATTATATTTTACGAAATTAAAATAAATTAATTAATAAAACTAAAACAGAAAATAGATAAAAGAAAAATCCTAAACTAAAAAAATAAAATAAAATATAGAAGACCCCCCCCCC
>LR738710.1:703865829-703891130 GCA_902687465.1 Secale cereale | reverse complement strand
CACATCGATCTGGATCGGGGCCGCGACCTGGGCGTGCGCCCCCTCGTCCCCGACGGCGCCCCCGTGCCCGCTCGCCCGGAGCCCGAGCCGCCGACGCTCGCGGGCTCCCGTCGCCGCCCGATGGCCGCCTCCCCCGCCGGCCCGCTCGCCCCCGCCTCCTCCACCGCCGGACCTTCCCGTCGTGCTCCCCGACGACCCCGCCCCCTGTGAGCCCCGGTCACCGTCGCCCTTCCCCCCTGCTCCGGCCACGCGCTCGCTCGCCCGGTCCCGCTCCTGCCCGCGCGCCCTGGCCGCGCTCACCCGCTGCTCGCTCGCCGCCGCACGCGCCCTCGCGCGCTCTGCCGCTGCTGCTCGCCGCGCGCGAGCCCGCGCGCCGCCCGCAGCCCCTCCCGCGCGCTGCCGCTGCCCGCTGCTGCTGCCGTGCTGCTCGCCGCTGCTGCTCACCCAGCGCGCCGCGCCGCGCCGCCGCGCCCACGCACGCGCGTGCCGGTGCCCCCCCCCCCCTTTTGGCACCCGGACATGTCCGGTGCCCAATAGGGGATGGGGGGACATGTCCAACCCCCCCTAGCCAATGACATGTGGGGCCTGGCCCCAGAATGGGTTTAAAACGAAAAATAAAATAAAATAAATAAATAAAAGTAATAAATAAAATAATTAATTAATTAATTAATTAATTTAATTAACTGAATAGTTAATCTTAATTAATCTGGATTAGTTAAATTCTAATTAAACTAATTAGTTTAATTAATTACTGTTAGGTTAAACTAATTATGATTAATCTAATTAACCTTAATTAATTAAATTAATTAGGTTTAATTAATTAAAATTAACCTAATTAGTTACTGTGTCACTGACAGGTGGGACCCACCTGTCAGGTTGACCAGTCAACCCTGATGACGTCAGAATGACATCATGCTGATGTCATAAATGAATTTTCAAATTAAATTAATTAATATTTAATTCCAGAAATTATTAAAAACTTAATAAAATCATATCTTTTAAACCGTAACTCAGATTAAAATACTTTGTACATGAAAGTTGCTCAGAAAGACGAGACGCATCCGACTACGCAACCCGTTCGTCCACTGCACCTCCCTATCATACCGAACCTGCAACTTTCCCCCTCCGGCCCCTTTGCCCGAAAATGCCTAACACCGGGAATACTTTCCCGGATGTTATTCATCTTCGCCTGTATCACCGAGCACCGCGTTAGGTCACACGTAGCACCGCGTATTTCCATGTTATGCTTTGTGATGCTATTGTTTGCTCTGTTATTTATTTGTTTCCCCTTCGTTGCTTATTTTCGGTAGACTCCGATACTGTGATAAAACCCCGAGACCATTGATGCTTCGGTGTTCGACTACGGCTACGCTTCCGAAGATTCCTTTCGTCTGCAGAGCTTCCAGGCAAGCCCCCCCCCCTTGATCACCAGATATCGCCTATTCTCCTCCCTCTTACTCTTGCATTAGTTTACTACTGTTGTTGATTCGATAACTCCTATTCTGCTGCATAGCCTGACATTGTTGCTACCACTGTTGATACTTTACCTGCAATCCTAAATGCTTAGTATAGGATGCTAGTATACCATCAGTGGCCCTACACCCTTGTCCGTCTGCCCTGCTATTCTATCGGGCCGTGATCGCTTGGGGGTGATCACGGGTATATACTATATACATACTTTACATACACATGATGATGATTCGGAAATGGGGGCTGAAGGGGCAGGTGGTTCCACACAGGTAGTGGTGGGCCTGGGTTCCCGACAGTCCCCTGATGGTTACTTTGTGGCGGAGCGACAGGGTAGGTTGCGACCACCTAGGAGACAGGTGGGCCTGGCCCTGGTCGTTGTCCGCGGTTATTTCATAATAACACGTTTATCGAGATCTTGGTATTTGATCTGAGTCTGGCCATTTGGTCTATACGCACTAACCAGCTACGTGGGAATAGTTATGGGTACTCGACGTCGTGGTATCAGCCGAAGCCTTCTTGACGTCAGCGGTTTAGCGGCGCGCGCCGGATTGGACTGGAAGCCTACTCTGGTATTAGGAGAGGCTAGGTCTGCTTACCGGCCGCCCTCGCAACGTGCAGGTGTGCATTGGGCGATGGGCCCAGACCCCTGTGTGCTTAGGACTTAGACCGACGTGCTGACCTCTCTGCTGTGCTTAGGTAGGGCTGCGACGTGTTGATCTTCCGAGGCCGGGCATGACCCTGGAAAGTGTGTCCGGCCAAATGGGATCAAGCGTGCTGGGTTATGTGGTGCACCCCTGCAGGGAAGTTAATCTATTCGAATAGCCGTGTCCCTCGGTAAAAGGACGACCCGGAGTTGTACTCCGACCTCATGACAACTAGAACCGGATACTTAATAAAACACACCCTTACCAGTGCCAGATACAACTCGGTGGTTGCTCTCTCACCGGGTGATGTGCGGGAGGATCGCCGAGTAGGATTATGCTATACGATGTTACTTGGTGAACTTACCATCTACTCCCTTCTACTGCTGCAAGACGGAGGCTGCGAGAAGCGAGGATACTTGTTACTTTCCAGCTACCCTCATCTTCTGCTGCAAGATGGAGGTTACGAGAAGCGTAGTCTTCGATTGGATTAGCTATCCCCCTCTTATTCTGGCTTTCTGCAGTTCAGTCCACAGACATTACCCCCTTATACATATATCATTGCATATGTAGTGTAGATCCTTGCTTGCGAGTACTTTGGATGAGTACTCACGGTTGCTTTTCTTCCCCTTTTTCCCTTTTCTCCCTTCTTCTCGGATGACGCAACCAGACGGTGGAGTCCAGGAGCCAGATGATCCCGAGTTTGTTTCTACATGGAGTTCGGCTTCGAGGAGTAGTTAGGAGGTCCCAGGCAGGAGGCCTTGCCTTTTCGATCGTTGATGTTTTGTGCTAGCCTTCTTAAGGCAAACTTGTTTAACTTATGTCTGTACTCATATATTATTGCTTCCGCTGACTCTTGTGTTTTCGAGCTTATGTATTCGAGCCCTCGAGGCCCCTGGCTTGTAATATAAAGCTTGTATTATTTTAATTTGTGTCTAGTGTTGTGTTGTGATATCTTCCAGTGAGTCCTTGATCTTGGTCGTACACATTTGCGTGCATGATTAGTGTACGGTCAAATCGGGGGCGTCACACTACTTGCGTTAGTTGGGGTTGTTAAACTATGTGGATAAGTTTGCTATTTGCTATTTATGAAACTATGTGGAACCTTTATTAATACGTGAGCTCATATTTTGCTATTTGTGAAACTATGTGAAACTACCCGAGTGTGATACATGTTATATTGTGTGAGCTCTGCATATTTAAGGTTCTTAAATATATATTATACTGTATTCTTTGCTGCGATAAAACTTTACAGAAACAATCACTAAAACTTGCAAAAAAGCAAAACCAGAGGACCCTACCGCCAAGCCCCCTGGTGGTAGGATATCACAACCTACCGCGAGGGATCTACGGTTTTCGGTTACAGCAAGTTTGCAACGCAAAACCCCCAGGACCCAACCGCCACAGGGCTCGGCGGTAGGCTCCCATAAGCTACCTCCAAGACCTGTGGTGGTAGGGTGGTGTGCTGGCGTTAGGTGACGACTGTGGGCCGTCTATGCTACCGCCAGTACCCCTGGCAGTAGGTTGGCTGAACCTACCATCAAGCCCTGTGGCGGAGGGACAGATTTCAAAAAAGAATTGAAACAAGGGTCAGATCTCGATTTTTTTAACAAAAGGGTCAAAAAAGAAAATTTTGCCATAGGCGGAGCATTTCTTGTATTTTCCATTAGGAGTTTTTGTGCGTGTGTGTTGTATGCAGTATAAGAGCATCTACAACCCGGATTTGGCAAATCCAACACCCTGTACGTCCACGGACGTGTCCGGGCACGCCTGCGGATGCATCCAGACGGACCCTTATATTTTGTTTTCGGCATCCACATATCTCAAATCCGGACTTGATATTAATATATTCCTTAAAAAAATCTTAAATCCGAATTCTCAAATCCATGCACGTCAATCATAAAAGTCAATGTCGCACGTAAATAACAAATGTTGGTACCGAGCATAGATAGTGTTTACATAAAATTTAATTTAACTGCACAACTCAAGCATTAACTCCTTGGTTTTTGTTGTGGATCCACATGTACTCCACAAGATCATTAAGTAGCTGCGTGTGCACCTGATGATCTCCAAGATTCTGATGCATATGCAGAAAGTTCATAAGCTGAGCTGCATCCCGATCTTCCGGTATTTCAACTTGTTCTGCAGGTGCTTCAAAATAATTGGTTTGGGCTACACCATCACCCTCATCCTTGACAATCATATTGTGCAAAATAACACAACATGTCATCAGCTGCCACAAAGTTCCTGATGCTCACATCATTGCAGCGCTACGCACAATTCCCCAACGAGTTTGAAGCACACCAAATGCCCTCTCCACATTTTTCCTAGCCGATTTCTGCATTGTTGCAAAGTGGCTCTGTTTATTGCCATGCGGTTCAGATATGGTCTTCACAAACGTCGCCCACTGATGATATATATCATCGACAAGATTGTATCCCATGTTCTACTCTCGACCGTTAACAGTGCAGTTGCATGGCGGTGATTCCCCGTTGCAAAGCCTCCTGAACACCAGAGATTGTTAAAGCACGTTGATACCGTTTTGAGAACCCAGCATTCCAAAGAAAGCATGCTAAATCCATAAGTCATGTGATGCCACCGTTTTTAGTATGATGGTGGCCTCTCTAGTGTGACCTTGATATATTCCCCGCAAACCTTTAAGGCAGTTCTTCCATTGCCAATGCATGCAATCAACTGATCCAAGCATTTCTGGAAACCCCCGTGCCTCTCCAATAGCCAACAACTCCTTCGTGTCCTGCGCATTTGGTTATTTGAGATACTCTGGTCCAAACACCTCCACCATGCGCGCGTGCAAATTTGACAGTAGTCTTCAGGCACGTGCTCTCCCCCATCCCGACCATCTCGCCAACGACATCTACAACAGTACCAAGTGCAAGCATCCTCAGAGCAGCCGTGCACTTCTGCTCGGCAGAGAAAGAGAGTTGTCCGCGACAATCACTTGTGATCTTGAAGTGGTCGTCGTGTGCCTTCATTCCCTTCATAATGCGCAAAAACAATGATTTCCACATGCGAAAACGGCGACGAAACCATGGATCATCCGAGAAACTAGGATTGGGAGCAAAGTAGTTCCTATGCAGTGCTTTTCCCCGGACACCCTATCCCGGTTGGTCACTCCTGTCCATTTAATTGAGCCATTTAAGTTGAGAATAAGTTCCACTTGCCGGTCCATTTCCTCTTGCATGCTCATGAGCATGATCATGTCCACTTCTTCATCCGAATATGAGGAATCGAAGAACTCATCTTGAATCATTTGATCAAGCTCCGTTGGTCCATACTCCTCATCCACCGAAGCATCAGAATCCATCGTTTTCCCTGATGAAATCACAAAAATTCCAGTCAGACAATGTGTCAAACACATCAAGCGCAAGGTGAAGCCAGAGAGTTGTCAGACGTACCGCGATCGCGGCTGGACCGACGAGGACGGGAGAGAGGACTGCTCTGCCGAAGCTGGCAGCATAGAGGCTAGGAACGACCGCGGAGCGCGCGCGGCAACAGAGCTGAGAGATGGACAATGCTGATGAAGAAGAAGAGATGAGATAGCAAATGGATCCGGCAGATCTTGGGGGTGGATTTACTGCAATTTGGGGCGGGGTCGGGCTGTCGGGTCCGTTGTGGTGGGCGTGCCCGGACGCCCCCATATCCACCCTATATTTGTGCTGGATATGAGGGGCGCCGGTCAGCTCGGGCGTTTGAGGCCTGTTTGAGGCACCCGTCTGGGTCAAAATTTCGCGACCGAACAATGACTGGGCGGCCCGCCCGGGCGTATGAGGCGGGTTTGAGGCACCTGGCTGTAGATGCTCTAAGAGCATCTCCAATGCCGACCTTCAAACCGTCCGCATACATTCGGACCACTCGGTCCAGACATGACGTGCCATTCATCGAGCGGTCCGGACATACTTTTTCCCGCAAACCGAAGACAAAGTCCTGACCCACCTAATCAACACCATGACCATTTGTACGGCCGTCTGCCAAGCGGTCCGTACCGTTACAACACATGTGTATGACCGCCCAGACCCACCGAAACCTCACCCCTCGCCCGCCCACGCTTCTCGACCAAAACAATCAGCGCTGCTCCAGAGCATTAGTGCCACATTCATGCCCGGCCAGAGCGAACATGGCCACTCACTGGCGCCGGCATTGAAGCGGCGCGTCAGCTGAGAGAGCACCGTCCGCACCGCTTCCTGGTGCACGTGACTGCTTTGTGTTCAAATGACAACCCAATCGCCCATTCACCCGTCTTCCGCCCACATTTATGAAATGCGGTTGTCGAGGAACCAACTTCGACGCCGCTCGTCCGTCCATCTGCCGCCCACCATTACCATTCGCCCGCTATATAAACTATAGCTCCAACCATAGTCGCAGTCATGCACCACTTCCAACATGGCCTCCTCGCCCTCCAAAGCTCTCTGGTATAGATTTTCGCTAGAGCATAAGAAGGAGATGGTCGCCATTGCTGTCGGCTAGCAGGACGGCATGCAGCTAGTGGCCAACGACGTCCCAATGGAGGGCGCGGTCGAGGAAAGCTAATGGCACCCTTGCTGGTGCATTACACCATGACCATCGACGGGGCCTGTTGCCATTACATGAACATGGTGAGGAAGAAGCGAGAGGATTATTTCTGGGAGGCAAAAGCCAACGTGGCCTACAACCTACAACTACTCGAGTAACACCGACAGGTGGGGGAGCAACTCGCTGTCGGTAGGGCGATCGTGCTAGACGCAGACGTGGTGGAGTAGGTGACATTGCTTGAGTCCCACCACTCCACGCCCACGAGATTCGCCTTGACCGCTCGTAGTACCGCGGGCGTCAGGCAGAACTAGAGGCCGCCTATAAGGAGTTCGACGAGGTGGCGGACAAGGTGTAGGGCAAGAGCGACGATGAGTAGGACATCACTGGCTCTGCCAAGGTCATGCCCCGCCGCCATGACCACGAAGCCGACACATCCGTGGGCACCACAATCAGTGAGGAAGTGTAGTGCATGGTAGATCACTGCAGCTCGGGTCCCAGGAAAGCCACCGCTATTCCCCTATGCCTGAAGCCAAGCTTGGCAGGCTGAAAATTGAGGTTGATCAGCCGTTCAAGTTGTGGCGATGGAGGCTATGGAGGCAAAGCTGGAGAGCGCCGAGGCGGAACTGGAGAAGGCGAAGGCAAGTGTCAGACCTTCAGTTCCCGGGGCTCATGGCCAGACATGGGAACGGGTGTTGGCATCATTTAGATTAGGTTTAGACTAGGTGATTAGTTGAAGTACGTTCAAAATTTTACCTCCAGAGTGGGACGAGCTCTGCTTTTTGTTGAAGTATGTCTGAATTGTAATGAATTCCGTCTGGTTTATATGAAATCAATCATGTTTTCATGAATCTCTTGTGGTTTATATAAAAATCAGCTATGTTTGCATGAATTTCGCCAATTTAGTTTGAACAATGGTTGAAATATATGCGGGCAGTGTCAGATGGTAGCTGCCTCCAGCATCAGTGTCCGCGGATAGGTCCCCTCTTGTCCGCGGACGGATGCCGGAGCAAATTTGAGGATCAACATTGGAAATGCTCTAAGAGCATCTATAATCGTACATTCCATATTCGTCCCAAATGCCTGGGCAGACAACCCGTTCACTGTCCAAAAAGAAAATGGCCATCCAACCGGACCTAATAAATCCGGCCCAACGCCCGGGCTGACATGTTTTCCCATATTCTGCCCATATCTCGGGCAGATATGGGACGAACTGGATGTGCTCGAACATGCCCATCACACCGGATACGACCCACTATGGCCCATCCGACCCCACATGTATTCAACCCTATCCGCACTCTAGAGGAAACCCTAGCCGCATTCCACTCCACTCCATTCCCCACCGCCCCCAAGATTTTGTCCAGCGATCTCCGGCCTTATCCGGCATGCCGGGCAACGGATCTGAGTCCTTCGCTTCCCGATCTGTTGACCAGGAACTCCTCCCGTGCGCCCCCAGGAGGATATCATCATCCGCATCTGCCGGTCATGGGAGGAGTCCACCCAACAGCGGTCGGACTCCATCCTACGGGAATCCATTGCGTCTACCCAAATGGCACTTGGATCTGGCAGGAGGTGCATCGCCGCTATCTCGCCAGAGCCTATACGGTCTGTTTGGCATCAGAACGTCGTGGCGGAGGCACAATCCCTTCGTTGGTGCCCGAGTCAGAGGTGCAAATCTGTGGCGCGTTCGGCGCGACATGTCCGTTGTGCGAGGTAGTGGGGCAGAGGAGGTCACGGCAGCCATCACGATAGACGCCGGCGAATCGGATTTACACTCTCCGGTACCGCCACAGGTGGCGGCAACCCTGGGCGCGACAATCGTGTCATGGTGGACATCACGGGCTACGACCACGATGGATACATCATCGACCTCACACCAATCGGCGACGTGCAGGTCACGGGCTCCGACATGAAAGAGTAGGGCATGGGAGACGGCGGAGCCTCGAATCTCATGAGCCGATCCCTATCCCATGTCCTACTTCACCTGGCTAGTGATCGCGCCTCCACTCCGAGGAGTGCAGCCGGACTCCGAACATGGACACGGCCGAAACAACAAGGACGACCGCCATCTAAAGTTTAGACTGGTTTTACGTTGTTGATGGCCGTTAAGTACACAGGGTTTAATTGTATATTTTTTGAAGTAAGAATACCGATCTCACAGGGAGCACAAGAATCAGCCTTTTGTAGCAAGAGACAATAGCCAGAATGCCACTATGAAAAACCGAACTTGCCAAAATACCACTATGAAAAACCAACTTGCCAATATACCATTGTGAGCTCGGTTTTTCTTGTCAAAATAACACTTCCGTTAGTTACGTTTTCTGTTAGTCAAACCGGAGGCAACTTGTTAGTTTTTTGGATATTCCAAAATTACCACCGTGGCTCTTAACCCTATCCTCTCCCCCTCTCCTCCCGCACGCACACACCAGGAGCATGGCGGCGCGAGGAACCAACCATCGGCGGCGCCACCCTGCAGCTCCTCTCTCCCTCTGACCCTCTCCGCCACCCATCCCCCAGCTCCCTCCGTGCGCCGCGCTCCTCCTCCCTGGGCTTGTGGCTGGGCAGCCTGACGCCCTCACTCCCGCTCGTCGGCGCCTGGCTGGCTGCCTGACGCCTTGGCTCCAGCGCCAACAAGCCCAACGGCGCAGGTCCGGTCAGAGGGATCCGCCCCAGCTCATCCCAGATCAGTTCGCCGGCCTCCTCTGCCTCCAACCCTCCAGTACATCTACGGCGGCAAAAGGTACACAATTTCCCCCTCTTTTCATGGATCTTTTCATTGTAAGTGCAGCAAAATTAGAATTTGCTGTGTTTGTGTGTTTTCAGAGTTGATTCGATGGGCGATTTCAAAGTAGAAATAGATGTTCAGTCCTACTTGACGATTGTAGACGGCAAAAGAGTTTACAAAAGGGGCAAAACATGGGATTTCATGGTCGGTCGGGACTTGTCTGTGGCGCGGATAAGGGAGGTTGTGGAAGAGAAGTTCAAGTGGTCTCCTGATCGGAGAATGACCATTTGGTATGGAACAGGATATAACACCATCCCATTGATCTCTGAATCAGACATAGCTGAATTGTTTGATAGGATCTTTTCATGTCAATTGGCTACTGAAATGTTGCACCGTAGCTGCTCTTTTTGTTGTTGAAATGTATGCTTGGGCTGTGAAGAGGTAAGGGTATAGAAGTCTTTTTTGGATGGTGTTAGTCTCCGTTAGTCACTAGTGGTATTTTGGCTAGAGAAAACTGAAAGTAGTGGTATATGGGCAAGTTGGTTTTTCGTAGTGGTATTTTGGCAAGTTTGGTTTCTCATAGTGGTATTCTGGCTATTGTCTCTTGTAGCAATGCCTGCATGTTTTCAGTAGTGTACACGTATGGATGTAGTTTCTAAGCTCTCAAGAAATCAAGAGCCGTGAGCGCTCGGGGGCTACTTTGACGTGATGGACCCCGCACGTCAGCCTTAGGAGCGATGGTCTCTTGGTTGGACTGGCGAGTACGAGACTTTGGTGCCCAATTCCACGGATCGACATGCGTGAAAACTGGATCGATAAAAAAAGAAATGCGTGGAAACTAAAAAACACAAAGGAAAGGTGGTTTGTGAAAGTGAGGCAATCGTGGGTCTTGAGGGGACGCTAAGGGGAGTATGGGCCACCGCCGCCAGTGCCGCTCGATTCGAACTCGAAGGGTTGGGCCGCCGCCATCTTTCTGCTGCTCGAATCCAGGCCTGACTGCCCATGGCCCGTGGGGATGCCACCGCCGCTGCTCTAGGGCGTCTCACCTGTTACGCATTGTGGGGGCATAGCGGGGATCGGGGAAAAGGGGTTTCACCCCTGTGGCGGTCGACCGACGCTCCCTCCGCTGCATAGAGGAAGACGTGGGCCGGTGCAGGGTTGAGGGCTTGAGTGCTCTGGAACAGCGCCCCCCTCTCTCTCTCTCCTAGAGCCTTCCCTTCTCAGTCCTCTTATTGGAATGGTGCATGGCGACAACTGGTCGAGAGGCCGCCTATAACGTGGTGAACTCTGGTGGCACCCCGGGCTCGATGCTGGTGTTGATTCACCACTCGGGCGTGTCGTGCTTGGTGCCAGACTGCCAGAGGGCGCGAGTGGGTGGTGTTGTATCTCTGATCGAGGGTGTATTGTTCCAAGAGATGTAGGATTGGATTTAGTTCCTCGATGGTGGACAACCAGCCATTATAGCCTATATAGGCAAATTTATGTGTTTTGACATTTTTCTCATTTTATTTTGATATCCGACCCTTTTTTGAAAAAATTCGGGATCTGACCCTTTTGCTTACCGCCAGGGGTTCTGGAGGTAGCCACAGACGTCCTACCGCCGGGGGGGGGGTCCGATGGTAGGTGTCGACACGCCGTTACCTGGGCTGACGGCCAGCTGACGTGGAAAAGGGTCCTACCACGAGAGCCCATGGCGGTAGGGTACTAGAATCTACTGCCAGTGGCCCTGGCGGTAAGGTGTGACCCTACCACCAAGGTTTTTTTTCTCATAACAGTACCGAAACCTCCCTGTGCGACCACCCTACCGCCATGGGATCTGGCGGTAGGTTTCAGCACCCTACCGCCAGGGGGTGTGGCGGTAGGGTTAAAAACAGAGCACCACCTCTGTTCTGCCCCCCATTTAAGGCCAAATCTAAAAATATACCAACTCAAATATTAGATTGATCAACTAGCAATCACATACATAACTCAACTCAACATAGTTCATTACATCCATGAATAACACATGTTCAAATTAATTAAAACATGACCCGGTTCAAATGACATCGGTTTAAACTAATAGCTCAAGCTCGACGGCGCATTTTCTAAACAGGTAACATAAGTCTCATACTTATCGGACGTTCAACTTGTTCCTCACGCGCTTGATTACACTTCAGTTGAAAGTCGGTGGATCCTACCCAATGACCCAACACACCATTTGTTTCGCGCAACCAGGCCCATGCAGCACGGCGGGCCGGATTCTCTGACACGCCTTGTTTGATTGCCCATCATATGGCCTGGCCGGGTTTCCTCAAGTACATCTCAAGGAATTCTTCTTTGCTGGCGGTGAACGCAATCTCAATTGCCAAAGAGTGTCTGCAAGCATATTCCCGGTCTTGCACCTCATCAAGCATCCTCTCTTTTTCTTTCACAAGCTTCCGGAAAGCTTTTTTCTCCTTAGCATCAGAAGGTTCCTCGATGAAGTGATACTTGCTGAAATCCTTCATGGCCGCATTTGCCTCATCACAACTCTTCAACCATGCTTCACATTCCCTCTTCAAGCAATGGTGTCGCTCTGACATGAGCTTCTCACACGCTATCTTGATAGTCATGGATTGAATGTCCATCCTACATTAGTATACGGGAGGATTATTATGTAATTGAATGTTCATCACAAACATAACCCGGAATGAATCATAGTAATTGATTTGAGCACACCAAAATAATGAACTAGGGTTTGCAACCAAATTATAAGTTAGAATGACATAAGTTACATAAATGATAAGGGTACACGCCATTATGGTGCAAATAACACTGCTGACACTAGCATTGTTCAACCACCTTTATTCGACCATCAACACGACATCTTTGTCGTACGGTCCTGGGTTGCAACAAGTGACATCATTTCTTTCATGAACCCAAGCCCAACGAGAAGCCCGACTAGCTATCGGCGATGACGGTTGCCTAACTAGCCAGTCAATGATCTGGCCAGGATTTTTCAAGTCCATCTCACGCACTTCATCCCTTATTCCACATAATGCAATTTGCCTTGCAAGAGCACGTCGATGAAATTGCTCGTTCTTCTTGAGCTTATTTATCAATCTGTCCTTAGCCTTGTACAACTTCAAAAGCCGATCCTTGCACTTGGACACATAGTACTTTGAAAAGTCTCTACAAGCCGCATTCAACGCATCGACGGCTTGGACCCACGTGTCCATTTTTGCCACAATGACCGCACGTTCACGCTTCGCCGCCGCCTCTGCAGAAGTCTCAACAAAGATGATCCATGCCATCCTACAAGTCGAGGATTACTATAACAGTCACCCAAGGCAAAAATTCTAACCGTTTCTTGCAAAAAATGGTCATTATGGACAAATATTTAAGCATAAACCTAACTGTCGTGGAATTAACACGGCAGATGTCCGGTTTAGCGGACTTGATGATGGAACCATTGCACAGGTTAGCTTGAAGGGGTTAAAAGCACACAAAGGACACAAAGGGTTTATACTAGTTCGGCCCCTTCGATGAAGGTAAAAGCCTACGTCTAGTTTGGTTTGGTATTACTTGGGCGTCGATGAACAGGGAGCGGTTTGCTTGCCTGTCTCGA
Source organism: Secale cereale (assembly GCA_902687465.1). Taxonomy (NCBI): domain Eukaryota; kingdom Viridiplantae; phylum Streptophyta; class Magnoliopsida; order Poales; family Poaceae; genus Secale; species Secale cereale. The sequence goes on along the minus strand of LR738710.1, from coordinate 703,878,181 downwards.
CGGATTCTTTCTTGCTCCTCCTGAACCGCCGCCGGGTCGTCCCTTTATATAGAGGCGACGCCTGGTCCGGTTTACAGAATCCCGAGGCCAGCTCATACCCGTGTCCGCCTCGGTCTCTGTCTTTTCTTCCTTATCTCTCAAGTTACATCATCGGGCGGTTTACAAACCATAGCTATGTACATGGGCCCTAAGATCTCATGGGCCGCAGCCTTTACTAAATATTACAACCAAACATATTATAATAAACCGGTTTATACTAGCCGGTTCATACCTGCTAGTCATATCCCTCACATTAGGCTCCAGAATGATTTGAACTTGTTCACATCAATCTTCTCAGTCTTGCATAATTTTCTTCTGTGTCTTCTCATTTTTTTGTAAACCGGCCCTGACGTCATCCTCGAGCATCACTGAATCTGACCGTGATATCACTTTCGCATTTAACGCTGTGAGCTGTCCATCAGCCTTGTTTAAGGGTTATCCCGAAAATCGAGGCGTCGGAAGATCTTTATCCGATCCTTTGCCTCCTCGAATCCCGCACCTGTCGCTTCAGATCTGACTTCCTTCTTATAAATACCGCTGCCCCCATCTGTTATTCTCTTCCTCTCTCTTCTTCCTCCGTCGCCCGAGCTCAAGACGCCATTGACGCTCGAGCTCGAACTGCCGTCGTCAACCGCCGAATCCAAGCTCTCACCGGCCGCTGCATCGCCCTGAGTTTGACCAGAGAACCTCCGCCGCTGATCCCTGCTGTTCCAGGTATGTCTTTCTTCTTCATTATAAATCCGTATCTTCTAGGGTTCTTCCTCGCGCCTTCGCCATTAGAGCCTTAACGAGAGCTTCACCTTATTCAACTTAAGCAAATAGTTTTCAGTGACTTTTATTTTTAGATCTTGCCCTTTAAGCTTTGCCTCTGCTCCGCTGTATATGCTTCAGATCTTCGTTGTTTATGTACAACCTGTAGATGCATCCGCTCCATATATCACCTTTGTAGTTCTTCCCGTATATCCTTGCATTTATTTTTCTTTTTCTTGCATGCTCAGATCTGCTCTGCTTTAATTGTCTGTGAAAACCTGTTTCTTCTCCTTTGTAGATCTGTTAAGTATACTCCGGTTTAAACTGTCATGCACAAACTCTGTAAATAATTTTAAAAACATACGCGACGGTTTAGCTCTTCTTCTATCGCTGTCATGAACCGGTAATAGCATAGCTCCCTGTTATTGTTGGGTTATCTGTATCATTAGTCCCTTGTCTAAACCGTTGCGTGATCTTCATATATATCTTCCGGTTTATGCTGCTGTACTTAAATAATCCGGTCTTTACACTTTATCTTTTTAGCGCTTGCTCTTCTGCTGTCATGGCCAAACAATTTGTGTCTTGCGATTGGGTTCCTTCCATTATTACGGAAGAAGACTTGGCCAACGCTGCTGCCGTTGGTACTTTAGGTCCTCAATCCGTTTTAAAGTGGCGGGCTCCAGGAAATGAATGCCCTCCTACTCCCAGAGAGGGGGAGGTTGTTGTTTTCTTCGACCACATAGCCCGAGGCTTCACACCTCCCGGTTCAAGATTCTTCCGAGATGTGCTTGCCGCTTTCCAACTCCATCCTCAGGACATTGGTCCCAACTCCGTTTCCAATATCTGTGACTTCCAAGTTTTCTCAGAGGTATATCTGCAAGAAGAACCGTCTGTTGACTTGTTCCGGGATTTCTTTCACCTGAACTGGCGTACTGAGTTCACCAGCGGACCACATCAAGAACTTGGCGGGGTTAGCATCCAGAAAAGGAGAGATGCAGTCTTTCCTCATGCCGCTCTCCACACGCATCCGAAGGAATGGAACAAGTCTTGGTTTTACTGTATTGACACTTCTCCGCAAGGGGAGAACTCACTGCCGGGTTATCGCGAGCACCGTTTTCCGGAAGATCACCCTTTGCCACAGCGACTTAGCTCTGCCGAACGGCCCCGGTTTGCTTCTCAGCTTGCTAGACTGAAAGCGTTTATGGCCAACGGTTTAATTGGAACCGATTTTATGCGCTGTTGGCTCTCTTGGAGTATCCTTCCCTTGAGTCCGCGATCACAATTGATGTGCAAGTATTCTGGTAAACTGAACGACCCTCAACGGTTTACCAAGGATAAGCTTTCTGAATCGGAGGTCATTGAATCGGCTAAGAAGATGCTCAACGTCTCCTTAGAGGATTGCAGCAAAATCGGATTGGCTCCGTATTACAAGAAAAACAAGCTGCCTGCAGTAAGCCTTGCTTTCTTATATATATTTTTAATCCGTTTACATAAACCGTCTTCTAACTGTCTCTTTTCTGTCTGAATAGGCCGAGGATCCTTTCTGGAAAAGAAAGCCTCAGGAGAAACCCGGAAAACAAACCCGTCGGAAAACCTTGGCTAATAAGAAGAGAAAAGCGGCTGGTGGCTCTAGTTCTCACGCTGAGGATGACGATCCGGACTCTGAGGTATGAATTGATCCGGCTTCAACTTATTTGTTTTTACTCATATCTGTATCTAATGATAACTTTTCACAGGAGTTGGCGGAAGGAGATAAACCGGCCGAAGTTGAGGTAACTATCCTTTCTTCCGATTCAGAACCGCTTCCACAAAAAAGTCGTCGGACAGTCCGGAAATATCAGTTTTCTCATCCTTATGCTCAATTGGATCCTAATTTTCTTTTGAAGAAACAACAACACGAAGCTCTTCGCCGGACCACTCGCCACAGCGGTCTTGCAGTGGAATCATCCGAAATTTCCCTTACTCCGGCTCGGAGGCGCCGCTCTGAGGTTATACTCTCTCCAACCCTCCTTCATCCCAAGGCCGGGCTTATACGAAAACCTCTTAAACCGTCTGACCCTGATTATCAGGAGACTCCGTTATCCTCTTCCGGTGAATCAACTGCAACTCAGCTTCCACCCCTGAAAACTGTCCCAGGGTAAGTCTTTTAAATTTATCCGGTTTATGATTGCACCTTTGTCTTACAGTTCTAACTTATTTCTCCAACTTTCTTCAGCAAGCCAAAGCCTAGTAAAAAACCAAAGGCCAACCATCCAACTGTTCAGACTGTTGTTGATGATCCGGCAGCTAACCCGGACTCAACTGTCCCTCTTGAAGATCCTGCCCCTGCAGACCACACAACTATGCCAGAGAATCCAAATGCTGAAGACGTTCTTGAATCGTCCAGTCCTGCCCGGGCTAATACTCCTCAGCCCAATCCGGCTCCAGCCAGTCCGGTTCGTACTGTAACCCCACCACCAGCTACTGCTTCTCCGGATTTGGAGATAACCCATACCGCTTACACCGCTCCTGCTGAGCCCACTGTCTTAGCCAAACATACGACTAAAGCGGAGAAACTGCACAAGGAAAAGGGTAAATGGAGTACCGAACTATCCAGCTTTGCTGAGATGAGTGCCCAGGAACTCTATTCCGGGTATTTGAACCGGCTCCACACAGGTCGGGACTATGAGGCAGATCTGATTAATATGATGAAAGACAAGTATGAGGTAATCCTTTGCCTCTTCTTTTGATTTTCAATGCACTTCTGTCTATACTGTATCAGCCCCCAAGTTCCGGTTTAGCTTATATTGAGAAGGTGAACCGGTACTTTTTGATGAATCGATTGATCTTGCATTAGCCCCCAAGTGCCAGGGACATAACTCGGTTTATGTGACTGGGACTTGCTTGACTTTTCCTTTGATAGTTCAATATTCCATTAGCCCCCAAGTGTCAAGTAGGCAACTTGTTTGTGTGCTTGAGACTTTGTCTTTGAATCATTACTGTTTAACTCTTCAATTGCCCATTAGCCCCCAAGTGTCAAGTAGACAACTTGTTTGTGTGCTTGAGACTTTGTCTATGAATTGCTTCTTATCACTTGATTTTCTTTGCAGGCTGATTTAACCCGGAGGGCTGAAGAAGTCAGTGAACTCCGGAACAGACTTGCTGAGATAGAAGCTGCCGCTGCTAAAGCCAAAAAAGACTTGAAGGTGAGTTTAAAGACCGCTGAAGAGCTGAAGAAATTATTTGAAGAAGAGCGGACCGCCTTTGAGGTTCAGAAGAAAGAGCTGGAGAAAAGGGCCAAAGATGCTGAGGAAGTGCTTAATCCGGTTACTGAAGAGTTAACCGGTTTAAAGCGGCAAATTGAGTTAATGACTTCTGCAATCTTCGGTAAGTATAATCTGTACTCCTGCTTTATCCTTGTAATCTTCCATCCGTGCCGGTTTAATTGTGTTACTCATATGCAGGTGATACGTCCAAAACGTATCTATAATTTCTGCTTGCTCCATGCCACTTTTGGGTGATATTGCTATGATATTCATACACTTCCATACACTTTTGATCATATTTGGACTAACTTACTAATCCAGTGCACCCCAGTGCCAGTTTCTGTTTTCGGCTGTTTTTGTATTTCAGGTTTTCACGTTTCGAGAACAGACCAGAAAAATCCAGAAAATATATATAAAAAATCAGCGTATCGGAAACAACACTGCGTCCGAAGGGCAGCCTGGGGGGCGGGGGGGCACAGGGGCTCCAGGCGCCCTGTGGGCGCGCCCCCCCCGGGCCGCGCCGGGGGGCGCCTCGGCCCCCCGAGAGCCCCCCGGTGCCCTACTTTGGCATATATTTAAAGGGTTCCCCGTAACCCTCGAAACATGACTTCTTTTCGTGATCCCATCTCTGTTCCGCCGCCGCCGCCGCTTCCAAGATCGGGAGCACCAGGAGAACTCTTCCCGGCACCCTGCCGGAGGGGAGGATCACCACCGGGAGCTTCTCCACCATCATGGAAGCCTCCCGGATGACTCGTGAGTAGTCTCCCTTGGACCATGAGTCCATGACCAGTAGCTATGTGATGTTCTCCTCCCGTTCTTGTGCTTCACTAATTAGTCCTCGTGAGCTGCCCTACATGATCGAGGCACCTATGTAATCCTTATGCTGTTGCTATGTTGAGTTTGCTGGGATCCGATGGATTATGAGATTATGTTCAGATTGATCTTGAGTAATATATTTGATTCACCTCTTTTATATTTTAGTTCATAAGTAATTCTTGCATGTTCTCCGTTGTTATTTATTGCTTTGGCCGAGTAATAGGTAGTGACTCCAAGAGGGAACGTTATGCTCGATTGTGGGTTCATGCCCCTCGATGACTATCTTGAGTGACAGAAACATGAGTCTAGGGGATGTGCTGTTGCCACAAGGGGGAAAACAACGGTGCTTGTGCCCGCGGGTGCAAGGATTGTTTACTTTACGCAAAGTTCTTTTAATGCAGTTGTCTGTTGCATTGAGTTTACACTATGGGTGGGACTCGCAACTTAATACCAGCGAGATGTTCTGGATAGATATCTCAAGGTGGATGATTAGTAGTAGATATTGATGGATTTCGGTCTACTTATTTTGGCGTACCGCCCATGCTTTGAACCTCAACCTTTCTTGCAATGTAATCAGCATTTGTATGCGCTCGTGGGTCCTGTCAATTGCCCAGCTGTAATTTGTTTACCTCACATAGCTGTTTTATCGTCTTTTGGGAGAGAGACATCACTAGTGAACATCATGAGACTCCGGTCCATATTACTATCATTGATCACATACACTATTTACTTTTCGCTATTTTACTTACTATTGCAAAACACTATCTATCACTACTATCATATTGCTTTTAACCCTTTGTGAACTGCAAGGCCGGAGAGATTGACAACCTCTCTGTACTCGTTGGGAGCAAAGTTATTTGTATCTGTGTGCAGGTCCACGTTGATTGCTAATTGCGCCGTTAGCAATTGACACCTACTTGTTGAACCTAGGAGTCTCTGGGGATTCGATCCTTGGCATCTTTGCTAAGGGAAAACACTTCTACTTACTGCATCTTACACCTTCCACTTGGGGTAATCCAACGAGGGGTTCGAGGCCCATCAGCAGGGCGCCGTGTCACCCATCTTGGGGATGACTTACGGAAGAAACTTAAGGCATGTTACACTTTGGTCGAGCAGTTGTATTCCGGCGCTCAGAGGATCATAAGTGCAACATCATTCAATAAACCGGCGCCCACTACCATCCAAGGCACGTTAGAAAAACTGTCTATTTTGCTAGTGCGTTTGGAGGAAATTAAGAAATCTGCTGCTCGAGCCGGTGCCCTCATGGCACTTACCAGGGCTAAAGCCTGGGTCCCGGATCTTGATCCGGAAGAAGCCTTGAGTGGATTTCCTGATACTAAAGAAGACGGATCAACTTTTACTGCAAAGGACCTCCATGCCTTGACGAAGGAGATGCGTCCACTCGCCAGCAAGCTTGCAGCCGAATCCGATTTATCCAGGTATCATCCGGGGTACGACTTGCAGAACGAGCGGGTGGAGCGGCCGGTTTATGATACCGTCAATTTAATCCCACCAGTGCGCCCTCATACCTTCGCTCCAGATATTGAACCGTCGGAGCTTATCAACGAAGAGATGTTCTTTCGTGCCTTAGCAAAAATCGACTGGTGCGCCCCTGACTTCCAACCGCTTCAAGAAGAGGAGGAGATTCCGGATCAAGTCGATGCCCAACCGTCGCAGCAGGAGGGAGCATAGCTCATAGTTTAATGTTTGCAATTGCAGTCTCATTTATCGAACAATCTTTAATCCGTCAGGCTTGCTATGCCTTGTAATAGGATAGCTGATAACATTGTCCGTTTTGATCCGGATATTCCAACTTCTCGTTTTATCATTGCCAGTTTGGTCTGATATGAATTGTCTTATATATCATCTGTTCTTGCATATACAATATTTGAAAATATGTCCTAACAGTTTGACCGTTGGACCCATTAAATTGTTCTCATGATATATCAAATAAGTTATATACTTATATCATAAACAACTCTATACCCGAGACCAAGTATGCTCAATACTCTTAATCCGGTAGAATTTAAAATTTCTTGATGAAGACCTTCATGGATCCAATAACAAACCCGTGCTTGATAAAAGACACCGGTTTATATCATTTCGAAACTTTGTCCAGAAGTTTGTAGCTTTTTGCCTGATGGATGATCCGGGTTATAATGAGCACCGGTTTATCTCATGCTGGTATTCACGATCCAGACTTTTAACTTTGTAGATGTGTGGTCAATTTCTTGAATTGTCCCACTCCGGATTAAAGAATCATAACACATAAAGATCAGAAAACGCAAATTTGCAAATAAAACCATGTAGTCGAGGCTTTTTACGAGCTGCCAGGCTCAAAGCAAGGTTCAGCCAATCACTGGATGCGGGTAATCTCGTCTTTCCAGAGGGCCTGTCGATGGATGCGGATAATCTCGTCTTTCCATAGGAACCATAAGAAAAAACTTTAGCCAATCACTGGATGACCATATCCTTTCCAGAGGGCCTCCATGGCTCCGTGAAGCCATGGGAAATATAAGCCAATCACTGGATGCCCGTAGCTTTTCCAGAGGGCCTCCATGGTTCCTTGAAACCATGGGAAATATAAACCAATCACTGGATGCCCGTAGCGTTTCCAGAGGGTCTCCATGGCTCCATGAAGCCATGGGTAAATCTTGAACCAATCAATGGATGGATTACCATCCAGAGGGTTTGCGTGAAGTGTCCTCTTTGAGCCGGATGTGACCTTTATGCTCTTCAGGGAGTTTTATTGCTTCTGAGTATATATTCTGCAAAAATCAGTTTTAAACCGATCGATATCTTTGAAATATGACATGATAATATATATATGGTTGTTCTCATAAGATATTTGTATTGGAAAAAAGGCTGAGCCCCCGGTTTACCGAGGGTGCCGGTTTATTCATTAATCATAATATATACATAGGATAGAGTGGAGCTCATAGCTCAAGTATAGTATGGCCGCAAGTGGGCGATGTTCCATGGCCTCTTCGTCTCCTCCTCTGAAGTCCGTGAGTCCTTGTGTTCTCGAACGTCCAGTAGGTAATATGAACCGTTGTGCAGATTCTTGCTGACCACAAAGGGCCCTTCCCAAGGTGGGGATAACTTGTGCATATCTGTTTGATCTTGGATGAGCCGGAGTACTAAGTCGCCCTCCTGGAACGTCCTTGTCTTGATCCGGTGGCTGTGATATCTGCGTAAGTCTTGTTGATAAATTGCAGACCGTGCCGCTGCTATGTCACGCTCTTCATCCAGCCGGTCCAAACTGTCTTGCCTTGCTTGTTCATTGGCCGCTTCAACATAAGCCGTCACCCTTGGTGAATCATGACAGATATCACTTGGAAGGACCGCTTCAGCACCATATACCATGAAGAAAGGTGTGTAACCTGTGGACCGGTTTGGTGTAGTGTTGATACTCCAAAGAACAGATGGTAACTCCTCAACCCAGCATCCCGGGGTTCTCTGCAAAGGAGTCATAAGCCGGGGCTTGATACCTCGCAAAATCTCCTGATTTGCTCTTTCAGCTTGACCATTGGATTGGGGGTGGGCCATAGAAGATACATCTAACCTTGACCCTAACCATGACATTAAACCTAACCATCACAAAAAACTAAATGCTACTTCTTATTACCCTAAACAATGGTAGTCACACAATACATTGTCAAAGCACAAACATTATTACCCTAAATGCATCATATACATTGATTCCACCACAACAAACACATGAACTAGATTTGCAATAAAATGACCAATATACATGATTCCAATGAATCAAAATGAGGGGGAGTGAGGGAGGTACCTTGGGTGATGAAAGTGCTCTGGATCCACCGGACAATTCTCAAGCAAATGAGTGAGATTTGAGAGGGCCTTGTGTGAGGAGAAGAGAGGAGAAGAGGTCTTCAGCTCGAAAGAGAATGGGGGAATGGGGGCTAAATGAGTGGGTGGAGAGCATAGCCCCCACCCCCAACCTTATCCAGGGACCCTACCGCCAGGGCCTCTGGCGGTAGGTTCTAGTACCCTACTGCCATGGGCTCTGGCGGTAGGACTCTTTTCCACGTCAGCTGGCCGTCTGCCCAGCTAACGGTGTGCCGACACCTACCACCGGACCCCCTGGCGGTAGGACGTGTCACGTCTGTGGCTACCGCCAGAACCCCTGGCGGTAAGCAAAAGGGTCAGATCCCGATTTTTTTCAAAAGAGGGGTCAGATATTGAAATAAAATGAGAAAAGGGTCAAAACACGAAAATTTGCCGCCTATATACCGCTGGAATTTTGTCTATTTTGGGCCAGCCCAATAGCAATTTGAGAAATTCCTAATAAATCCTAGAGGCCCACTTAGACCATTCATGCAAGGCAAGGGGCACTACTAAAGTTTAGTCCCACATTGCTAGTTTAGAGGGAGTTGGACCTCCTTATAAGGGAGGTTCTTTCCCCACTTGTATGAGCATGAGAACAAGAGGGACATCCATGCGCGCTCCTCCTCCGCCGCCCGCCTCGCCACACCACACCTCGCCACGATGCACCGCGGGTTGCGGGAATGAGCCGAGACCATGTCTAAATCTTTGCCACGCACGACGGGTATACGAAAGGTCACGCATGAGCTGAAAGTTTTTTGCTGTAGTGGACATTGAATACGAACGCTGCACCCTTCGGCTACTGCCTGTTCGTTTCGTCTCCCTCGTTCCCTTCAGCTCCCGATGTAGCCTCTCGCCTCCTTCTCTTGTGCCTATAAAAGGGAGGTCGCTCCTCTCTAGAGAGACACACCAGAAGATCCTCTCCGTCTCGCCACAAAGTTCCCAAACACTGTGCTGCTGCTACGATCTTCCTCATCCCGGCTTGCGGCGTGCACCGCGGGTCAGGACAGTAGGCCTCCGAAACCGCACCACTTTGAGTCATGTATGGGAGAAGGGCGATAAGGTTTTTGGGGAGCGCTCAGTGCGACTACTGACTTCTTCATCACGGACTCCCACTCCCTGGACTCGGACGATGACTTCCCTGACGACGACTTCTTCCTTGACGTCAAAAACCTCTTCGACGACATGGTTGGCGAGGACTTTGCACCCAAGACCGGGGCTTCTGCTCCTGCTGCATATGTTCTCATACTCTCTCTGTTTGAGGGTCTGCTTCAGTTTATGGCTCTTGTGTCTGCTCTAGATATGTTTGGTTCTAGTTCATATATGCAGATGCTATTTACCTTATATCTGTCAGATTGCATGACTTGTTTGTTCTCTTCTTTATTAGTCATGTTTTATCTACTATTTCTGTTAATAAAATCATTTGGTAAATTGCTCATATTTCCAACAATCCAAAAACCTTATTATAGGCAATTTACCCCAAGTGGTTTTACTGCTTCCATAGACCTTATGTGTTTGAGGGTATCCACTATAAGTGGTGGCGCATGAGAGCAGTCTTATGGTTTCAAACCATGAGTTGCTATGATGCCAGTCTTGGCAAACCTGAAGGTGATTATGATGCTCAACAGGAACAAGCTTTTCAGAAAATGGATACCCTGTTTAGGGCTGCTCTCTTGAGTGTTCTTGGTGAGAACATAGTTGATGCTTATGCGTCAATTGATAATGGAAAAGATATGTGGGAAGCACTCGAGGCCAAGTTTGGGGTCTCGGATGCCGGCACTGAGCTTTACATCATGGAGCAATTCTATGATTATAGGATGACTGAAGAGCGCTCTGTGGTTGATCAAGCTCATGAGATATAGTCATTTGCTAGAGAACTTGAGCACTTCAATTGTATGCTACCGGACAAGTTTGTTGCCGGGGGTATCATCACTAAGCTTCCTCCTTCATGGAGGAACTTTGCTACCTTATTGAAGCATAAGAGGCAGGAGTTTTCCGTTCTGGATCTCATTGGTACTCTTGATGTGGAAGAAAAGGCGAGAGCAAAGGACACACGTGCTCGAGGTATTGAGGGAGGATCTAGTGCCAATCTGGTACAGAAGAAAAACTACCAGTCCCACAAGTTAAAGAACAAGGGCAAGTCTGATGGTAAAGCAAAGTTTGATGGGAAGAACAAGGCTGTACAACACACGAACTTCAAGAAGAAGAATGGCAAGAAGAAAGGTGTTTGTCCTGTGTGTGGAGATCCTGATCATTGGGCTCCTAGTTGCACTAATCTCTATGACAAGCGTCATCTTGGGAAAGGTGGCAAGACCGCTAATGTTGTCATTGGAGACAGTAACATGAAGGATGTTGGGTATGGTATATTTCCCACTATTCTTTCAGTATCTCATTCTCCTGAGTGGTTGATCGACACGGGTGCTAATGTGCATGTATGCAGTGATATTTCCATGTTTCCATCTTATCAGACCGCGGGGACTTCCACCGTTCTGATGGGTAACTGTTCAAGTGCTTCTGTTCGTGGTGTTGGCATGGTCGATCTGAAGTTTACTTCGGGGAAGAGCGTGCGGCTGAAGAACGTGCATTATGTCCCCTCCATCAATAAAAATCTTGTTAGCGGATATCTTTTGTGTAGAGATGGCTACAAGCTTGTTTTTTAGTCGAATAAATTTGTAATATCCAAGTATGGAATGTTTGTTGGCAAAGGCTATGAGTTAGGACGCCTATTTCATTTATCCTTGTCAGATGTTTGCAATAAAGCTGTTAATCATGTTTGCAACAATAGTGAATCAAATGTGTGGCATTCATGCCTCTGTCATGTTAACTTTGGTTGCATGTCGCGACTAGCCAAATTGAACTCAATCCCTAGTTTCACCACTGTCAAGGGATCTAAGTGTCAAGTTTGTATGCAACCTAAGCAACCTCGTAAGTCTCACACGACTGCGGAAACGAGTAATCTTGCACCACTAGAGCTCATACATTCAGATCTATGTGAAATGAATGGAGTTTTGACAAAATGTGGAAAGAAATATTTCATGACATTAATTTATGACTCCACTAGATACTGCCATGTGTATCTTCTGAAATCTAAGGATGAGGCTTTGAACTTTTGCAAGATCTATAAAGCTAAAGTGGAAAACGAACTTGATTGCAAAATCAAGAGGCTTAGGTCCGACCGTGGTGGAGAGTATTTTTCCAATGAATTTGATGCTTTTTGTGCGGAACATGGTATAATCCATGAGAGGACGCTTCCCTATTCACCTTAGTCAAATGAGGTAGCCGAAAGAAAGAACCATACTTTAACTGAATTGGTTAACGCCATGTTAGCACATCGGGTCTCTCCAAGGCATCGTGGGGGGAGGCGATATTGACTTCCTGTCATGTTGATACGTCCAAAACGTATCTATAATTTCTGCTTGCTCCATGCCTCTTTTGGGTGATATTGCTATGATATTCATACACTTCCATACACTTTTGATCATATTTGGACTAACCTATTAACTCAGTGCACCCCAGTGCCAGTTTCTGTTTTCGGCTGTTTTTGTATTTCAGGTTTTCACATTATGAGAACTGCCAGGAAAAATCCAGAAAAATTATATAAAAAATCAGCGTTCCAGAACCTATCGTGCGTCCGAAGGACAGCCGGGGGGGGG
>LR738710.1:703818776-703856240 GCA_902687465.1 Secale cereale | reverse complement strand
GATACCACTGTCCTCAGGGGCCGGGCCATCATTTGAACGCGGATTGATACCGACTTGTTCAGGGAACCCAAAATTTCTAAACATAGCCATTCAAGAGGTGTGTGGGCGATACCACTGTCCTCAGGGGCCGGGCCATCATTTGAACGCGGATTGATACCGACTTGTTCAGGGAACCCAAAATTTCTAAACATAGCCATTCAAGAGGTGTGTGGGCGATACCACTGTCCTCAGGGGCCGGGCCATCATTTGAACGCGGATTGATACCGACTTGTTCAGGGAACCCAAAATTTCTAAACATAGCCATTCAAGAGGTGTGTGGGCGATACCACTGTCCTCAGGGGCCTCTGACATTCCTCCTAACCCGGCCGGGGTTTTTCCTTTTATGAGGTTTTCCTCTTCTTGAACCGGATACGATCTCATGCTCCGGCGAGTTTTACCGCTTCTTCACATACCCTGCAAAGATTAGTTTCTAAACCCAGCTAATACTGAAATATGTTTCTTTGATAACAAACTGATACGGATTTTTGCCGCAAATTTTATATATATAGAAAAAGAGCTGAGCCCCCGGTTTACCGAGGGTGCCGGTTTATTCATTATTCATAATATATACATAGGATACACGGGAGCCTATGGCTCAAGTATAATACGGCCGTAGATGAGCAATGTTCCACGGCCTTTTCGTCTCCTCTTCGGATGTCCGTGAATCTTTATGCTCTCGAATGTCCACCAAATAGTATGACCCGTTGTGTAGATTTTTGCTGATCACAAAAGGTCCTTCCCATGGCGGAGATAGCTTGTGCATGTCTGTTTGATCCTGGATGAGCCGTAGTACTAAATCACCCTCCTGGAACGTCCTGGTTCTGATCCGGCGGCTGTGATATCTGCGCAGGTCTTGCTGATAAATTGCTGACCGTGCTGCAGCTATGTCACGCTCTTCATCCAAACGATCCAAACTATCCTGTCTTGATTCTTCGTTGATAGCTTCTACATAAGCCGCCACCCTTGGTGAATCATGGCGTATGTCACTTGGGAGAACTGCTTCTGCACCGTAAACCATGAAGAAAGGTGTATAACCTGTAGACCGGTTTGGTGTAGTGTTAATACTCCAAAGGACAGACGGTAACTCTTCAACCCAACACCCTGGGGTTCTCTACAAAGGTGTCATAAGCCGGGGTTTGATTCCTCGCAAAATCTCCTGATTTGCCCTTTCTGCCTGACCATTGGATTGGGGGTGAGCCACAGAAGATACGTCCAAACGAATATGCTCTCGTTGACAGAACTCTTCCATCTCACCCTGAGATAGGTTGGTGCCATTATCTGTGATGATACTGTGCGGAAAACCAAACCGGAATATTACTTTTTTGATGAACTTAACCGCTGTGGCCGCATCACACTTGCTTATAGGCTCTGCTTCAACCCATTTTGTAAACTTGTCCACTGCCACTAGTAGATGAGTTTTCTGATCTTGGGACCTCTTGAAAGGACCAACCATATCAAGCCCCCAAGTTGCAAAAGGCCAAGTTATTGGTATCATCCGGAGTTCTTGTGCCGGAACAAGGGCACGTCTTGAGAATTTCTGACAAGCATCACACTTGCGGACCAGGTCTGCCGCATCTGCATGTGCGGTTAACCAATAAAAACCATGTCGGAAAGCCTTAGCCACTAAAGATTTTGATCCGGCGTGATGACCGCAATCTCCTTCATGAATCTCCCTTAGGATCTCACAACCTTCCTCAGCTGAAACACACCGTTGAAATACTCCAGATGTGCTACGATGATGCAGCTCCCCATTGGCAATTGTCATAGACTTGGAACGCCGGATTATCTGTCGTGCTTCACCTTCGTCCTCTGGTAATTCTCCCCGGCTTAAATATACCAAATAAGGTACCGTCCAATCCGGGATAACATGGGTCGCCGCAACCAACTGTGCCTCTGGGTCCGGAACAGCCAGATCATCCTCTGAAGGCACTTGAACCGAAGGATTATGCAATTCATCCAAAAAGGTGTTCGGTGGTACCGGTTTACGTTGCGACCCTAGCCGGCTTAAAGCGTCAGCTGCTTCGTTCTTCCGCCGGTCTATATATTCCACCTGATACCCTTTGAAGTAACCTGCCACCGCTTCAACCTCTCGCCGATAAGCTGCCATGAGGGGATCCCTTGAATCCCACTTGCCCGAAACTTGCTGTGCCACTAGGTCTGAATCGCCCAAGCACTTAACCCGGCTTAAATTCATCTCCTTTGCCAATCGCAAACCATGAAGTAGTGCTTCATATTCCGCTGCATTATTAGTACAAGGAAATAACAACCGGAGGACATAACAAAATTTATCCCCTCTGGGGGAAGTTAAAACCACTTCGGCCCCTGAGCCCTCCAACTGTTTCGAACCGTCGAAGTGAATCGTCCAATAAGTGAGATCCGGCTTTTCTTCTGGGGTCTGCAACTCTGTCCAGTCGTTGATGAAGTCCACCAGTGCCTGAGATTTGATAGCAGTACGTGGTACGTATTTTAATTCATGTGGACTGAGCTCAATGGCCCACTTGGCTATCCTGCCTGTTGCTTCTCTATTCTGGATTATATCTCCCAACGGAGCCGAGCTGACCACAGTTATCGGATGCCCTTGGAAATAATGCTTCAGCTTCCGGTTCGCCATGAACACCCCATACACCAATTTCTGCCAGTGAGGGTATCTTTGCTTGGACTCAATGAGTACCTCACTCACGTAGTAGACCGGACGCTGAACCGGATGTTCTTTCCCTGCTTCCTTGCGCTCAACCACAATTGCAACGCTAACTGCCCGTGTGTTTGCAGCAACATACAGTAGCAAAGGCTCCTTGTCAATAGGGGCGGCTAAAACCGGCGGCTTCGCTAGTTGCTGTTTCAGACTCTCAAACGCTGTATTCGCTTCATCACTCCAGATGAAACGGTCCGTTTTCCTCAACATTTGATACAGCGGGATCGCCTTTTCTCCTAAGCGACTGATGAACCGGCTCAGAGCCGTGATCCGTCCAGCTATGCGCTGAACGTCGTTAATGCAAGCCGGTTTTGTCAAAGATGTGATGGCCCTGATCTTCTCCGGATTGGCTTCTATTCCCCGGTTTGAGACCAGGAATCCCAAAAGCTTACCAGCCGGGACACCAAAAGCACATTTCTCCGGATTGAGCATCATCTTGTAAGCCCGAAGATTGTCAAAGGTTTCTCTGAGATCTTCTATCATTGTCCTCTCCTCCTTTGACTTAACCACAATGTCATCCACATAAGCATGTACGTTCCTTCCTATCTGTCCTTTCAAACAGTTCTGAACACAACGTTGATACGTCGCCTGCGCACACTTGAGCCCAAAAGGCATAGACACATAGCAAAAAGCACCAAAAGGGGTTATGAATGCCGTCTTCTCTTGGTCTTCAACTGCCATTTTGATCTGATGATAGCCTGAATACGCATCTAGAAAACTCAGCCGCTCACACCCTGCTGTAGCATCAATAATCTGATCAATGCGAGGTAGAGCAAAAGGATCAGTTGGGCAAGCTTTATTGAGGTCTGTGTAGTCCACGCACATCCTCCACTTCCCATTCTTCTTTAAAACTAGCACCGGATTGGCCAACCATTCCGGATGAAACACTTCCACTATGAACCCTGCCGCCAAAAGCTTAGCCACTTCTTCTCCTATAGCCTTGCGCCTCTCTTCATTGAAGCGGCGCAGATACTGCTTTACCGGTTTAAACTTCGGATCAATATTCAACTTGTGCTCAGCGAGTTCCCTCGGTATACCAGGCATGTCAGAGGGCTTCCATGCGAAGATATCCCGGTTCTCACGGATGAACTCGATGAGCGCGCTTTCCTATTTAGGATCCAAGTTAGCACTGATGGTGAATTGCTTGGATGAATCTCCGGGCACAAAATCGACCTGTTTAGTCTCTTCCGCTGATTTGAACTTCAAAGCCGGATCATGTTCAGTGGTTGGCTTCTTCAGCGGAGTCATGTCCGCCGGATCAACATTATCCTTATAGAACTTTAACTCTTCCGCCGAACACACCGCTTCTGCATAAGCTGCATCACCTTCTTCACATTCTACTGCTATCTTACGGCTGCCGTGCACCGTAATCGTGCCTTTATGACCCGGCATCTTGAGCTGCAGATAAACATAACATGGCCTAGCCATAAATTTAGCATAAACCGTCCTCCCAAACAAAGCATGATATGGACTTTTGATTTTGACAACTTCAAAGGTGATCATCTCCGACCTAGAGTCCCGCTCATCTCCAAAGGTAACTTCTAAGTCAATCTTACCAACCGGATAAGCTGACTTACCTGGAACCACCCCGTGAAACACTGTGTTTGACGTCCTTAACTGTTTATCTGTCAAACCCATACGGCGGAAAGTCTCATAATATAATATATTGATACTGCTACCTCCATCCATGAGAACCTTAGTGAACCGGTATCCTCCCACCTGTGGTGCCACTACCAAGGCTAAATGTCCCGGGTTATCTACCCGTAACGGGTGGTCCTCCCTGCTCCAAACAATGGGCTGCTCCGACCACCGTAGAAACTGCGGTGTCGCCGGTTCTACCGCATTAACAGTCCGCTTTAAAACCTTCTGGTCTCTTTTGCATAGACTTGTGGTGAAAACATGATATTGTCCACTGCTCAACTCCTTTGGATTGCTCTGGTACCCGGACTGCTGTTGTTGCTGCGGACGCTGCTGCTGCTGATTCCCTTGGTTATTGTGATTCCCTTGGCCCTGTTGCTGATTATTCTGATTATTATAACCACCTTGATGATACGGCTGATTTCCCTGATTCTGATAACCACCTTGATAATGTGATTGGCTTCCTTGACCAGTATAGTTTCCTTGACCGCCTGGGCCGCCTGGCCGGGTTTGATAACCGCCGTTATTCCCTTGGTAACCGCCGTTGCCCCTATATCCTGAACCGAAATTGTTCCCTTGGTAACCTGGGCCATAAAATCCGGGCCCTAAACCGGCATTCGGGGGTCGGCTATGAGGATTAAAACGGCCGTTCCCTGTTATCGTGGGGTTCAGACATTCTCTCGCAGTGTGTTTTGCAGGCCCCCTATTCCCGCTATGCTTTATGCAGGGTTGATCCAAATCCTGTTCCCAACCTGGATTTCCTCCACCGGCCTGGCGAGCGGGACCTCGCTGATTTCCCTGAAAACCGCCTTGAACCTGTGTATTAGCCACAAAATCAGAGCTGCCTTCCGGTTTCCGTTTGCCCAATACACCTGAAGTGATCGGATTGGCTGAAGCCGGTTTACCAGTCTTGCTGGCTTTTCCCGCTTTATCTCCTTCTGGCTCCGGATATTTGGTATTATCTGAGTCTCCGTACTTCACCAAGGCACTCATTAAAGTCCCCATGTCATTGCACTCTCGTTTGAGCCGTCCGAGCTTCAATTTCAAAGATTCAAACCGGCAATTGTTCTCCAAAGTGACAATCGCGGTGCTCGGATTAATACCGTTTGAGGAGTGCAAGATCTCTGCCACTCTGCGCACCCAAGCTGCTGTAGACTCCTGCTCCCCCTGTACACATGCTGCTAAATCTATCACCGACATAGGTTGCTTGCATGTATCTTTGAAATTCTTGATGAACTGACTACGCAGCTCCCCCCATGACCCGATGGAATTCGGAGGAAGTCCCTTCAGCCAAGTCCGGGCTGTTCCTTCAAGCATCATAGTGAAATATTTGGCACAAGCCGATTCATCCACGTCCAGCATCTCCATAGCCATCTCGTAGCTTTCCACCCAAGCCTCGGGTGGTAAATCGGCTGTGTAATTGGGCACCTTGCGAGGTCCTTTGAAATCTTTGGGTAATTTAACACTCCGCAGGGCCGGGACAAGACACTGTATCCCAAAACCGCTCGCTGTTGCTCCTGCCCCCGTAGCGCCGGTGTAAACCGGCGTCGACTGGCGGATCTCCTCCCTGGCCTCCAATCTAGGCCGGTTTTGATCCGGGGCTGGTATTTCCGCCCTCGCCGGATTATTCTGCCTATGCTGATGTCTCCTCCGCTCACTGCTAGATACTTCAGGCTCCTCCCAATGTCTAGAGTAACTTCGGTTTGGACGTGGTGTTGAATGCAACCTTTCCCTGCTGTGAGAGTACGCTTGCTGCTGTATTAAGGCCGTGTTGAGTAACCTCTGGGCCCTGCGCGCCTCTGTCGCTACAGGGGATGTTTCTTCCACAGGTAAAGCGGCCAATCGTGCTGCCGCTGCAGCGATATTATCCACAGGGTTTGAATAGTGCCCCGGGGGGACCGGAACATAAGGTGCCGATGTAATCCGTCGCTCCCGCTCCGCGGCGGGTTGCTGAACCGGTTCCTCTCGAGCCGGTGAGCTTCTCCGGTTTAAGATCGGATTGTTACTGGCCCCAGCCCCCGGTGTTCTGAACAAATCCGTAGGTTCATAA
Organism: Secale cereale; assembly: GCA_902687465.1. Lineage (NCBI taxonomy): Eukaryota > Viridiplantae > Streptophyta > Magnoliopsida > Poales > Poaceae > Secale > Secale cereale. The sequence goes on along the minus strand of LR738710.1, from coordinate 703,849,821 downwards.
CCTGGCGGCAGGCGGGATCGATATTTTCGTCCTCTTACCCCTTCCATGGAAGCCTGCTCCATCCTTAAGTGAAAAGCTTGTTCATCCAACTCTGCTTGCCTTGCCGCTAGCATCTCTCCCTCTGCCTTTAGATCTTCCTTTAACTGATCAATCCGGGCCTTCAACTGGAGCAGCACTGTATCATGTTGCGCCTTGTTTGCTGGAGCTACGGCCTCTATTGCCTTAGCCGCGAACTCCTCCATCAAGGTGGATAGAACCGCAGTAACGGAGGGATTTGAGCCGCTTCCTCCTGCACCAGCCTCTGCTGTTGTTCCGTTCGTCGGGGGTTGTGAACCGGCCATAAAAACCGCCACCCGGTTTGGCGGGTCGGAGGGGCCCGGAATACTGTTTCCGCCGGACTCGCCCTCAGACCGGCCGTCCCGCAACTGATACAGAGACTCAGTTTCCCCGGATGAAGATTCGTCATCTGAATAGACGACGGTTGCACCATCAGATTCCAACCCGTCCTCCGCTTGTCCTCCGTGAATCGCTCCAACGAACACACGCTTCACAGCAGGTAGAATCCGGGCCGATCTCACACGCTGAGCCGGCTCGACGATGTTGGGGAAGGTGTCCGGCTCAGGTCCCGGTTCACCGATTTTGCCGATGAAGACTTGGATGCTGCCGAAGGGAACCCGGTACCCGTATTCGATCGAATCGGCCTCCGGTCCCCATCCCGCGTCGTCGATGTAGATCCGGCCACGACGACTCTTGGTCATCCGGCCGACCGCGTAGCCCTTCAACCCCTTGAGGACGCCTTCCAAGGACTCGAAACCGTCGTGCGCGAGCCCCATGGTGGGCGCCAACTGTCGTGGAATTAACACGGCAGATGTCCGGTTTAACGGACTTGATGATGGAACCATCGCACGGGTTAGCTTGAAAGGGTTCATGGCGCACAAAGGACACAAAGGGTTTTATACTAGTTCGGCCCCTTCGAGAAGGTAAAAGCCTACGTCTAGTTGGTTTGGTATTACTCGGGCGTCGGATTACAGGGAGCGGAATCGCTTGCCTGCGTCTCGACGGATTGACTGTTGCTTGTCCTTGAACCGGTGCCGGGTCGTCCCTTTATATAGAGGTGACGCCTGGTCCGGTTTACAGAGTCCCGAGGCCGGCTCATAATCGTGTCCGCCTCGGTCTCTGCTCTTCCTTTCTTATTTCTCAAGTTACATCTCTCTGACGGTTGATAAACCGTATTTCTATACATGGGCCCTGAAATCTTATGGGCCGTGATCTCTACTACTAATAAATTAAGTACGATATAGCTAAGCCGGTTTACAATATCCGGTTTATACCTATTAACCATATCCCTGACACCCGGTCTACGAGGGTACGTAGACACACTCTCCCCTCTCATTGCTATGCATCTAGTAGATAGATCTTGCGTGATCGTAGGAAAATTTTGAAATACTATGTTCCCCATCAGTGGCATCATGAGCCAGGTCTATGCGTAGATGATATGCACGAGTAGAACACAATGAGTTGTGGGCGATAATAGTCATACTGCTTACCAGCATGTCATAGTTTGTTTCGGCGGTATTGTGAGATGAAGCAGCCCGGACCGACATTACGCGTACGCTTACACGAGACTGGTTTCACCGTTACGATCACTCGTTGCTTAAAGGTTACCGGCGGGTGTCTGTCTCTCTCACTTTAGCTGAATCAAGTGTGGCTACGCCCGGTCCTTGTGAAGGTTAAAACAACACATACTTGACGAAAAATCGTTGTGGTTTTTGTATGCGTAGGTAAGAACGGTTCTTGCTAAGCCCGTGGCAGCCATGTAAAACTTGCAACAACAAAGTAGAGGACGTCTAACTTGTTTTTGCAGGGTTTGTGATGTGATATGGTCAAGACATGATAAGTGATACATTATTGTATGAGATGATCATGTTTTGTAAAGTTAGCGGCAACTGGCAGGAGCCATATGGTTGTCGCTTTATTGTATGAAATACAATCGCCATGTAATTGCTTTACTTTATCACTAAGCGGTAGCGATAGTCGTGGAAGCAATAGTTGGTGTGACGACAATGATGCTACGATGGAGATCAAGGTGTCGTGTCGGTGACGATGGTGATCATGACGATGCCTTGGAGATGGAGATCAAAAGAACAAGATCATGATGGCCATATCATGTCACATATTTTGATTGCATATGATGTTTATCTTATTATGCTTCTTATTTTGCTTAGTACGGCGGTAGCATTATAAGATGATCCCTTACAAAATTTCAAAGTACAAGTGTTCTCCCTGAGTATGCACCATTGCGAAAGTTCGTCGTGCCAAGACACCACATGATGATCGGGTGTGATAAGCTCTACGTTCACATGCAACGGGTGTAAGCCAGTTTTGCACAAGCAGAATACTCGGGTTAAACTTGACGAGCCTAGCATGTACATACATGGCCTTGGAAGACTGGAGACCGAAAGGTCGAACGTGAATCATATAATAGATATGATCAAGATAAGATGTTCACCATTGAAAACTACTCCATCTCACGTGATGATCGGACATGGTTTAGTTGATTTGGATCACGTGATCATTTAGATGACCAGAGGGATGTCTATCTAAGTGGGAGTTCTTTAGTAATATGATTAACTGAACTTTAATTTATCATGAACTTAGTCCTGATAGTTTTTGCATATCTATGTTGTTGTAGATCAATGGCCCGTGCTACCATTCCTTTGAATTTTAATGCATTCCTAGAGAAAGCTAAGTTGAAAGATGATGGTAGAAATTACACGGACTGGGTCCGTAACTTGAGGATTATCCTCATTGCTGTGCAAAAGAATTATGTCCTTGAAGCACCGCTAAGTGACAAGCCCCCTCCCGCTAATGTAGACGCTTTGAACGTCTGGCAGACACGGTCTGATGACTATACGATAGTTCAGTGTGCCATGCTTTACGGCTTAGAACCGGGACTTCAACGACGTTTTGAACGTCATGGAGCATATGAGATGTTTCAAGAGTTGAAGTTAATATTTCAAGAAAATGCCCGGATTGAGAAATATGAGATTTCCAATAAGTTCTACAGCTGCAAGATGGAGGAGAATAGTTCTATCAGTGAACACTTGTTCAGAATGTCTGGGTACTACAATCATATGACTCAACTTGGTTGCAAAGTTGATGAAGATAGTGTTATTGATAGAGTTCTTCAATCACTGCCACCAAGCTAGAAAGGCTTCGTGATGAACTATAATATGCAAGGGATGTGTCAGGGATATTACTATCAGATATAAACCGGCCAGTTGGTCCGGTTTAAGTTATCAAGATTATATTCCCAGAAGCCTAGCGGAGTATGAAGTAAAAGATTGTAGCCCAAGAGGCTTAGAGCCCATATGTTAGGGCCCATGATTTATAAACCGTCATACTATGTAACTTGGGATGTAATATAGAAAGAGCAGAGACCGAGGCGGACACGTTTATGAGCCGGCCTCGGGACTCTGTAAACCGGACTGGGCGTCACCTCTTATATAAAGGGATGAACCATTGACGGTTCAAGACAGGGAACAACAGCTCGAGACACAGGCAAAGCGGATTCGCTCCCTGGTCATCGAAGCCCAAGCAATACCACACCAAACTAGACGTAGGCTTTTACCTTCATCGAAGGGGCCGAACTAGTATAAAATCCCTGTATCCTTCGTCCGCTTTAACCCCTTTAAGATAACCCATAGCGATGGCCTCACGACTAAGTCCTTTTGCTAGGACATCTGCCGTGCTAAATCCACGACAGTTGGCGCCCACCGTGGGGCTATCGCACGATGGTTTCGAGTTCTTGAAGGGCAGCTTTGAAGGACTCAAGGGCTACGCAGTGGGCCAGATGACTAAGAGTCGTCGTGGCCGGATCTACATCGACGATGCAGGCTGGGGCCCTGAGGCCGATTCAATCGAATACGGGTATCGGGTCCCCTTCGGCGGCATCCACGTCTTCATCGGCAAGATTGGCGAACCGGGCCTTGAGCCGGACATCTTCCCCAACATCGTCGAGTCGGCTCAGCGTGCGAGACCTGCCCGGATTTAGCCCGCTGTGAAACACGTTTTCGTTGGAGCAGTGCATGGCGTACACGCCGAGGACGGATCGGACTCTGGCGGCGAGACTGTTGTTTATTCCGGCGACGAATCTTCTTCCGGAGAGACCGAATCTGTGTATCTTTTGCAGGATGGCCGGTCTGAGGGTTGTTCCGATGGCGACAGTATTCCGGACCCCCTCAATCTGCCAAACAGGGTTGCTGTCTTCATGGCCGGATCACAATCCATGCAGCAGCCTGATACGTCCAAAACGTATCTATAATTTCTGCTTTCTCCATGCCTCTTTTGTGTGATATTGCTATGATATTTATGCACTTCCATACACTTTTGATCATATTTGGACTAACCTATTAACTCAGTGCACCACAGTGCCAGTTCCTGTATTCTGTTGTTTTTCTATTTCAGGTTTCCCCCATATTAAAAGTGCCCTTAAATTCCGGGAAAAATACAGGAAAAATCAGTGCATCGGGAGCTTCAAGAAAAACCAAAGCAGGGCCAGAGGGGATCCTGGGGTGGCCCAGGCGGCCACCCGGCGCGGCCCCACCCCTGGCCGCGCCAGGGGGGCGCCTGGGGCCCCACCTCCGCCTCTGGTGACCCCCTTTTGCATATATATTGCTCGCGTCCCGAAACCCTCGAGGACGGAACCATTTTTCGCGATCTCGTCTCTGTTCCGCCGCCGCCGCGCTCCCAAGATCGGGAGCACCAGGAGAACTCTTCCCGGCACCCTGCCGGAGGGGAGAACCACCACCGGGAGCTTCTCCACCACCATGGACGCTTCCCGGATGATTTGTGAGTAGTCCTCCTTGGACCATGGGTCCATGACCAGTAGCTATGTGATGTTCTCCTCCCCTCTTTGTTCTTCATGGATTAGACCTCGTGAGCTGCCCTACATGATCGAGGCACATATGTAATCTTTATGCTGTTGCTCTGCTGAGTTTGCTGGGATCCGATGGATTATGAGATTATGTTCAGATTGTGTGTGAGTAATATATTTGATTCACCTCTTTTATATTTATGTTCTTGAGTAATTCTTGCATGTTCTCCGTTGCTATTTATTGCTTTGGCCGAGTAGTAGGTAGTAACTCCAAGAGGGAACGTTATGCTTGATTGTGGGTTCATGTCCCTCGATGACTAGTTTGAGTGACAGAAACATGAGTATAGGGGATGTGCTGTTGCCACAAGGGGGAAAACAACAGTGCTTGTACTTGCGGGTGCAAGGATTGTTTACTTTACACAAAGTTCTTTTAATGCAGTTGTCTGTTGCTTTGAGTCTACACTATGGGTGGGACTCGCAACTTAATACCAGCGAGATGTTCTGGATAGATATCTCAAGGTGGATGATTAGTAGTAGATGCAGATGGATTTCGGTCTACTTGCCTTGGCGTACCGCCAATGCTTTTGAGCCTCTACCTTTCTTTACAGCATAGTTAGCATTGGTTTGCGCACATAATCCTGTCAATTGCCCACCTGTAATTTGTTTACCTCGCTTAGCTGTTTTATCTTCTTTTGGGAGAGAGACATCACTAGTGAACATCATGGGACCCCGGTCCATATTACCATCACTGATCACACCCGCTATTTACTTTCTGTTCTTATTTCCTAGTTGCAGTCGTACCTATCACTATTACCTCTTGCGTTTGATCATTTGTAAACAGCAAGGCCAGAGGGATTGACAACCTCTCTGTACTCGTTGGGAGCAAAGTTATTTGTATCTGTGTGCAGGTCCTGACAACCGCTAAGTTGGCGCCGTTAGCATTGACACCTTCTTGTTGGCCCTCGGAGTCTCACGGGATTCGATCCTTGGTATCTTGCCAAGGGAAACTTGCTGTTACGCTACATCTCAAACCTTCCACTTGGGGTAACCAACGAGGGGCGAGAAGCCATCACAGCCCTCGATGATAGGGGCGTTGACATCAAAGGCAATGGGGGCTAGAGTAGGAGATCCTCCCCCGTCGCCTTCTGACGCTCTATCCATCTTGGTCGACACTTTGACAGCGCTTGTAACAGCAGAAGTAGCCCAGGCCGACAAAGAGCAGCACGATGCAGAAGTCGCTCAGGTGAAGAGCCAGATTGAGCAAGCCAAGTTGGACCTGGCTGCTGAGAAAGCTATGATGGCTACAAAGCAGGCAGAGCTGGATGCTCAAGCTTATCGACTCAGGTTAGATCAGACCGCTTCACAAGAGGTAATGATGAGAAACAATGATCTCGCTTGCCGCCGGTTTATGAGGCAAGGAATCTCTTTAGCACGCCAGGCGTGGGGACCAGTAACCAGGCAGAGGTAAACCGGAGAGGAGCACCAGGAACATGCGCGTCGGTTCAGCCGCCGGCTGCAGAGCCAAACCGCCAAGTTGTGCCGACCCAACACGTGCCCACCCCTCCTAGTCATTATTCTAATCCGTTGGACAACATAGTTGTTGCCGCTTCACAGATGGCTGCCCTCCCCATTGAAGGTACGTCCCCCATAACAGTGGAGGCACGACGGGCTAAGGAGTTGCTGGACACGGCGCTAACTCAACAGCAAGCTTATTCATATAGCCGGGAGAGAATCCATTCAACCCTCCGCCCGAGTCGGAGTTATACGAGGCGTCTGGATGAACCGGCCGTATCAAGCAGCACACGGAGACATCATCGGCCAAGGCAGGATAATCCGGCAGGAGAAGAAGCACATGCTCAAGAAGTGGTGGATCAGGCCAGGCAGCGTTAGGGGGCCGAGGTAACAGCACAATACGAAGCCCGTCAGGCGACGCCGGTTCATCCCACTACCACAGTTGAACCGAGGGTCATGTCCAGTTCCCTGGGTGTGCCATGTCTCATCCCTGCTTTACGGAACATGAAATTACCCAAGGATTTCAAGGGGCCGCGCAAAGTTCCCAATTATGCAGCGGATCTTGCTCCGGAGACATGGGTTGAGAGTTATGAGATGGCCATGGAGATGCTCAATGTGGATGAGGCAGCGTGCGCCAAATACTTCACAATGATGCTTGAGGGCACAGTCCGAACATGGCTGAAGGGTTTACCACCTAATTCCATCGGATCATGGGCTGAGCTACGGAGCCGGTTTATCATAAATTTCAAGGACACGTGCAAGTAGCCAATGTCGGTCGTCGACTTAGCCGCCTGTGTTCAAGGAGAGCAAGAGTCTACAATTAGTTTGGTGCGTCGAGTGTCCGAAATCTTGCAATCTTCCAATAGCATCAACCCAAGTACAGCAGTGGTGACCTTGGAAAGTAACTGTCGGTATGAGCCTTTGAGACAGAAGTTGGGACGGCTTAAACGTGACTGCAATGACATGGGGACCCTCATGGGCGCTTTGGTGAAGTATGGAGACTCTGATAACACCAAACAACCAGATACTGATGGAGACAAGTCAGGGAAGGCGAGCAAGAACGGTAAACCGCCGCAAGCCAATCCGGCAAGTCAATGATACAATGGCAAGCGTAAAGCGGAGGGCAGCTCAGACTTTGTGGCCAACACCAACGCTCAGGAAAGTGGGCAAATCCGTAAGGGTAGACCGCCCCCACGCAATGGGAGGCCGCCTATTAATCTAGAGTGCCAGTTGAACGTGCCCTGCCGAAAGCACGGTACGGCGGAAAACCCGGCTATGCATCTCTGGAAAGACTGCTTCATTATGCAAGAATTCATGAAACAGACTAGGTATGATCACGGGCCCCCAGGCGGATCAGGCCCTGGTTTTCAAGGTCCGGGTTATCAAGGTGGCGAATCCGGTTCAGGATACCACGGCGGTAACGGTAACCACAATGGCAACAATCAGCATTAGCATAACCAGCATGGTCAGGGCGGATACAACAACCAAGGGAACCAACAGTGTTAGCAGCAGCAGCAATCCGGATATCAGAATAATCCGAAGGAGCTGAGCAGTGGGCAGTATCACGTCTTCACCACCAGTTTGTGCAAACGGGATTAAAAGGTTCTAAAGAGGGCAGTGCATTCTGTTGAACCGGCGATACCACGTTTTTTGCGTTGGTCTGAGCAACCCATTGTGTGGAGCAGAGACGATCATCCACCCCGGGTTGATAATCCGGGTCAGTTAGCTCTGGTGGTGGCACCACAGGTGGGTGGTTACAAGTTCACCAAGGTGCTCATGGATGGAGGCAGCAGCATCAACATCCTATATTATGAGACTTTTCGACGTATGGGATTGACAGATAAGAAGCTCCGACAATCCAACACAGTGTTCCATGGGGTGGTGCGCGGTAAGTCAGCTTACCTAGTTGGAAAGATTGACTTAGAGGTCACCTTTGGAGATGAGCATGACTCTAGGTCAGAGGCTGTGACCTTTGAGGTGGTAAAGATCAAAAGCCCGTACCATGCCTTGTTTGGGCGGCCGATTTATGCCAAGTTCATGGCTAGGCCGTGTTACGTTTATCTACAACTCAAGATGCCATGCCACAAGGGAACTATTACGGTTCACGGGAGCCACAAAATTGCATTACAGTGCGAGGAAGGTGATGCAGCTTATGCTAAGGCGGTTTGTGCCACTGAGGAACTGAAGTTCTATAAGGACAATGTTGATCCGGCGGATATGTCCCCGCTAAAGAAGCCAATAACAGAGCATGATACGGCGTTGAAATTCAAATCGGCAGAGGAGACTAAGAAGGTGGACTTTGTTCCTGGCGATTCATCCAAGAAGTTCACTATCAGCGCTAACCTAGATCCAAAATAGGAAAGCGCGCTCATCGAGTTCATCTGTGAGAACTGGGATATCTTTGCGTGGAAGCCTTCTGACATGCCAGGTATACCGAGGGAACTCGCTGAGCACAATCTTAATATCGATCCTAAGTTTAAACCGGTCAAGCAATATCTGCGCCGCTTTAATGAGGAGAGGCGCAAGGCTATTGGAGAAGAAGTGGCTAGGCTCTTGGCTGCAGGCTTTATAGTTGAAGTGTTTCATCCAGAATGGTTGGCTAATCCGGTGCAAGTGCTTAAGAAGAATGGAACTTGGAAAATGTGTGTTGATTACACAGATTTGAACAAGGCTTGCCCAACTGATCCTTTTGCTCTCCCCCGTATTGATCAAATTATTGATGCTACGGCAGGATGTGAGCGGCTAAGTTTTTTGGATGCATATTCAGGTTATCATCAAATCAGGATGGCAGTTAAGGACCAGGAGAAGACAACCTTTATAACTCCATTTGGAGCCTTCTGCTATGTATCTATGCCATTCGGGCTTAAGAGTGCCCAGGCAACCTACCAGCATTGTATGCAGAACTGCCTACAAGGGCTGATTGGGCGGAATGTTCATGCATATGTCGATGACATTGTGGTGAAATCCAGGAAGGAGGAAACGCTGATAGATGATTTGAAGAAATTTTTTGACAATCTCCGAGTTTATAAAATGATGCTCAATCTGGAGAAGTGCATTTTTGGTGTTCCGGCAGGAAAGCTCTTGGGGTTCTTAGTATCAAATAGAGGAATTGAAGCTAATCCGGAGAAGATCAAGGCGATTACGTCCCTGGCTAAACCGGCGTGTATCAACGATGTCCAGCTCGTGGCGGGCCGTATTGCAGCACTCAGCCGGTTTATCAGCCGTTTGGGGGAGAAGGCAATCCCGCTTTATCAGATGATGAAAAAGACACACCATTTCATCTGGAGTGATGCAGCTGATGCGGCGTTCGAGGATCTCAAGAGGCAATTGGTAGAGCCACCGGTCCTTGCTGCTCGAGTTGACAATGAGCCACTGCTGTTATACGTGGCTGCTAATGCCCGGGCAGTAAGTGTTGCCATCGTGGTAGAACGCAAGGAGGTAGGAAAAGAATATCCGGTTCAGCGGCCGGTTTACTACATCAGTGAGGTGCTTATTGAGTCAAAACAGAGATATCCACATTGGCAGAAACTGGTGTATGGAGTATTCATGGCAAACCGGAAGCTAAAGCATTATTTTCAAGGCCACCCAATCACCGTTGTCAGTTCAGCGCCGTTAGGAGATATAATCCAGAACAGGGAAGCTACTGGTCGAGTTGCAAAGTGGGCCATTGAGCTTATCCCGCACGGATTAAAATATGTGCCCCGCACTGCGATAAAATCCCAAGCACTGGTGGATTTCATCAATGATTGGACAGAGTTGCAAGCACCTAAGGAGAATCCGGATCATACATATTGGACTATTCATTTTGACGGTTCAAGGCAATTGGAGGGATCGGGGGCTGGAGTCGTGTTAACTTCCCCACGAGGTGATAAGTTCTGTTATGTCCTCCGTTTAATGTTCCCTTGTACTAATAATGCTGCTGAGTATGAAGCTCTCCTCCATGGTCTGCGGATGGCCAAGGAGATGAACTTGAGCCGGGTCAAGTGTTTTGGCGATTCAGATCTAGTGGCACAGCAAGTATCTGGCAAGTGAGACTCCAAGGATCCGCTCATGGCAGCATATCGACGAGAAGTAGACGCTGTCGCTGGATACTTCAAAGGATATCAGGTGGATCATATAGACCGGCGAAAAAACGAAGCAGCTGACGCGTTAAGCTGGCTAGGTTCCCAGTGTAAACCGGTTCCACCTAACACCTTCTTGGATGAGTTGCATAATCCGTCAGTGCAGGTACCTTCAGAGGAGGATTTGGCTGTTCCTGATCCGGAAGCACAATTGGTTGCAGCACTTCATGTCATTCCGGATTGGACGCTCCCTTACTTGGAATATATGAACGAAGGTGAGTTACCAGAGGACGAAGTCGAAGCCCGACAGATAATCCGGCGATCTAAATCTATGACTATTGTCAATGGAGAACTTCATCATCGCATCGTTTCTGGAGCTTTTCAGCGGTGTGTATCATCAGAGGAAGGCTGTGAGATTCTTAGAGAGATTCATGATGAGGGGGATTGCGGTCATCACGCCGGTTCAAAATCTTTGGTGGCTAAGGCTTTTCGTCATGGTTTCTACTGGTTGACGGCTCACGCCGACGTAGAGGACTTGGTCAGAAAATGTGATGCTTGCCAGAAATTCTCACGACGTGCTCATATACCGGCGCAGGAGCTGAGGATGATTGCAATTACTTGGCCGTTTGCGACTTGGGGGCTTGATATGGTTGGACCCTTCAAGAGATCCCAGGACAAGAAAACCCACCTGTTGGTAGCAGTGGACAAGTTTACAAAATGGGTTGAAGCGGAGCCTGTCAGTAAGCGTGATGCAGCAACAGCGGTTCAGTTCATCAAAAAGGTGATTTTCCGGTTTGGCTTTCCACACAGTATTATAACTAATAATGGCACCAATCTGTCCAAGGGGTCTATGGAGGAATTCTGTCAACGAGAGCATATTTGTCTTGATGTATCATCAGTGGCTCACCCCCAGTCTAATGGCCAAGCTGAAAGAGCCAATCAAGAGATCTTGAGAGGCATCAAACCCCGGCTTATGGTTTCTTTGCAGAGGACACCGGGTTGTTGGGTGGAGGAGTTGCCTTCTGTTTTATGAAGCATCAACACTACACCTAATAGATCCACGGGATACATGCCTTTCTTCATGGTATATGGAGCCGAAGCGGTCCTCCCTAGTGATATCCGTCATGACTCACCGCGGGTGGCTGCTTATGTTGAAGCGGATAACGAACAAGCAAGACAAGACACCTTGGACCGGCTGGACGGGGAATGTGACACGACAGTAGCTCGATCGGTGATTTATCAACAAGACCTGCGCTGGTACCACAGTCGCCGGGTTAAGAACAAGACATTTCAAGAAGGAGATCTGGTGCTCCGGCTCATCCAGGACCAGATAGACATGCACAAGATATCTCCACCTTGGGAAGGACCCTTTGTGGTCAGCAAGAACCTGCACAACGGATCAAAGTACCTCGTCGACGTTCGAGAACATAAGGACTCACGCATGGCGGAGGAGGAGACCAAACGGCCGTGGAACATCACTCTTCTTCGACCTTACTATACTTGAGCCATCGGCTCCGCTTTATGTACAATGTATATATTATGATTAATTATATAAACCGGCGCCCCCGGTAAACCGGGGAATCAGCCATCCTTTTCATAAGAGTATCACATGGGGGCTTCCGCGGGCAAGGGAGTTTTCTATGGCCTCTTAAACCGGCGCCCTTGATAAATCAAGGAATCAGCCATCCTTTCTGTTCAAAAAAGAATCACATGGGGGCTTCCGCGGGCAAGGAAGTTTCCCATGGCCTCTTAAACCGGCGGCCATATGAAGACCATCATAAGAGCACTGCTCTGGTTGCTTCGGCAATTTCCACATGATGATGAGGGGCAAAAGAGGGTTTGATGCCTAGAACAACTCAAACATATGCCCCGACGAGCAATGCTCACACGCTACCTGGGGGCTCCTGATGCAAGTTCATCAGCGAGTTGAAAACTCTTGTAGTGAACACGGCTTGGAAGCCCAGTGTATACAGCTAAAACCCCGGATTAACCTGCCTGCATCAAGTAAATCGCGCTGTCCAGGTAAACCTGGTATGGCTCGTCGAACGTAACACAAGTCAATCCTTCGGGACCCTGAACTTGGTCACGTTAAATTGACGATCATCAAGTGATTACACAAGCCAAAATCTTTACGAGATTTTGAACATTGGTAGCATATGACATTGATGATTTGGTTAAAGATTGCGGATCATCTTAACAGGCTTTGCTAAAATGGTCAATGACAGTAGCCTGGCAGCTCATAAAAAGCCTCGAATTTGGAGCCTGACAGCTCGTAAAAAGCATCGACTACATGGTCTTATTTGCCCAAAAACTTTATTTTTCATTTTTTATGTTTTCTCAAATCTTTATCTTGAAGGTCTTTAGTTTTTCAACCAAGTCCATTGATTCAAGACTGGATAACTACAAAGTTGTCACTACATCTGTATCTACAGAGCTATAGTCTGGGTCATGAACACGAGTACTAGTTTACAGTTAAACCGGCGTTCATTGTAACCCGGATCAGCCTTCATAATAAGCCGACAGAGAGCCAAGGGAGTCATCAACACTCACGTCTTAGATTGTTCCTACCGGATTAAGGTTTGCAGATACACTTAATCACATGTATGATATATGATTATATCTTATACACAGTTCAAGTTATTAACTTAGATCAGGTGTTTGGGCAGTATAACCCGTCCGGTGGTAAACCGCGAGGACATTTTTAGCATTGTTTGTGCAGATACAGGTAATATAAACTGTCGAAACATTGCAAGTAGGAGATAATTTAGGAGTGGCCAAACAAAGTAATGCCATGAAAGATAGAGTGGGACAAAGACAGTATATCAGCTATTCTATTACAAGGCACTGGCAGGCCCAAAAGAATATCAGTTTTCTCGTGAAGTATTCAAACACATAAAGCTAAACCAGCACCGGTTTAGGATTCTGCTTTGGCTCGCTGTGAAGACCGAGGGTCAGCTTGTTCCGGGTCTTCGACGACTTCTCGTAGCTGTTGGAAATCAGGGGTGCTCCAGTCAATCTTGGCAAGGGCGCGGAAATATACTTCATTGTTTATAAGTTCTAACGGTTCAATGTCAGGAGCGAAGGTATGCTTACGAACAGGTGGAATCAGATTTTCGATGTCATAAGACAGCCGCTCCACCCGCACATTCTCCAGATCATAACCCGTATGATACCTTGACAAGTCCGCTTCGTCAGCAAGTTTACTAGCAAGAGGCCGCATATCTTTGGTTAAGGCGCAAAGATCTTCAGCGGAGAAAGCTGATCCGTCTTCTTTCATACTGGGATAACCATTCATGGCCTCCACCGGATCAAAGTCGGGAACCCATGCCTTGGCCCGGGTTAACGCCATGAGGGAGCCAGCTCTTGCAGAGGATTTTTTCACTTCGACAATTCGGGTAGGCAAGATGGATAGCTTTTCCAGAGTACCTTGGATAGTGGTTGGTGCCGGTTTATTATGCGAAATAACACTGTTAGCCCTCTGAGCGCCGGCATAGAGTTGTTCCACCAAGGTATAACCAGCCTTCAGCTTCTTCCATACATCATCTCCAAGATGAGTCACGCGCCTCCCTGTGTGCAAGTGATGAGTTAGACCGGAGCAGCGCAAGATAGCGAGGGTAAAGCTTATGACAATAAATACTTACCAAAGATAGCCGATGTCATATCATCTATATGCTGCCTTAGCCCGGATAACTCCTCCGTCACCGGGTTAAGAGCTACCTCAGCATCATTGGCTCTTTTCTCCAAAGCAGCCTTTTCTACCTCCCAAGTGGACCACTCCGCTTCAAAATCTTTCTTGAGTTTTTCCATACTAGCTAAAGCAAGGGTAAGTTCCTCCTTGACTTTAGTTGAAGCAGTATCTTGGAAGGCTAGGTTTTTCCGGAGCTCAGTTATGTCAGAAGCCCTCCGGTTCAAGTCAGTCTGCAGGGGATAAGTAATATCAGATATTCATGAAGACAGTTCAATCAAAAGTCCCAAGCACATAACAAGTTATGCACTCGACACTTGGGGGCTAATGTACAATTGAAGTGAAAGAAAGCAACTTTTTCAAACAAGTCCCAAGCACATAACAAGTTATGTCCTTGACACTTGGGGGCTACTGTAAGGTCATTCTCAGACATAGAAGAAGTCCCGGTTCACCCTAAAGGCTAAACCGGCACTTGGGGGCTACAATGGGCTAAAGGTACAACTACAAGACACAAGCAGAAATGAAAGGAGGAAAAGAAGTTACCTCATATTTTTGTTTCATCAAATTTACTAAGCTGGCCTCGTGGTCGCGGCTAGTAAAGAGCCGGTTTAGATACCCAGAATGAAGCTCCTGGGCACTAAGCGGAGCATAGCTAGACGGATCAGTGCTCCACTTGCCCTTGTCCTTCTGAAAAACTTCCTCTTTGGCAGTGTGTCTGGCCAAGATGACAGGCTCCGCGGGAGCAGTAAAGCCTATCCCAGTAATCTCGACATCATCTGTCGAGGCAGCAGTTGGCCTGGGGGGATTAGCAGGAGCAGCAGGATTGGTGTGTACCAGACTAACAGGAGCCGGACTAGCCCTGGGAGGACTAACCCGGACCGGGCTGGCCGGTTCAGCAGCATTTTCCATGGCTTCGCCCCCCGGAGCAGCAAGATCTTCTTGATCCATAGGGGGAGGATCATCGTGCGGAACTTCAACGTTTTCTTCCAAAGGATTGGCAGCTTCAGGATCTTCTGCCGGTTCAGCGGTGGTGTTTTCGACCACCGGTTTAATCAACTTTGCCTTCTTGCTAGGTTTGGGCATACTGAAAAGATTAAAAGAATAATGAAAATCACAAGTCAAAACAGAAAGATAAACCGGACATACTGAAAGACGGCTTACCCGTGAACGGTCTTGAGCACCGGGACTTGGGTGGCGGTCGACTCGCTGGAAGATGATAGAGTAGTTTCCTCATAGTTTAGATCAGACGGTTTCAGTGGTTTACGAAAAAGACCCGCTTTAGGATGAAGAAGAGTTGGAGTAAGTAAAACCTCTGAACGGCGTCTTCGAGCCGGAGTGTGGGGTAATCCGGTCGACTCAACCACATGGCCTCTGTGGCGTGTGGTCCGGCGAGCCTCATGTTGCTGCTTCTTCAAAAGAAAATTTGGATCCAATTGAGCATAAGGGTGAGAAAATGGATATTTCTGGGCTACCCGACGAACTTTGGGTGGTAATGGTTCTCAATCAGAGGAAAGAGTGATTACCTCAACTTCATCTGCTTTACTCCCTTCCACCGGATCCTGGGAAAGGACATTGTTAACATAAATACAGACAAAGGAAAATCAAAAGACATAAGAACCAAGCAGTACCTCAGAAGCCGGATCATCTTCTTCAGCGTTTGAACTGGAAGCAACAGCGGGTCTTTTCTTATGCTTCTTCACAGCCAGACTTTTCTTGTGAGATGGTTTAGCCGGTTTGTCTTGGGCTTTCCGCTTCCAGAAGGGGTCATTGGCCTATGTAAAGTAATAAAAACATGTTGAAGACAAGTAATATGGACGGATTAAAACAAAGAGAAAGGGACAGAAGAATCTTACTGGTGGCGGTTTATTGTTCACACAGAAGGGTGCTAAACCGGTCCGACTGCACTCCTCTAGAGGAATATTCAACATCTTCTTAGTAGACTCGGTCACTTCATTGTCTGGAAGCACCTTATCCGTGTGACGCCGAGGGTCCTTCGGATTACCAGTATACTCGCACATTAAGCCGGAGCGCCGGCTTAACAGGAGAATGCTCCAAGAGAGCCAGCAGCGGACAACGTCAACCCCGGCTCAACCGTTGGCTACAAAAGCCGTGAGTTTGGAAAGTTGGGGGGGCATATCGAGCCCGGTCTTGGGCACTCAGACGCTGCGGGAAAGGGTGATTCGCTGTCAGACGATAAGGGCGGTAACCCGGCAGTGGTTTCTCTCCCTCTGGTGAAGTATCGATGCAATAGAACCAAGTCTGATTCCACTCCTTGGGATGGCTATGAAGAGCGGCGTGAGGAAAACTGACATCTTTTCTCTTCTGGATGCTCATTCCGCCAAGTTCAGTATTGGGCCCGTCATGGAATTCAGTCCGACGGTTCAGATGAAAGAAGTCCCGGAATAACTCTACAGACTGTAGCGACCATGATCCGAATGGACCGAAGTCTCTGTGTTCTGTGTCATCCCTGGATCGGTATGCTGACACACACAGTACTCGAGGATTTATAACAGAGGTAAATCACATGTATTAAGTAACGTAAATACTATTACCTCAATCGATCATAGCGGAAACAACAAGGTCGTGGATTCCCATCAACACCAACGGCAAAGTTGAGTGTAGAAATCGTAACCCTAACGTATCACTTTCTCGTCGTAAGATAATCCTGCAACATGAGACGTTGCAGCCACAGAGGGTCAGTACATTGAATGTACTGGCAAATTCACACTGTAATGATAATGATGAATAAGGCCTACAACTACATGCATATTTGGCTGGTGGAGGCTGTAAGGTTAAAGTTTTTGCGTAAAGCCAATTTTTCCCTACTTCAAAGGAATAAATTTTAATTAACTATCATGGTAGTTGAAACAGTGTTGAGAAGATAGACATCCTCTCAACCCCAATTAAAGTTCATCATTAATCCCAACAATATTAATTTAAAGTAACATGATGAGATTCACATGAAAATCCAAGTACTAGATACTCAAGACGTCCATAACTAGGGACACGGCTAATCATGATCAATTTGTACACTCTGCAGAGATTTGTGCACTTTTCCCACAAGACTCGATCGCCTCCGTTTGGTTTCTCGCACTACATGGTGTTTGAGAAACGGATGACCGAGACATAGTCTTTCAGAAGCGCTAGCACCTTACAATCGGGCGGACCGTACCAACCTACATCCCCTACATCTGCTAGTCCACCACTGTAAGAGTTCGCACGACTTACTCATACTATGCTAGAGCCCATAATAGCATTGTGGTTGCACACGGAAGTTTTTAGTATGAATAATCTCATGATCCCTTTGAGCCTGGGTGGTGGTCCAAAAGAAAAACAGGCAATCGCTGGAATACCCAGGTGCCTCAATCTACCCAGATGTGTATTAATGTTGCCACCTTAAGTTGAACCATTAATTAACAAACTCACATCTGTCATGGATTTCACTCACCCAATCCACGTCTACGAGCATAGCATGTCCTAACAGCAAACGTAGAAGTAACTCCCAAAGGTTTGAATGTAATGCAGGTAATAGGTACTACCTCAATCTAATCCCCAGTCCCATAAGTTAATTAATCCTACTCATGCAATGTGTGAGGGTTTGGACTAATGCAATAAAAACTCGGTAATTGGAAAAGTATGATCAAAGTGTGAACTTGCCTGCAGTGTTGATGAAGATGATTCACACTCAAAACTCTTGATAGATCTACTCGTCACACTCCGGTCAATCTATCGTAAGCAAGCAATGGTAACCACACATAAGCAATCACTCAGAAAGATTGGACAGAATGGATAAACACTTCGGAAAACTTCGAAATCAAAACGAATGACTCTTGAAACATAAAACAATTTCCAACAGTACCAAAATTATGTGAATTTGGCCTTATCAGAAAGTTTAGGTCAAGAGCTTCGATTCGCAAAAAGAATCGACTCAAACGGAGTTACGAAACTCAAGTTAAAACTTTCAAAAACATGTTTAAGTTGTATTACTGGAAAGAGGACTTCGTAACGAAGACGTGGGCGTTGGTTTCATTGGATTTGGACTAACCGGTAAAAATATATGGCCGTTTGAAGTGTAGGGACTATTCTGTAAATAAAATATTCACATCTAAGTCCCTGGCTGAAACTAAACAGAAAAAGAAAAAGCTATCAAGCGAACGTTCGTTTTCAAGTCTTAACTAGTGAACGTTCACTGTATAACTAAACCTAAAAAAAGAATAAACCGATCTAAAACTAAAAACCTAACTATACAGAAAACCAGAACGGGCTTATACCTATAAGGTTCTCCGACGATAAACCGCCGGTTCGGCGAGGAAAACCGGCGAGGCGGTTCGGGCGCTGACCGGATCGGAACTCCGGCGAGTTCTTTTGAACTCCGGCGAGGGGAGGGCGGACGGTGGCGGCTCCGGGCAGGGCGGCGAGCGAGGCGAAGGGCGGGGGCGAGGCGCGGATGCGGCGGTGAGCAAGGGCAGCGGCGGAAGCGCAAGCAGCGGTGGCAGCAGCAGCTTTGCAGCGGCGGCGCGATTAGATGTGCGGCGGCGGCGGGCGAGAGGTGCGGCGGCGGCGCGATGAGAGGCGAGGGGTGGAACGGGGCGGTGGCGGCGCGTTATATAGGCGGAGGGCAGCTTCTTGCGGGAGGGGCGAAGCAAAGGCGGCGGCGAGGCGTGCGGGAGGAGGAAAGGGGAACGGGGCGAGCTGGGCCTGCGGCCTGGCAAAGCTGGGCCGGCCCAGGTTAGGCGAAGGATTCTTTTTTTTAAACATTTTTTTAACAGACAAGAAAAACTAAAAGAACTAAAATAAAATAAAATAAACTATAGGCATATAATATATCAAAATTTGCAGAAAAATAAGCCCTACAACATGAACATTTTTCTACTGCCAAATAAAATCCACAAAAATCCTAATAAATAAAAAGGTCCTACTGCCGCAATAAAAACCAATAAAAATCATTCTTAAAATACCAAAAAGAATTCAAATTCATTCATCTCCAATTTTCTGCTGTAGGGAATCATGTTACCCTATTTTCCATGTAGTTTATTCTTGGAGAAAAATAATTTGAATAAAACCCAAATAACTCAATTTTTGAAAATGAGTTATAAAGAAAATTTCAGAAAACTTCCAACTCATATTTCCTATAATTTGAAGAAGTCATTTTATCTTCTCTCTGGAAAATCATTGAGTCGCATAAAGTTTCTGAATTTAAAATATTTCGAGAATTGAAATTCAAAATCCTTTCAAACCCTTTATCATTTAAAATAAATGGAAGAAGTCATATTATCTTCACTCTAGGGTTTTGTGTTGAAAAGAATTTGAATTCCCTCGGAGATCAAAAGCAAAGTGAAAGTTTTGGGAAAGTCATTTTATTCCCTCTCATTTAACTTTCAAAAGTTTCAAATTTCACTCAATTTCACACAGCACATCAAACAGCAATCAAATCTATCTATTTATTATAACATTCCAAAATTTAGAATTTTGGGATGTTACACAGACGGCTCTTCTTGCAGATAGGCTTCTGAGAAGACTTGAAAATTGCAAATGTTTGATATGGAATTGGGACCTATGTCTTGGGGGTGGAGCTGAAAGTCTGCTAACACGTCGTGGATTTTTTTTGACCCTGGAGGGTTAAAGCCCCGGGCCAGGTGGTCAAAAAAGACTATAACTTCTCCTTCTTTAGGCTGAGGAGGGCACTCTTTCCCAGGAGCCCTCAAGTGCAGAACCTCCTTGGGGCCTAAAGCGCCAATTAAGGCCATCTTTTCTAAGTCATCCTCAGTAATCCGGGATGGGACCCAGTTGCAAGCGACAAACTGTTTAGCCGCGGAAGTCATCTTTTTCAAAGGGGGGATGCTGAAAAATACAATACAAGACCCGGTTTATGATTTATGCAAATATAAACCGGCATGTTCTATGAAGGCATTGATCTAATTGCGGTTTAAGTAGGGGACTAATGGTACCTACTAGTCCGCAATACTATTTGAACGTAACAGCTACCGGATTATGGAGTTGAAAGGAAAAAGTTAAACCGCCAAACAGAAGCAACTGAGGTGCGGATCTAAAAGTTAAACCGTCGGCACAGGCATATAAGGCGCAGGTTTAAAACTGAACCGTTGACATAGGCAGATAAGTTGCAGATCTAAAGTGTGAGAAACAACTTTCACATGAGCAGTGGTGAAAAATGGATCTACAGCGTATGGAAAAATCAAGATAATTCAAGTCATATTCGTTGAAGGCAGCGATTTTTTTTACAGGTCCAATTTAACTAGCAGTATTGGGGGAACTAAGATTATAAAGACGGAGTGGAGTCACGCATACAAGAGTTGACCTAAAAAGATTTAACATCTACGGCTAAAGACCACCTACGGTGATGAACTGCGAAGAACGGAGGTTCATCTGCGAGCTCCCGCGAAACCCTAGAACTAAGATCTATGGGGAAGAAGGAGTAACGCACCTGAGGAAACGGAAGCGGAAGGACGGCGGCGAATCTCTGGACACACTTAGGTTGATGCAGCGGCCGGGCTTGGTGAAGACGACGAGCTCGAAGAACGGCGCGGAGCTTGAGCGCTGGAGGTCAGAGGAAGAAGAAAGCGAAGGGGGATAAAGAGATGGCCCTTGGCCTTATTTATAGGCCGAGGAGATAAAACGGCAAGTGCGGGAATCGAGGAGACCAAAAATCGGATATGGATGGAGCTGTCGCCTCGATCTTCGGAGCTTTAATAAGTGAAGGTAAAAAATAGGTGTAGGCATTGAATGCGTGGATGATGTCACGACGGTTTAAAGCGACTCGGGGGGATGAGGTCATGCCGGTTTACCAAGCATACTGAAGCTGCAGAAAGGAAAAGTTGTACAAGACTTTGGAGATTGACATGAACAGGTTCAAATCAACCTGGGGCCTAATGTCAGGGATATTACTATCAGATATAAACCGGCCAGGAGGGTTCGGTTTAAGTTATCAAGATTATATTCCCAGAAGCCCAGCGGAGTATGAAGTAAAAGATTGTAGCCCAAGAGGCCTAGAGCCCATATGTTAGGGCCCATGATTTGTAAACTGTCATACTATGTAACTTGGGATGTAAGATAGAAAGAGCAGAGACCGAGGCGGACACGTTTATGAGTCGGCCTCGAGACTCTATAAACCGGACCGGGCGTCACCTCTTATATAAAGGGACGACCCGGCGACGGTTCAAGACAGGGAAGAACAACTTAAGACACAGGCAAAGCGGATTCGCTCCCTGGTCATCGAAGCCCAAGCAATACCACACCAAACTAGACGTAGGCTTTTACCTTCATCGAAGGGGCCGAACTAGTATAAAATCCATGTGTCCTTCGTCCGCTTTAACCCCTTTAAGCTAACCCGTAGCAATGGCCTCACAACTAAGTCCTTTTGCTAGGACATCTGCCATGCTAAATCCACGATAGGATGCAAAAGACAATTCCTGAGCTCTTCATTATGCTCAAGGCTGCGGATGTAGAAATCAAAAAGGAGAATCAAGTGTTGATGGTTAACAAGACCACTAGTTTCAATAAAAAGGGCAAGGGAAAGAAGGGGAACTTCAAGAAGAATAACAAGACAATTGCTACTCCCACGAAGAAACCCAAGTCTGGAACCAAGCCTGAAACTGAGTGCTTCTACTGCAAAGGGACTGGACACTGGAAGCGGAACTGCCCCAAGTATTTGGCAAATAAGAAGGATGGCAAGGTGAACAAAGGTATATGTGATATACATGTTATTTATGTGTACCTTACTAATGCTCGTAGTAGCACCTGGGTATTTGATACCGGTTCGGTTGCTAATATTTGTAACTCGAACCAGGGACTATGGATTAAACGAAGATTGGCTAAGGACGAGGTGACGTTGCGCGTGGGAAATGGTTCCAAAGTCGATGTGATCGCCGTCGGCATGCTACCTCTACATCTACCTTCGGGATTAGTTTTAGACCTGAATAATTGTTATTTGGTGCCATCGTTAAGCATGAACATTATATCTGGATCTTGTTTATTGCGAGATGGTTATTCATTTAAATCTGAGAATAATGGTTGTTCCATTTATATGAGCAATATCTTTTATGGTCATGCACCCTTGAAGAGTGGTCTGTTCTTGTTGGATCTCAATTGTAGTGATACACATATTCATAATATTGAAGCCAAAAGATGTAAGGTTAATAATGATAGTGCAACTTATTTGTGGCACTACCATTTAGGTCATATTGGTGTAAAGCGCATGAAGAAACTCCATAGTGATGGACTTTTGGAATCACTTGATTATGAATCACTTGGTGCTTCCGAACCATGCCTCATGGGCAAGATGACTAAAACTCCGTTCTCCGAAACAATGGAGCGAGCAACAGATTTGTTGGAAATCATACATACTGATTTATGTGGAACAATGAGTGTTGAAGCTCGCGGCGGGTATCGTTATTTTCTGACCTTCACTGATGATTTGAGCAGATATGGGTATGTCTACTTGATGAACCACAAGTCTGAAACATTTGAAAAGTTCAAAGAATTTCAGAGTGAAGTAGAGAATCATCGTAACAAGAAAACAAAGTTTCTACGATCTGATCGTGGAGGTGAATATTTGAGTTACGAATTTGGTCTTCATTTGAAACAATGTGGAATAGTTTCACAACTCACGCCACCCGGAACACCACAGCGTAATGGTGTGTCCGAACGTTGTAACGTACTTTATTAGATATGGTGCGGTCTATGATGTCTCTTACCGATTTACCACTATCGTTTCGGGGTTATGCTTTAGAGACAACTGTATTCACGTTAAATAGGGCACCATCAAAATCCGTTGAGACGACGCCTTATGAACTGTGGTTTGGCAAGAAACCAAAGTTGCCGTTTCTTAAAGTTTGGGGCTGCGATTCTTATGTGAAAAAGCTTCAACCTGATAAGCTCGAACCCAAGTCGGAGAAATGTGTCTTCATAGGATACCCGAAGGATACTGTTGGGTACACCTTCTATCACAGATCCGAAGGCGAGATATTCGTTGCTAAGAATGGATCCTTTCTAGAAAAGGAGTTTCTCCCGAAAGAAGTGAGTGGGAGGAAAGTGGAACTTGATGAGGTAATTGTACCTTCTCCCGAATTGGAAAGTAGTATATCACAGAAACTAGTTCCTGTGATTCCTACACCAATTAGTGAGGAAGCTAATGATGATGATCATGAAACTTCAGATCAAGTTTCTGCTGAACTTCGTAGATCAACCAGAGTACGTTCCGCGCCAAAGTGGTATGACAACCCAGTTCTGGAAGTCATGTTACTAGACCATGATGAACCTACGAACTATGAGGAAGCGATGATGAGCCCAGATTCCGCAAAATGTCTTGAGGCCATGAAATCAGAGATGGGATCCATGTATGAGAACAAAGTGTGGACTTTGGTTGACTTGCCCGATGATCGGCAAGCCATAAAAAATAAATGGATCTTCAAGAGGAAGACCGATGCTGACGGCAATGTTACTATTTACAAAGCTCGACTTGTTGCGAAAGGTTTTCGACAAGTTTAAGGAGTTGACTACGATGAGACTTTCTCACCCGTAGCGATGCTCAAGTCTGTCCGAATCATGTTAGCAATTGTCGCATTTTATGATTATGAAATCTGGCAAATGGATATCAAAACTGCATTCCTGAATGGATATCTCAAAGAAGAGTTGTATATGATGCAACCAGAAGGTTTTGTCGATCCTAAAGGTGCTAACAAAGTGTGCAAGCTCTAGCGATCCATCTATGGACTGGTGCAAGCATCTCGGAGTTGGAATATACGCATTGATGAGGTGAGCAAAGCATATGGTTTTATACAGAATTTTGGAGAAGCCTGTATTTACAAGAAAGTGAGTGGGAGCTCTGTAGCATTTCTGATATTATATGTGGATGACATAATGTTGATTGGAAATGATATAGAATTTCTGGATAGCATAAAAGGATACTTGAATAAGAATTTTTCAATGAAAGACCTCGGTGAAGCTGCTTACATATTAGGCATTAAGATCTATAGAGATAGATCAAGACGCTTAATTGGACTTTCACAAAGCACATACCTTGATAAAGTTTTGAAGAAGTTCAAAATGGATCAGTCAAAGAAAGGGTTCTTGCCTGTGTTACAAGGTGTGAAGTTGAGTAAGACTCAATACCCGACCACTGCCAAAGATAGAGAGAAAATGAAAGTCATTCCCTATGCCTCAGCCATAGGATCTATCATGTATGCAATGCTGTGTACCAGACCTGATGTGTGCCTTGCTATAAGTTTAGCAGGGAGGTACCAAAGTAATCCAGGAGTGGATCACTGGACAACGGTCAAGTACATACTAAAGTACCTAAAAAGGACAAAGGATATGTTTCTCGTGTATGGAGGTGACAAAGAGCTCGTCGTAAACGGTTACGCCGATTAAAGCTTTGACACTGATCCGGATGACTCTAAGTCACAAACCGGATATGTATTTTTATTAAACGGTGGAGCTGTCCGTTGGTGCAGTTCCAAGCAGAGCGTTGTGGCTGGATCTATGTGTGAAGCGGAATACATAGCTGCTTCGGAAGCAGCAAATGAAGGAGTTTGGATGAAGGAGTTCATATCAGATCTAGGTGTGATACCTAGTGCATCGCGACCACTGAAAATCTTTTGTGACAACACTGGAGCAATAGCCTTGGCGAAGGAATCCAGGTTTCACAAGAGAACAAAGCACATCAAAAGATGCTTCAATTCCATCCGCAATCATGTCAAGGAGGGAGACATAGAAATTTGTAAGATACATACGGATCTGAATGTCACAGACCTGTTGACTAAGCCTTTTCCATGGGCAAAACATGATCAGCACCAAGACTCCATGGGTGTTAGAATCATTACTTTGTAAGCTAGATTATTGACTCTAGTTCAAGTGGGAGACTGAAGGAAATATGCCCTAGAGGCAATAACAAAGATGTTATTTGTATTTCCTTATATCATGATAAATGTCTTTTATTCATGCTAGAATTGTATTAACCGGAAACTTAGTACATGTGTGAATACATAGACAAAACAATATGTCACTAGTATGCCTCTACTAGACTAGATCATTAATCAAAGATGGTTATGTTTCCTAGCCATAGACATGAGTTGTCATTTGATCAACGAGATCACATCATTAGGAGAATGATGTGATGGACAAGACCCATCCGTTAGCTTAGCACTATGATCGTTTAGTTTTTTTGCTATTGCTTTCGTCATGACTTATACATGTTCCTATGACTATGAGGTTATGCAACTCCTGAATACCGGAGGAACACCTTGTGTGCTATCAAACATCACAATGTAAATGGGTGAGCATAAAGATGCTCTACAGGTGTCTCCGAAAGTGTTTGTGGTGTTGGCATAGATCAAAAATAGGATTTGTCACTCCGAGTGTCGGAGAGGTATCTCTGGGCCCTCTCGGTAATGCACATCATAATAAGCCTTGCAAGCAATTGATTAATGAGTTAGTCACGAGATGATGTATTACAGAACGAGTAAAGAGACTTGCCGGTAATGAGATTGAACTAGGTATTGAGATACCGACGATCGAATCTCGGGCAAGTAACATACTGATGACAAAGGGAACAACATATGTTGTTATGCGGTTTGACCGATAAAGATCTTCGTAGAATATGTAGGAGCCAATATGAGCATCTAGGTTCCGCTATTGGTTATTGACCAGAGATGAGTCTCGGTCATGTCTACATAGTTCTCGAACCCGTAGGGTCCGCACGCTTAATGTTTGACGACGATCGATATTATGAGTTTATGAGTTTTTATGTACCGAAGGTAGTTCGGAGTCCCAGATGAGATCACGTACATGACGAGGAGTCTCGGAATGTCCGAGACGTAAAGATTGATATATTGGACGACTATATTCGGACACCGGAAGTGTTCCGGAAAAGTTTCGGATTAAACCGGAGTGCCGGGGGGGGGGGGTGTTACCGGAACCCCCCGGGGAAGTATTGGGCCTTAGTGGGCTTTAGGGAGAGAGAGGGCAGCAACCTAGGAGGTGGCGCGCCCCCTCCCAAGAGGAGTTCGAATTTGACTAGGTGAGGGGGGCGCGGCCCCTCTTTCCCTCTCCCTCTCCCTCTCCTTCCTCCCCCCTCTCCCTCTTGGTGGACTCCTACTAGGAATAGGATTGGAATCCTATTCCTAGTAGGAGTGGCCCTCCTTTGGCATGCCATAGGGGCCGGCCGGCCTCCGCCCTTGCTCCTTTATATACGGGGGCAAGGGGCACCTCTAGACACACAAGTTGATCAAGTTGATCTCTCCCAACCGTGTGCGGTGCCCCCCTCCACAGAAACACACCTCGGTCATATCGTTGCAGCGCTTAGGCGAAGCCCTATGCCGGTAGCTTCATCATCTCCGTCACCACGCCGTCATGCTGACAAACTCTCCCTCGAAGTTCTACTGGATCAAGAGCTCGTGGGACGTCATCAAGATGAACGTGTGCTGAACGCGAAGGCTTCGTACGTTCGGTGCTTGATCGGTTGGATCGCGAAGAAGTTCGAGTACATCAACCGCGTCACTAGACGCTTCCACTACCGGTCTACGAGGGTACGTAGACACACTCTCCCCTCTCGTTGCTATGCATATAGTAGATAGATCTTGCGTGATCATAGGAAATTTTTGAAATACTATGTTCCCCATCACTTTTCATATCATTGGTTATAGATTCTTGGTTGTAAAATCTGAGGCATCTGACATGCATGTTGGTACAATCATGGAGTCGAATGATGCGACTTTATTTGAAGATATATTTCCCATGAAGGATATGGCTACCTCATCTAATCAGTAGATGCGAGGAATTAATTGCAATTACCAAACCTACCATTTCGATGGAACACTTTGAAAATTCTGTGGAGGAGGACCATGAAATTCCTACTAGGAGCAAGAGATAGAGGACTGCAAAGTCCTTTGGTGATGATTTTCTTGTGTATCTCATAGATGGCACTCCCGGTTCCATTTCAGAGGCCTATGCATCTGATGATGCTGACTATTGGAAGGAAGCGGTCCGTAGTGAGATGAATTCCATCTTGGCGAATGAAACTTTGGAGATAACCGATCGTCCTTATGGGTGCAAACCTATAGGGTGCAATGGGTATTCAATAAGAAGCTTAGTCCTGATGGTACTATCAAGAAGTACAAGGCACGGCTCGTGGCTAAGGGTTATACCCAAAAGGAAGGCGAAGACTTCTTTGATACTTACTCAACTGTGGCTTGACTGAACTCTATTCAAGTTCTACTTTCACTAGCTGCCTCACATGATCTTCTCGTTCATCAAATGGATGTTAAGACTGCTTTCCTAAATGGAGAGTTGGACGAGGAAATTTATATGGAACAACCAGATGGGTTTGTAGTAGATGGCCAGGAAGGAAAAGTGTGCAAGTTGCTAAAGTCTTTGTATGGACTCAAGCAAGCACCCAAACAGTGGCATGAGAAGTTTGAAAGAACTTTAATAGCTGCATGCTTTGTTGTAAACGAAGCTGACAAATGTGTATACTATCGCAATGGTGGGGCAAGGGAGTTATTCTTTGCTTGTATGTTGATGACATACTAATTTTCGGAACAAATCCGAATGTTATTAAGGAGGTAAAGGATTTTCTATCTCGTTGTTTTGAGATGAAGGATTTAGGAGTGGCTGATGTCATTATGAACATCAAGTTGTTGAGGGACGATGATGGTGGGATTACATTGCTTCAATCTCACTATGCGGGAAAGATATTGAGTCGGTTTGGCTATAGTGACTGCAAGCCATGTCCAACAGCATATGATGCCAGCACGCTACTTCGAAAAAAATCTAAGAATTGATAGAGATCAATTGAAATATTCTTAGATTATTGGCTTGCTTATGTACTTAGCCAGTGCTACAAGACCCGACATCTCTTTCGCTGTCAGCAAACTGAGCCGGTTTGTCTCAAAACCAGGAGATGTGCATTGGAAAGATCTAGAGAGAGTTTTGCGTTATTTGAAAGGCACTGCGAATTATGGAATTCACTACACTAGGCACCCAAAGGTGCTTGAAGGGTATAGTGACTCAAATTGGATCTCAGACGCTAATGAGATAAAGGCCATGAGCGAATATGTATTCACTCATGGAGGTGGCGCTGTTACCTGGAAGTCTCGCAAGAAGACCATCTTAGCGAGATCAACAATGGAACCAGACCTCATAGCACTAGATATAACTACGGTTGAAGCGGATTGGCTTCGTCGACTCTTGAATGACTTGCTGGTAGTTGAGAAACCTGTACTGGGTATCCTTATGAACCGCAACAATCAAACTGTGATCACGAAAGTGAGTAGCTCAAAGGATAACATGAAGTCATCAAGACACATTCAGAGAAGGTTAAAGTCTGTCAGGAAAATGAGAAACTTTGGAGTTATTGCATTGGATTATATCAAAACGTCTAAAAATCTGGCAGATCCTTTTACTAAGGGTCTATCACGTAATTTGATAGATCATGCATCAAGGGAGATGGGTATGAGACCCACAATATGAGTTGTTCATAGTGGTAACCTAGTCTATGTGATCGGAGATCCCGTGAATTAGATGTGGAAGACAAGCTGCCGGTCAATTGAGAGGAGAGTATCCTTACAATTAACAATACCACTCCATGAAGATGCAATACTCTCCTAAATATGCATGGCGGGTTGATGCATATCTTAATGTGTTCTAAGTGGCTCATATAAGCAGAGATGTTGTCCTACAGAACATCTTTTGAAGAACACACCTATATGATTCTAATTGTCAGATGTCACAATCTATGAGAGTAGGGTTCTCTCCAGTAAACTCATGAAAGGTCATGGAGTATGACGCATAAGCTCCACCCGTGGGGAAGACCCACGGTAGACCAGTATCACGCAGTGTGAAGTTAGATTCGCAGAAAACTTGTAGTTCAAGGCCCAGCCTACTGTTCAAGTTGCTTACTAGTGTAACATAGAGTTCTAGGTGGAAATTCAACTTAACAGTCCCCATTGCAGTACCGGTATATAAAACAATGTTTTGGAACCAAAGGCAAATTTCTGTGTGCCTCTGGGATCTAGTGGGGGATTGCTGGAATTTCGTGTATTTTGGGCCAGCCCAATAGCAATTTTAGAAATTCCTAATAAATCCCAGAGGCCCACTTAGCCCATTCATGCAAGGCAAGGGGCACTACTAAAGTTTAGTCCCACATTGCTAGTTTAGAGGGAGTTGGACCTCCTTATAAGGGAGGTTCTTCCCCACTTGTATGAGCATGAGAACAAGAGGGACATCCATGCGCGCTCCTCCTCCGCCGCCCGCCTCGCCACGCGATGCCTCGTCACGACGCACCACGGGTTGTGGGAATGGAGCGCCGATGTCTAAATTTTTGCCACACACGACGGGTATACGAAATGTCACACGAGAGCTGAAAGTTTTTTGCTGTAGTGGACATTGAATATGAACGCTGCACACTTCGGCTGCTACCTATTCGTTTCGTCTCCCTCGTTCCCTTCAGCTCCCGGCGCAGCCTCTCGCCTCCTTATCATGTGCCT
Source organism: Secale cereale (assembly GCA_902687465.1). Lineage (NCBI taxonomy): Eukaryota > Viridiplantae > Streptophyta > Magnoliopsida > Poales > Poaceae > Secale > Secale cereale. The sequence continues at coordinate 703,820,187 of LR738710.1, read as the reverse complement.
ATAAAAGGGAGGTCGCTGCTCTCCAGAGAGACACACCAGAAGCTCCTCTTCGTCTCACCACAAAGTTCCCAAGCACTACGCTGCCGCTACGATCTTCCTCATCTCAGCTTGCAGTGTGCACCGCCGGTCGGGATAGCAGGCCTCCAAAACCGCACCAATTTGAGTCTTGTACGGGAGAAGGGTGATAAGGTTTTTGGGGAGCGCTCAGCGCGACTACTGACTTATTCGTCACGGACTCCCCGAACTCCGACAATGACTTCCACGACGATGACTTCTTCCCTGACATCAAGAACCTCTTCGACAACGGCGAGGACCCTGCACCCTAGACCTGGGCTTCTGCTCTTGCTGCGTATGTTCTCATACTCTCTCTGTTTGAGGTCCTGCTTCAGTTTCTGGCTCTAGTGTCTGCACTAGATAATTTTGGTTCTAGTTCATATATGCAGATGCTATTTACCTTCTCTCTGTCAGATTGCATGACTTGTTTGTTCTCTTCTTTATTAGTCATGTTTTATCTACTATTTCTGTTAATAAAATCATTTGGTAAATTGCTCATATTTCCAACATATACCTTGCCTCCCCCAAATTAGTAATGTTTCAGAATAGCGCTCACATGATGATGCTGGTTTGAGTAGAAGTGGGGAACATATCGTGTTGGCTTATGATTATTACAGTTTCAGTTTAGGAGGGAAGAAATCAAACTGCCATCATTTAATGGTAGAAGAGAGCGTCTTGTAGCCACAAGCTTTAAAAAAAAATTCAAGAACCAGCTTTGGAATATTTGTCTAATGTTGTTGTGTAATTTTACAAACTACTACTGATGTGTTTGTGTGCCAGCTTCTGCTTGTGTGCTAAGCAGACTACATCAATCAAGAGATGAAGAGCAAAGGCATGTTTGCTCACAAGGTGCTGGTTTGTCCTACATTTTATCACCTAAAATAAGAATGTAATTGTGTGTGTCCCCACTAGCATTGGAGCACGTATTCTTGATTTTTGACAACCAATGATTGATACTTGCTATTGTTATAATATTGTCGTAAAAGTATTGTTTCTAATTTGCAAGTTCCTCAGTATCTGTTGATCGCCTACTAAATAGAAGTGAATGCCCACTCAGCTATCTTGTGTTAATTTTTTAGCTAGATGATACATGATGACTTTAATTTTTTGTTTTTTTTGTTTGGGACTAAAGGCTTTGTTGTTGTTGTTGTTGTTGTTGTTGTTGTTGTTGTTGTTGTTGTTGTTGTTGTTGTTGTTGTTGTTGTTGTTGTTGTTGTTGTTGTTGTTGTTGTTGTTGTTGTTGTTGTTGTTGTTGTTGTTGTTGTTGTTGTTGTTGTTGTTGTTGTTGTTGTTGTTGTTGTTGTTGTTGTTGTTGTTGTTGTTGTTGCTGTTTTTGCTGTTGTTGCTGGTGTTGCTG
>LR738710.1:703698963-703814439 GCA_902687465.1 Secale cereale | reverse complement strand
GTTGCTGTTGTAGCTGTTGTTGCTGTTGCTGTTGTTGCTGTTGTTGTTGCTGTTGTTGTTGTTGTTGTTGCTGTTGTTGCTGTTGAAGAGAAAAGAGTAATCGTCAGGAGTCCTCTCCAGAGAGAAAAGAGATGAGGAGCAAAAGAAATCCTACTCTCCGATATATATATAGGACTCAAAACATTTTCAGTGTGTGCCTAGACTCAACCGTCAACGATTCGATCAATCAGTGGGGGCTTCTAGGTCGGAGAAGGCTCTGAATACCAACTTGTAATGCCCAGGATGGGACTATACCTCCTACGTGTCGAGGCACGACTTAAAGGTATAAGCCCATCCTAGAATGATCTCAAGTTTGGTATCTTTGCACGACTCATGTAAAAGAGGGATTAAATTGCAAAAGAGGATAGTTGGCTTACACTCGCCACTTCACACAATACATTACATAAACAATCATCATTCAAAACATCACAACCCGACTACGGGTGAAGAACCAAAAGAAAGATACCAAAACAACATAAAGCCACAGGTCAGGATCGAATCCTAGTAGAAACCACTACTGATCGTCGAAACGTCACAAGCAAACGGACAACTCTTCATCGAGCTCCTGGTGAAGAACTGGTCCAACTCCTGCATCAAACTCGGCTGAACCTGCATCTGGTGTGGTGAAGTAACTGTGAGCCACAGAGGACTCAGCAATCCCGTTCCCGGGTAACAAGACTATTTAAGCCTTGGGTGAGGACAAGGCTGAAGAAAGAACTAGAGGTGAAGGAACAACAAGAGTCTGCAGCAGCAACTAGCACTATCTTACGTAATAGAGAGCGAGAAGAGAAGTGCCTCGGTCGAGAGATGATCACGAAGTGATCCTAGCTAAAGCCGGTCAAACATAACCCCTCCGTGTTCAACTCCCGAATCCCTATTCGGAAATTGACAGTCACAGAACACACGCTGGTAGTGTATTAGTAACATTGTGTCAAGTTATCTACAACCGGAATTAACAAGCTCCCATCTGCCACATAACCGCGGGCACGGCTTTCGAAAGTTCAAACCCTGCAGGGGTGTTCCAACTTGACCCATTACAAGCCCACGATCCGCGGAGTCGCAACTCCATAGGTGGGAAGACCCGAGTATTCTCGGAATCCCGTGCTCAAGTTAAACCAAACTAAGGTAAGGCTAATCCAGCAAATCCTCCCGGTGTGCCGACACCCTGATAGTAGCCGCGCGTATCTCGTCTCAGGCCACGACCGGATGGGACAAGCTACGGGTTTTTACCAGACCTTGAGTTTCCTCGAGGTGGCCCCGCAGGTTGCCCAGTTCGGACCAACACTCATGTGGAGCACTGGCCCGGGGGGGTTGAATTAAAATAAAAGGGATAGCTAGTCCACATGCAAGTTTTATTAGTTATTAGGTAAATAGTACCAATGTTGGGACTTGCTGGAAAAGACTTAGCACTTAGCGGTTTATCAAGGGGGTCCCATACACCCCAACCGTGTTAGGAACGCATAATCAAGGAACATAACACCGGTTTATACGGTTCCTAACGGCATGAGTGGAACAAATCACCAAGCAAAAGGCTTAGCCTTCCACCCTTGCCAATATATAGATGTTTTCATTTTAAGCATTTATATAGTGTGATATAACCCAACCAAACTTCAACATGAAGCAAGCATCTTCAATCTTCACCTGCAACTAGCAATGCTATAAGAAGGGCTGAGCGAAGCGTACTTAGCCAAGCAACGGTTTGCATAGGTAGGTTGGTTAAACATGGCAATTGGTTACAAGTAGGAGGCTGACAAGAAGATCATGGGCATCGAGGCAAAACTATAGATCGAGACTACTAGCAATAGGCAAAGATAGTAATGGTATTCGGGGTCGGTCATCTTGCCTGGGAATCCACAAGGGAGAAGAACGGATCCACGAAGACGGAGCAACACCGTCGAGAGAATCCTCACAACTCCGGAACGAAACCGAAGCTAACAAGAGAAGCAACCGGAAAGAAACAAACAACACGGTAAACACACAATCATAAACATGGCATACGATGCACATCCAAGTATGATGCATGTCCGGTTTAAATATGCATGGCATGGCAAAGTGCACAAACAAATCTACAAGTTAAGTGGAGATCAATATGCAACGAGTTGCATATTGACGAAACACCACATATTAATTATTTAGTTGACTCTCGTTATTTACAAGACAAGATTAAATGTTTTTAACATGGCAAGAGGTGAAGCATAAAGAAACTACACTATTAAGGCAATTTAAATGAGGCCGGAGAATAACAACAACATATCCGGAAAATCCCCATGAGCATGTTCAATAATTATAAAGCAACAACAATTAAACATTTTAGTGTTGTTAACATGATGCGGATGACATGATCAAGTTTTATGCAAGTTTTTATTAAAAGTTGACAATTAACAAGATATGAAGCATTTGTCACCGTGGTGGAACGAAAGGGTGCCACGGCAACGAACCGAAAATGATGCAACGGCAACATATCGGTGCCGGTAACTCGCTGAGAGACCGGGCAAAAGAAGAATCGACGTAGCAAGTCGAACAAGATGAAAGTGGGTGATCCCGTTACCGGGCTCCCACGAGTCGGTGACGAGGCAACCGAGGAACATGACAAAAGGATGAAACGGGCACGAAGCACACAAGGGAGACATTTCATACAACCACAACAAGCATCACACGGGTCATCCACGGGGTCGTCTCGGTATACCTTTGAAGCGTGCGTTTCGGGGCGGTTCGAGACATAGAGGAAGAAGTCGTTCCGTTCGTCGAGGAAGAAGGCGTAGTAGTGGAAGTAGTGGTACACGAGTCGTGGTACACGGGGCGACGGTACTGGTACATGCCGTAGAGGGAAGTAGTTATTCTCGTTCATCGGAGAGGAAGTAGTTGTACACGAGGTCGCCAACGAGTAGTCGTTCCGTTCGTAGAGGTACTTGAGGGTCTCGGCGACGGTAGTGGTACACAGCGACGGTAGACGTTCGGGTCGTCGTGGTACTTGCGGTCGGAGGGGTACTTGGTCGGGTCGCCGTGGTACTTGTCGGTCATGTAGAGGTACTTGGCGTTTCCGGGCGTCGGTAGTCGTACACAGGGGTCGTCGAGCGTAGGGGTGCTCATTTCCGTAGATGTTCAAGTCGTCGGTAGTCGAACTTGACGAAAAACTGTAGTTGTACTCGGGTCGTTGCGGTCTTTGGCGGTAGACGTTCTCGGTTCTCTGTTAAGGTTAACAACACAAGCACACAAAACAAAAACAAAAACTACAGCAGCACGGGACAGTCCAAAGGAGGCAGCGGCTGGAGAAGGCGCAGGGACTCGCGCGGATGGAGCTCGCGGCCGGGACGAAGGGAGGCCGGAGGGTCGCGGCCTCGGGGCGCGCAGGAGGCGCTGAAGATGGAGGAGGGGCCGCGGACGGAGGTCGAAGAGGAGGCAGCAGGCGCTGCTGGAGGACGGGTCCGGCCGGCCCTGGCGAGAAGAGGCGGGAGGCGACGAGGCGCTGGCTGGCCTCGTGCGCGGCGGACGCCGGTGGAAGGAGGCGAGCGCCCGGGTGCAGGGGCGTCGGGCTTCGGCCTGGCGACGAAGGGGACGCGGGATCCGGGTGCTCTGGTTGAGGGAGGAAGACGAGAGGGAGATCGGGCACGGGGAAGAGAATCGAGCGATGGGGCTTCGGTGCTCGAGGGGAGAAGAACGAGGGGAGAGGGAAAACGAGGCAGAGCGGGGTCGAGGGATCGGGCACACTGGACAATGGTCAAGAACACCCTAAAGTACCTGAAGAGGACTAAGGATATGTTTCTCGTTTATGGAGGTGACGAAGAGCTCGTCGTAAAGGGTTACGTTGATGCTAGCTTCGACACAGATCTGGATGACTCGAAGTCACAAACCGGATACGTGTATATTTTGAATGGTGGAGCAGTCAGATGGTGTAGTTGCAAACAGAGCATGGTGGCGCATTCTACATGTGAAGCGGAGTACATAGCTGCTTGCGAAGCAGCACAGGAAGGAGTCTGGATGAAGGAGTTCATCACCGACCTAGGAGTCATTCCAAGCGCGTCAAGCCCGATGACTCTCTTCTGTGACAACACTGGTGCTATTGCCATTACCAAGGAGCCCAGGTTTCACAAGAAGACCAAGCACATCAAGTGCTGTTTCAACTCCATCCGGAATTATGTTCAAGATGGAGACATAGATATTTGTAAAGTGCATACGGATCTGAATGTTGCAGACCCGTTGACTAAACCTCTTCCACGGGAAAAACATGATCAACACCAGGACTCTATGGGTGTTCGATTCATCACAATGTAACTAGATTATTGACTCTAGTGCAAGTGGGAGACTGTTGGAAATATGCCCTAGAGGCAATAATAGAAGTATTATTATTATATTTCCTTGTTCATGATAATCGTTTGTTATTCATGCTTGAATTGTATTGTACGGAAACAGCGATACATGTGTGAATATATAGACCACAATGAGTCCCTGTTAGGCCTCTAGTTACCAGCTCGTTGATCAACAGATGGTCACGGTTTCCTGACCATGGACATAGGATGTCAGTGATAACGGGATCACATCATTAGGAGAATGATGTGATGGACAAGAGCCAATCCTGAGCATAGCACGAGATCGTATAGTTCGTAACGCATAAGCTTTTCGGTGTCAAGTATTTATTCCTTAGACCGTGAGGTTTTGCAACTCCCGGATGCCATAGGAATACTTTGGGTGTGCCAAACGTCACAACGTAACTGGGTGGCTATAAAGGTACACATCGGGTATCTCCGAAAGTGTCTGTTGAGTTGGTACGAACCGAGACTGGGATATTGTCACTCCGTGTGACGGAGAGGTACCTGTGGGCCCACTCGGTAAGACATCATCACAATGAGCTCAAGGTGACTAAGGAGTTAGTCACGGGATGATGAATTACGGATCGAGTAAAGAGACTTGCCATGACGAGATTGAACAAGGTATCGGGAATACCGACGATCGAATCTCGGGCAAGTACCGTACCGATGGACAAAGGGAATAACGTACGGGATTGAGTGAATCCTTGACACAGTGGTTCATCCGATGAAGATCATCGAGGAACACGTGGGAACCAACATGGATATCCAGATCCCGCTGTTGGTTATTGACCGGAGAGTGGTCTCGGTCATGTCTACGTGTCTCCCGAACCCGTAGGGTCTACACACTTAAGGTTCGGTGACGCTAGGGTCGTAGAGATACATGCACGTGGAAACCCAAAAGTTGTTCGGAGTCCCGGATGAGATCCCGGATGTGACGAGGAGTTCCAGAATGGTCCGGAGGTAAAGAATGATATATAGGAAGTCCAGTTTCGGCCATCGGGTGATCTCCGGGGGTCACCGGGAGTGTCCCGGTACCACCAGAGGGGTCCCGGGGGTCCACCGGGTGGGGCCACCCATCCCGGTGGGGCCCCTAGGCCGCAAGGGGAAGGGGGCCAGCCCCTGGTGGGCTGGCGCACCCTACTGGGCCCTCCCTCATGCGCCTAGGGTTGAAACCCTAGGGGAGGGAGGCGCCCCCTATGCCTTGGGGGGGCAAGTTTCCCCCCCAGGCCGCCGCCCCCTTTGCAGATGGGATCTGCAGGGGCTGGCGCACCCCCCTGGCCCCCTATATATATGTGGGGGGAGAGGGCAGCCGCACCCAATCCTCTGGCGCCTCTCCCCCTCCCGTCACACCTCCATCTCCTTACGCAGGGCACCGACGAAGCCCTGCAGGATTTCCCGCTGCATCCACCACCACGTCGTCGTGCTGCTGGATCTCCGACGACCTCTCCTCCCCCCTTGCTGGATCAAGAAGGAGGTGACGTTGCTGTACCGGACGTGTGTTGAACGCGGAGGTGCCGTCCGTTCGGCGCTAGATCATCGGTGACGAAGAACGTGAAGAGTACGACTACTTCATCCACGCTTCTTCGAAAGCTTCCGCTCGCGATCTACAAAAGGGTATGTAGATGCACTCTAATATGCTCGTTGCTAGATCTCTCCTTAGATGGATCTTGGTGAAAGCGTAGAATTTTTTTGAATTCTGCTATGTTCCCCAACAGTGGTATCAGAGCCAAGTTTTTTGCGTAGCATCTTGCACGAGTAGAACACAAAGCAGTTGTGGGCGTTGAGTTTGCTCAATTTTCTTACCGTTACTAGTCTAATCTTGATTCGGCGGTATTGTGGGATGAAGCGGCCCGGACCGACTTTACACGTACGCTTACGTGAGACTGGTTCCACCGACAGACATGCACTAGATGCATAAGGTGGCTGGCGGGTGTCTGTCTCTCCTACTTTAGTCGGATCGGATTCGATGAACAGGGTCCTTATGAAGGGTAAATAGAAATTGACAAATCACGTTGTGGTTTTGGCGTAGGTAAGAAACATTCTTGCTAGAAAACCTATAGAAGCCACGTAAAACTTGCAACAACAATTAGAGGTCGTCTAACTTGTTCTTGCAGCATGTGCTATGTGATATGGTATGGCCAAGAAGATGTGATGAATGATATATGTGATGTATGAGATTGATCATGTTCTTGTAATAGGGAATCACGACTTGCATGTCGATGAACTTGACAACCGGCAGGAGCCATAGGAGTTGTCTTAATTATTGTATGACCTGCGTGTCACTGAATAACGCCATGTAATTACCTTACTTCATTGCTAAATGTTAGCCATAGTAGTAGAAGTAATAGTTGGCGTGACAACTTCATGAAGACACAATGATGGAGATCATGGTGTGAGCCGGTGACAAAGATGATCATGGTGCCCCGAAGATGGAGATCGAAGGAGCATGATGATATTGGCCATATCATGTCACTTTATATGATTGCATGTGATGTTTATCATGTTTTATGCATCTTGTTTACTTAGAACGACGGTAGTAAATAAGATGATCTCTCACTAAAAAAATTCAAGAATTGTGTTCCCCCTAACTGTGCACCGTTGCTAAGGATCGTTGTTCCGAAGCACCACGTGATGATCGGGTGTGATAGGTTCTAACGTTTGCATACAACGGGTGTAAGCCAGATTTACACACGCAATACCGGACGTGTGTTGAACGCGGAGGTGCCGTCCGTTCGGCGCTAGATCATCGGTGACGAAGAACGTGAAGAGTACGACTACTTCATCCACGCTTTTTCGAAAGCTTCCGCTCGCGATCTACAAAAGGGTATGTAGATGCACTCTAATATGCTCGTTGCTAGATGTCTCCTTAGATGGATCTTGGTGAAAGCGTAGAATTTTTTTGAATTCTGCTACGTTCCCCAACATACCTTGCCTTCGGATCTGTGATAGAAGGTGTACCCAACAATTTCCTTTGGGTATCCTATGAAGACACATTTCTCTGACTTGGGTTTGAGCTTATCAGGTTGAAGCTTTTTCACATAAGCATCGCAGCCCCAAACTTTAAGAAACAACAACTTTGGTTTCTTGCGAAACCACTGTTCATAAAGCGTTGTCTCAACGGATTTAGATGGTGCCCTTATTTAACGTGAATGCAGCTGTCTCTAATGCATAACCCAAAACGATAGTGGTAAATCGGTAAGAGACATCATAGATCGCACCATATCTAATAAAGTACGGTTACGACGTTCGGACACACCATTACGCTGTGGTGTTCTGGGTGGCGTGAGCTATGAAACAATTCCATATTGTTTTAAATGAAGACCAAACTCGTAACTCAAATATTCGCCTCCACGATCAGATCATAGAAACTTAATTTTTCTTGTTACGATGATTCTCTACTTCACTCTGAAATTCTTTGAACTTTTCAAATATTTCAGACTTGTGCTTCATCAAGTAGATATACCGATATCTGCTCAAATCATTAGTGAATGTCAGAAAATAATGATACCCGCCACGAGCCTCAACTCTCATCGGTCCACATACATCAGTATGTATGATTTCCAACAAATTAGTTGCTTGCTCCATTGTTTCGAAGAACGGAGTTTTAGTCATCTTGCCCATGAGGCATGGTTCGCAAGCACCAAGTGATTCATAATCAAGTGATTCCAAAAGCCCATCAGAATGGAGTTTCTTCATGCACTTTACAACAATATGACCTAAACGACAGTGCCACAAATAAGTTGCACTATCATTATCAACTTTGCATCTTTTGGCTTCAATATTATGAATATGTGTATTACTACGATTGATCCAACAAACTATTTTCATTGGGTGTATGACCATCGAAGGTTTTATTCATGTAAACAGAATAAAATTATTCTTTGACTTTAAATGAATAACCGTATTTCAACAAACATGATCAAATCATATTCATGCTCAATGCAAATGTCAAATAACATTTATTTAGGTTCTACTCTAATCCCGAAAGTATAGGGAGTGTGCGATGATGATGATATCAATCTTGGAACCACTTCCAACACACATCGTCACTTCACCTTTAACTAGTCTCTGTTCATTCTACAACTCTCATTTCGAGTTACTAATTTTAGCAACTGAACCGGTATCAACTACCCAGGGGTTGCGATGAACACTAGTAAAGTTCACATCAATAATCTGTATATCAACTATACCTTTGTTCACTTTGTCATCCTTCTTATCCGCCAAGTATCTAAGGCAGTTCCACTTCCAGTGACCATTTCCTTTGCAGTAGAAGCACTTAGTTTCAGGCTTGAGTTTAGCTTTGGGTTTCTTCACGGGAGTGAAAACTTGCTTGTCATTCTTCTTGAAGTTCCCCTTCTATACCTTTGCCCTTTACTTGAAACAAGTGGTCTTGTTATCCATCAACACTTGATGCTCTTTCTTGATTTCCACCTTCATCGATTTCAGCATCGCGAAGAGCTCGGGAATTACTTTCTTCATCCCTTGCATATTATAGTTCGTCACGAAGTTCTACTAACTTGGTGATAGTGACTAGACAACTTTGTCAATTACTATATTATCTGGAAGATTAACTCCCACTTGATTCAAGCAATTGTAGTACCCAGACAATTTGAGCACCTGCTCATTGGTTGAGCTATTCTCCTCCATCTTGTAGGCAAAGTATTGTCAGAGGTCTCATACCTCTCGACACGGGCATGAGTATGAAATACTAATTTCAACTCTTGGAACATCTTATATGCTCCGTGGCGTTCAAAACGTTTTTGAAGTCTCGGTTCTAAGCCGTAAAGCATGGTGCACTAAACTATTAAGTAGACATCATATTGAGCTTTGCCAAACGTTCATAACGTTTGCATCTGCTCCTGCAATAGATCTATCACCTAGCGGTGCATCAAGGACATAATACTTATGTGCAGCAATGAGGATAAACCTCAGATCACAGAACTAGTCCGCATCATTGCTACTAACATCTTTCAACTTATATTTCTCTAGGAACACATAAAAATAAATGGGGAGCTACATCGCGAGCTATTAATCTACAACACAGATATGCTAATACTACCAGGACTAAGTTCATGATAAATTAAAGTTCAATTAATCATATTTATAAAGAACTCCCACTTAGATAGACATCCCTCTAGTCATCTAAATGATCACGTGATCCAAATCAACTAAACCATGTCCGATCATCACGTGAGATTGAGTAGTTTTCAATGGTGAACATCTTATGTTGATCATATCTACTATATGATTCACGCTCGACCTTTCAGTCTCCAGTGTTCCGTGGCCATGTCTGTACATGCTAGGCTCGTCAAGTTTAACCTGAGTATTCCGCATGTGCAAAAGTGTCTTGCACCCATTGTATGTGAACGTAGAGCCTATCACACCCGATCATCACGTGGTGTCTCAGCACAAAGAACTTTCGCAATGGTGCATACTCAGGGAGAACACTTGTACCTTGAAATTTTGTAAGGGATCATCAAATAATGCTACCGCCGTACTAAGAAAAATAAGAAGCATAATAAGATAAACATCACATGCAATCAAAATATGTGACATGATATGGCCATCATCATCTTGTGGTTTTGATCTCCATCTCCAAAGTATCGTCATGATCTCCATCGTCACCGGCTTGACACCATGCTCTTCATCGTAGCGTCGTGGTCGTCTCGCCAACTATTGCTACTACTACTATCGCTAACTCATAGTGATAAAGTAAAGCAATTACATGGCCTTCGCAATTCATACAATAAAGAGACAACCATAAGGCTCCTGCCGGTTGCCGATAATTTACAAAACATGATCATCTCATACAAAAACATATAACTCATCACGTCTTGACCATATCACATCACAACATGCCCTGCAAAAGCAAGTTAGACGTCCTCTACCATGTTGTTGCAAGTTTTACGTGGCTGCTACGGGCTTACCAAGAACCGTTCTTACCTACGCATACAAAAACCACAACGATTTTTCGTCAAGTATGTGTTGTTTTAACCTTCACAAGGACCGAGCGTAGCCGCACTTGATTCAACTAAAGTGAGAGAGACAGACACCCGCCGGTCACCTTTAAGCAACGAGTGCTCGTAACAGTGAAACCAGTCTCGCGTAAACGTATGCGTAATGTCGGTCCGGGCCGCTTCATCTCACAATACCGCCGAATCAAAGTATGACATGCTGGTAAGTAGTATGACTATTATCACCTACAACTCATTGTGTTCTACTCGTGCATATCATCTACGCATATACCTGGCTCATGATGCCACTGTTGGGGAACATAGTATTTCAAAAAAAAATCTTACGCACACGCAAGATCTATCTACTAGATGCATAGCAACGAGAGGGGATAGTGTGTCTACGTACCCTTGTAGACCGAAAGCAGAAGCGTCTAGTGACGCGGGTGATGTAGTCGAACGTCTTCGCGATCCAACCGATCCAAGCACCGAACGTACGGCACCTCCGCGTTCAGCACACGTTCAGCTTGATGACGTCCCACGAGCTCTTGATCCAGTTGAGCGTCACGGGAGAGTTTCATTAGCACGACGACGTTGTGATGGTGATGATGAAGCTACCGGCGCAGGGCTTCGCCTAAGCACTGCAATGATATGACCGAGGTGTGTAACTGTGGAGAGGGGCACCACACACGACTAAAACAAATTTTGGGGTGTCTTTGGGGTGCTCCCTGCCCACGTATATAAAGGAGGGAGGAGGAGGCGGCCGGCCTAGGGGCGCGCCAAGCATAGGGAGTCCTACTAGGACTCCCAAGTCCTAGTAGGATTCCTTTACCTATTTGGAGTAGGAGAGAAGGAAAGAGAGGGAGAGGGAGAAGGAAAGGGGGCCCGCACCCCTTGTCCAATTCGGTTTGGGCAAGGGGGAGGGGCGCGCCAACTCCTGGCCCTTCTCCCCTCTCTCCACTAAAGCTCAATAAGGCCCATAACTCTCCGGTACTCCGAAAATTACCCGAATCACTCGGAACCTTTCCGATGTCTGAATATAGCCTTCCAATATATCAATCTTTACGTCTCGACCATTTCGAGACTGTTCGTCATGTCCGTGATCTCATCCGGGACTCCGAACAAACGTCGGTCATCAAATCACATAACTCATAATACAAATCGTCATCGAACGTTCAGCGTGCGGACCCTACGGGTTCGAGAACTATGTAGACATGACCGAGACACATCTCCGGTCAATAACCAATAGCGGAACCTGGATGCTCAAATTGGCTCCTACATATTCTACGAAGATCTTTATCGGTCAAACCGCATAACAACATACGTTGTTCCCTTTTTCATCTGTATGTTATTTGCCTGAGATTCGATTGTCGGTATCATCATACCTAGTTCAATCTCGTTACCGGCAAGTCTCTTTACATGTTCTGTAATACATCATATCGTTACTAACTCATTAGTCATTTGCTTGGAAGGCTTATTATGATGTGTATTACCGAGATGGCCTAGAGATACCTCTCCGATACTCAGAGTGACAAATCCTATTCCCGATCTATGCCAACACCACAAACACCTTCGGAGACACCTGTAGAGCATATTTATAATCACCCAGTTACGTTGTGACGTTTGATAGCACACAAGGTGTTCCTCCGGTATTCGGGAGTTGCATAATCTCATAGTCACAGGAACATGTATAAGTCATGAAGAAAGCAATAGCAGTAAAACTAAACGATCAAGTTGCTAAGCTAACAGATGGGTCTTGTCCATCACATCATTCTCGTAATGATGTCATCCCGTTGATCAAATAACAACTCATGTCTATGGCTAGGAAACATAACCATCTTTGATCAATGAGCTAGTCTAGTAGAGGCGTACTAGGGACACTCTATTTTGTCTATGTATTCACACATGTACTAAGTTTCCGGTTAATACAATTCTAGCATTAATAATAAACATTTATCATGATATAAGGAAATTCAAATAACAACTTTGTTATTGCCTCTAGGGCATATTTCCTTCAGTTTTGTGGTGCAAATCTCAAAACTGCGGCTCCAGATTTCAGGAACCTGATCCGGCCTTTCCACTTTGGTTTAAAAGCATTAATGGACCCTGAACGATTAGGTTAGTGTGTGGTTCGTTGCCACGTGAATGGTCGGTTATGTAATGCCCAGGATGGGACTATACCTCCTACGTGTCGAGGCACGACTTAAAGGTATAAGCCCATCCTAGAATGATCTCAAGTTTGGTATCTTTGCACGACTCATGTAAAAGAGGGATTAAATTGCAAAAGAGGATAGTTGGCTTACACTCGCCACTTCACACAATACATTACATAAACAATCATCATTCAAAACATCACAACCCGACTACGGGTGAAGAACCAAAAGAAAGATACCAAAACAACATAAAGCCACAGGTCAGGATCGAATCCTAGTAGAAACCACTACTGATCGTCAAAACGTCACAAGCAAACGGACAACTCTTCATCGAGCTCCTGGTGAAGAACTGGTCCAACTCCTACATCAAACTCGGCTGAACCTGCATCTGGTGTGGTGAAGTAACTGTGAGCCACAGAGGACTCAGCAATCCCGTTCCCGGGTAACAAGACTATTTAAGCCTTGGGTGAGGACAAGGCTGAAGAAAGAACTAGAGGTGAAGGAACAACAAGAGTCTGCAGCAGCAACTAGCACTATCTTACGTAATAGAGAGCGAGAAGAGAAGTGCCTCGGTCGAGAGATGATCACGAAGTGATCCTAGCTAAAGCCGGTCAAACGTAACCCCTCCGTGTTCAACTCCCGAATCCCTATTCGGAAATTGACAGTCACGGAACACACGCTGGTAGTGTATTAGTAACATTGTGTCAAGTTATCTACAACCGGAATTAACAAGCTCCCATCTGCCACATAACCGCGGGCACGGCTTTCGAAAGTTCAAACCCTGCAGGGGTGTTCCAACTTGACCCATTACAAGCCCACGATCCGCGGAGTCGCAACTCCATAGGTGGGAAGACCCGAGTATTCTCGGAATCCCGTGCTCAAGTTAAACCGAACTAAGGTAAGGCTAATCCAGCAAATCCTCCCGGCGTGCCGACACCCTGATAGTAGCCGCGCGTATCTCGTCTCAGGCCACGACCGGATGGGACAAGCTACGGGTTTTTACCAGACCTTGAGTTTCCTCGAGGTGGCCCCGCAGGTTGCCCAGTTCGGACCAACACTCATGTGGAGCACTGGCCCGGGGGGGTTGAATTAAAATAAAAGGGATAGCTAGTCCACATGCAAGTTTTATTAGTTATTAGGTAAATAGTACCAATGTTGGGACTTGCTGGAAAAGACTTAGCACTTAGCGGTTTATCAAGGGGGTCCCATACACCCCAACCGTGTTAGGAACGCATAATCAAGGAACATAACACCGGTTTATACGGTTCCTAACGGCATGAGTGGAACAAATCACCAAGCAAAAGGCTTAGCCTTCCACCCTTGCCAATATATAGATGTTTTCATTTTAAGCATTTATATAGTGTGATATAACCCAACCAAACTTCAACATGAAGCAAGCATCTTCAATCTTCACCTGCAACTAGCAATGCTATAAGAAGGGCTGAGCGAAGCGTACTTAGCCAAGCAACGGTTTGCATAGGTAGGTTGGTTAAACATGGCAATTGGTTACAAGTAGGAGGCTGACAAGAAGATCATGGGCACTATAGATCGAGACTACTAGCAATAGGCAAAGATAGTAATGGTATCCGGGTTCGGTCATCTTGCCTGGGAATCCACAAGGGAGAAGAACGGATCCACGAAGACGGAGCAACACCGTCGAGAGAATCCTCACAACTCCGGAACGAAACCGAAGCTAACAAGAGAAGCAACCGGAAAGAAACAAACAACACGGTAAACACACAATCATAAACATGGCATACGATGCACATCCAAGTATGATGCATGTCCGGTTTAAATATGCATGGCATGGCAAAGTGCACAAACAAATCTACAAGTTAAGTGGAGATCAATATGCAACGAGTTGCATATTGACGAAACACCACATATTAATTATTTAGTTGACTCTCGTTATTTACAAGACAAGATTAAATGTTTTTAACATGGCAAGAGGTGAAGCATAAAGAAACTACACTATTAAGGCAATTTAAATGAGGCCAGAGAATAACA
Source organism: Secale cereale (assembly GCA_902687465.1). Classification (NCBI taxonomy): domain Eukaryota; kingdom Viridiplantae; phylum Streptophyta; class Magnoliopsida; order Poales; family Poaceae; genus Secale; species Secale cereale. The sequence continues at coordinate 703,799,982 of LR738710.1, read as the reverse complement.
ACAACATATCCGGAAAATCCCCATGAGCATGTTTAATAATTATAAAGCAACAACAATTAAACATTTTAGTGTTGTTAACATGATGCGGATGACATGATCAAGTTTTATGCAAGTTTTTATTAAAAGTTGACAATTAACAAGATATGAAGCATTTGTCACCGTGGTGGAACGAAAGGGTGCCACGGCAACGAACCGAAAATGATGCAACGGCAACATATCGGTGCCGGTAACTCGTTGAGAGACCGGGCAAAAGAAGAATCGACGTGAGCAAGTCGAACAAGATGAAAGTGGGTGATCCCGTTACCGGGCTCCCACGAGTCGGTGACGAGGCAACCGAGGAACATGACAAAAGGATGAAATGGGCACGAAGCACACAAGGGAGACATTTCATACAACCACAACAAGCATCACACGGGTCATCCACGGGGTCGTCTCGGTATACCTTTGAAGCGTGCGTTTCGGGGCGGTTCGAGACGTAGAGGAAGAAGTCGTTCCGTTCGTCGAGGAAGAAGGCGTAGTAGTGGAAGTAGTGGTACACGAGTCGTGGTACACGGGGCGACGGTAGTGGTACATGCCGTAGAGGGAAGTAGTTGTTCTCGTTCATCGGAGAGGAAGTAGTTGTACACGAGGTCGCCAACGAGTAGTCGTTCCGTTCGTAGAGGTACTTGAGGGTCTCGGCGACGGTAGTGGTACACGGCAACGGTAGACGTTCGGGTCGTCGTGGTACTTGCGGTCGGAGGGGTACTTGGTCGGGTCGCCGTGGTACTTGTTGGTCATGTAGAGGTACTTGGCGTTTCCGGGCGTCGGTAGTCGTACACGGGGGTCGTCGAGCGTAGGGGTGCTCATTTCCGTAGATGTTCAAGTCGTCGGTAGTCGAACTTGACGAAAAACTGTAGTTGTACTCGGGTCGTTGCGGTCTTTGGCGGTAGACGTTCTCGGTTCTCTGTTAAGGTTAACAACACAAGCACACAAAACAAAAACAAAAACTACAGCAGCACGGGACAGTCCAAAGGAGGCAGCGGCTGGAGAAGGCGCAGGGACTCGCGCGGATGGAGCTCGCGGCCGGGACGAAGGGAGGCCGGAGGGTCGCGGCCTCGGGGCGCGCAGGAGGCGCTGAAGATGGAGGAGGGGCCGCGGACGGAGGTCGAAGAGGAGGCAGCAGGCGCTGCTGGAGGACGGGTCCGGCCGGCCCTGGCGAGAAGAGGCGGGTGGCGACGAGGCGCTGGCTGGCCTCGTGCGCGGCGGACGCCGGTGGAAGGAGGCGAGCGCCCGGGTGCAGGGGTGTCGGGCTTCGGCCTGGCGACGAAGGGGACGCGGGATCCGGGTGCTCTGGTTGAGGGAGGAAGACGAGAGGGAGATCGGGCACGGGGAAGAGAATCGAGCGATGGGGCTTCGGCGCTCGAGGGGAGAAGAACGAGGGGAGAGGGAAAACGAGGCAGAGCGGGGTCGAGGGATAGCGGCGGTGGCGCTCGAAGGGAAAAGAGGGAGTCGAGCGATGCGGCTAGGGTTGGGGAGGCTGCGGTCGGTTGGGCCAAAGTGGCTGGAGTGGCCAGTGGGCCGGCTGGGAAGATCTTGGGCCAGGAGGGAGGAGGAGAGGCCTGGTGGCTGGGAGCTGTTGGGCTCTCTCCTATTTAAGAGTGAAAAGGAAAAACAGAAAAAAAGAAAGGAGAGAAGAAAAGAAAAGGAAGCTTAGGCAAGAATTAGCACACGAGGTCAAATTTACTGGACTCACAAAAATGTGCGGAATTTAAATAAAAATAGAAGGAGGGTTTTTGAGGATCCTCGAAACAACGGAAAGAATTATAGGCAAGGTTTAGAAGTAGAAACTCGAAGTGAAAAGACATGGGGAAAATATACAAGTGTGATACGGTGATCCCAAACAATGGAATATTTTTAATATAGCTCCCTAAATATTGAGAGGCTTTTATATGTTATAAAGAGAAGACATCTTCCCTCGATTTAAATGGACCGAAGGCCCACACGATTTATTTAGTTGCAAAAATTAATAAGATGATGGCATGATGACATGATGCAATGCAAAAAAAAAACACACAAGCTAAAGAAACACACGGGCAACCCGGAACATCTGGAATCTTCTGGAATCTTCTGGGACGTCGGTCTCGGGCGTCACAGGTTACCAAGTGCTCGAGTGGTCCTTTTTGGCAAAGGCAGGGGAAATCATCTGCTTCTCTCGTCTCGTGCCCAAGAAAGGGTTGTTCTGTTGCTTTCTCTTTTTTCTTCGTGCGTTCACTCAATTGTGGCAGCTAGTGTTGTCAATGATGCTGTGGTCAAATGTTCGTTGTGTGTAGGCGGCTTACTATAAACTAGAGTATGATACATAGCGTAAATTGAATCCCATTTTGAACGCTTGCTGTCCTTGTGCACAGTCTGCGCAACACATGTTAGCATCTTAAGATTTGGTTAGTGTTTGAATGTTTGGTATCAAGTTTAATTCATCCTTGAACCTGGTTAACTGATGGTATCTGCAGCAAGTGTGCAAGTTAACATACAAAATAAACATGTATATGGCTCACCCGTCGATGCCAAGAGCTTAAACTGTGGAGCACGCTCGCGCTTCTCGGTTCCAGCAGGTTATGATCGAGTCGTAACAACCACGGACATGTTTGGTTACCTGCTTGGGGCCCAACCAGACCGCACATGAAGAAAATGGGATGTTTAGTAGCCAACATTCACTACTTGGCCTGCATAGCATGATGCTTAAAGCACCTCACAGCCAGACCCGCCAGGAACCCCCAAATCGACAGTTTCTAGCGAGTTAGGCTTGGCCGAAGTAGGATAGAGGAACACGACGCAGAGCTCATGCGACAACATAGATGGTGTTAGCTCATGCGCGTCTCCAAAAGATCGACGGGAGGATTTTGGGTTACCTCCTACCGGTTCAGTCATTCTATATAGCCCCCTTCGCCTCACTGTCGAAAATCCCACCACCATTCTCCCCCCTTTCGATCTTTCCATCCAGCGCACATCGACACCAACGAGCAGTTAAGTGGCGCTTCTTCTCCGCTGATGGTCCACGATGACAACGACTTGTGTCCTTGTCTTCTCTGGCCTGTTCCGTGTCTCCCTCGAGTCGTAGCGATGACCTCTGTGAGTTCAATCATCCCCTTCTATATACTCGTTGTAGCTAGATCAGAGAGCATGTGGTAGGGTTTGATCAGAGAGCATGTGGTAGGGTTTGATCTATGAGCATGTGGTAGGGTTTGTAGAATGGTAGGGTTGCATCATAGTATTGAACACAATGGATTGGAATGGTAGTAGTGATGAATTGGTAGAATGCTTGTTGATGTATGTTGCTTGTATCATGTTGTGTTCAGCTAGATGGTTTGGTAGTGTGTTGAAAGATTATGGATGTCACCTAGGGGGGGTGGATAGTCGCTTTGATATAATTACGGTTTAGGCTTGAACAAATGCGCAATAAAATTAGCGTTTAATTTTTCAAGTAGAAAACCTAAAAGAACTAGGCTCACCTATGTGCACCAAGAAATTATACTAAGCAAGATAAACAACTAAGTGATACAGAGACATATAACATGAGACACTATGGCTATCACAAAGTGAAAGAACATGCGGTGCCCCCATGTTTGGTTTAGGTTATTGATGTAACAAAGTGAAAGAACATGCGGTGGCCCCATGTTTGGTTTAGGTAATTGATGACAATCTCTATGGACTAATGGTTGTCTTGAGTTGTATTTGATCGATTTGCCCATTGAACGTCTGCAACGTATCTACAATTTATGAATTATTCATGCTGTTATATTATCATTCCTGGATGTTTTACAATCATTTTATAGCAACTTTATATCATTTTTTGGGACTAACCAATTGACCCGGCGCCCAGCGCTAGTTGTTGTTTGTTGCTTGTTTTCTACATCGCAGGAAATCAATATCAAACGGAGACCAAACACCGCGGAACTTTTTGTGGATTTTTTATGGACCAGAAGACATCCAGTGAGCCAGAGAAGCACCTGGGGGTGGCGCACCCTGGTGGGTTGTGCCCACTGAGGGAGTCCTGGACTAAGGGGTCCTCGGGTGGCCGGGTTACTCGTTATGGGCCGGACTGGTGGGCCGTGAAGATCACCACAGAAGATTATCCCTCGTATCCGGATAGGACTCCTATATGTGTAGAATGGCAAGTTTAAAGTCCGGGTGTAATGTTTCCTTCCTCTGCAACATGATCATGTACGACCCTAGGTCCCTCCGGTGCATATATAAACTGGAGGGTTTAGTCCGTAGGGACAGAATCACAATTACATAGGCTAGACTTTTAGGGTTTAGTCATTACGATCTCGAGGTAGATCAACTCTTGTAATCCATTATTCATCAAGATCAATCAAGCAGGAAGTAGGGTATTACCTCGATAGAGAGGGCCCAAACCTGGGTAAACATCGTGTCCCCAGTCCCTTGTTACCATCGATCCTCAGACACACAGTTTGGGACCCCCTACCCGAGATCCACCGGTTTTGACACCGACATTGGTGCTTTCATTGAGTGTTCCGCTATGTTGTCGATAGTAGGATTGATGGCTCACTTCGTCAGCAGCAACGACGCCACCCCTGGGGAGATCTTCCTCCCCGGTCAGCTTTTCGTGTTCGGCGGCTTCGTGCTACGCTCCAACTCGGATGGCCACCTTGAGCAGGTTGACAGCTACGCCCATGGTCATCAGACCAGGTTTGGAAGTCTGAACTATGTTGCCGACATCCGAGGAGACTTGATCTTTGAAGGATTCGCACCCGCGGCTGTCGCTACCTGCCTACACGATGAGGACATCTCAGATTTATCATCACATCTCATCCAGGGGTCAACACCCATGATCGCTCTGTGTAACGCCCAGGATGGGACTATACCTCCTACGTGTCGAGGCACGACTTAAAGGTATAAGCCCATCCTAGAATGATCTCAAGTTTGGTATCTTTGCACGACTCATGTAAAAGAGGGATGAAACTGCAAAATGAGATAGTTGGTGTCGGGGGAAACTGTCCGCCACGAACACCTATGGGACCGGAGCCCCTTGTCTGTGCGGTACGAGGGCGGAGGGAGCACAAAGAGCAGATCGAAGCAAACACGCGGGCAGTTTTACCCAGGTTCGGGCCGCACGGATGCGTAAAACCCTACTCCTGCTTGGTTGTGTATTGAGTTGGGCGCTCGGGAGCTTGAAGAAGCAGCTACACCGGCGCGAGGGTGATCTAGGTTTCGAACCCCCTCCACGTTGTGCATGGGCCTCCTTTTATAGTGCAAAGGGGTCACCGACAGGTGTCAACGTAGGAGAAAGGGGTAAAAAAGTAAAAGAGGTGGTAGTTGTAACAGTGCGGGAACAGTGGAGCTACAGTACAGAACAGTGGTCTATACCTACTTTAACAGTGGGGGACAAGGGCATTTAATGCCCGTCGCCGTCGACCCCAAAAGCTCCCGCCTTAGCGTCTCCTTCCGCCACGGCGACGGATCCATCACCGTGGAGTGCCACCGTGTACCCCAGGCTGCACAGCCATCCGCCACGCGTCCCTGGATAAGCCCCAGGGCGACGCGTGGGCCGATGAGCTGGAGCGCGGGCACACAGCGCAGTCTCCCCGGCAAGCACCTTGCCGGGGGCTTCGACCTTGCCGGGCCCGGGAGCTTGCCGCTCCCTGGGCTCCTTGCCGGGGCGCGTATAGCGCCGAGGCGTTGTATTCTAGTCTTCCTGGCGAGCTCCTCTTGCCAGGGCCTTGTGTCAGTGGAACAGTCTTGAGCCTGGTACGGCCTTCCCGGCAAGCTCCTCTTGCCGGGGTCTCGATCTCATGTCTTGTATACTTTGTTTTTGAATGGTTTAATAGGGAGCAGGAAGGTCTCCGGCGGGCACGCAGTAAACCTTGCCGCGGGAAGCTGCAACTGCCCGTGCACAAGTTGGGGTACTGAGGCACCCCTACCTTAGTACACCGACAGGAGCCCCCGGGCCTGGGCCACACACGGTGCCGAGCGCTGTTGGGCCAGGCCCAAAACAGTGCACGGGCACCCGCGGCCCGCGGCGCGCCGAATCCACTTCCATATCCGCCGCACCCCACGGTAACGGCACGCGTCGATCGCGGCGCCGTGGGATGGGACGTGCCCACGATCTCTTAATGGAAAGGGCGAAACGCCCCCCACTCCCCCATAAAAGCAGAGGTAGCGGGCGCGGTTCCCCTCCTTGCGCTCTCATTACGTCGTCTTCCACCTGCAAAAGATTCCTTCTTGTGCTCCGCCTCCACACCTCCGCCGCCGCCGAGCTCTTCGTCCCCCTCCTCCCACCGCGTCCGCCATGGCCCCAAAGGCCGACAAGGCGAAGGCGGAGAAGGCCAAGAAGGAGAAGTCGGAGCAAGCGGCCAAGCTCATCGCATACCGGAAGAGGCACGTCGTCTTCCCGCCGAAGCTCGGCGTGCAGGAACTCTGGAACAAGTATTACTTGTTCTGGTCCAAGGGAACCGATGCACATCCCCGCACGCGAGCATACCCGGCCGTCGCCAAGGACAGCTATCCCGGCGGGTACCACTTCTTTGCTGCCTTTTTCCATTGTGGTCTCTGTCCTCCTTTTTCGAACTTCTTCTGTGATGTCATGAACACATATGGCTTCCATCTGCTTGACTTCACCCCCAACGCCATTCTCACCATGGCTGTTTTCGCGCATATGTGCGAAAACTTCATAGGAGTCCACCCCAATGTAGCCCTCTTTAGACACTTCTTCACCCCTAGAGCCGAGGCCGATGCCCCCCTCTCCGGAGGAATTTCTTGGATCTTTCGTCTGAATAAGAAAGGGGCGTACTTGCCGGGGGAGCTCCGCGGCAAGTGGGAGGAATGGCGAGCGGAGTGGTGCTGGATCGTAGAAGACCAGCCACAAGCCTTCACCGCGCCGCGCACAACGCCCATTGTGCGCGGCAGGGACTGGAGTGACCTGGACTCTGACGATGTCAAACTCAACATCGCCCTTGTCCGGATTCTTCGTCTTCGGTTGGCCAACCTATCTGCTGCCGAGGTGGGCGCAGATTTCCTCCGCCGGCGCATCGCCCCTCTCCAAGACCGGAAGAGGCCGGCATGGGAGTACGGCGGCCCGGCAGATATCATGAGGCTGCGCCCCGGGCTCAATTTCAACTTCACCACTCTGGAGCTGCGGGGGATGGTACGGGAACTCTTCAAGTACGACCCGACGCACCCCGAGTGGTTCAGGACTCCCCGGGAAGTGGTGCCGCTCTGCAACAACGCCGCCAGGGACCGGATCCTCGCCATGATGCCCATGTGCGACTCGCATGGCTTGGACCGCTCGTGGATCGCCCCGAAGCCCATCGACGTCCTCAACTTCTACGACAACCTCGCCGAGGTGGCGAGGAACAAGGAGGACCTCAAGCTGCACACGCGGGACACCACCGACCAGGAAATCGCCTACATAGCTTCTCGGGCCGAGGAGGCCGCCGCAGCCGCGGCGGCAGGAGTTTTCGGGTTCTCGCCGGAGGAGGCGGAGGCCGAGGAGGCGTCCACCCAGGCGGAGGAGGCGGAGATCCGCAGGTTGCTGAATCTCCCACCCGACGCGCTCGCCGGGGTCCCCTCGTTGAGGCACTCCGGGATCCACGGGATCGCGGCGGAGGCTGCGGCAATGGAGGGCACCGCCGGAGGGAGCAGAGGCGCCGCGAGGGGCAGAGGCGCCAAGGGAAAGGGGGCCGCAGCGCAGGACGCTGGGTCCAGCGAGCCGGCCGGGGCAGAGGAGGAGGAGGAGGAGGCCGAAGACTCCGGCGGATCCACGGAGTTATACGCCGACGACCTCTCCTCGTCGGAGAGCTCCCCGCCCCCGGCAAGCCCGAAGCAGTCCCCGGCAAAGCGCCTCCGCAAGGCGGCGACGGGGGAGAGGGCGCAGGCGCCCCGGCAACAGCCACCTCGGCGGGCGGCTCCCCGGGGGAGTCAAGCCGCGCCAAGGCCGTCCGGCGCACCAGCCGCAGCGGAGGCGGCCCGTGCGCGGACCACGACGGAGGCGCCCCGCAGGCCGGCAGCGAGCCGGCAGGGGTCTTCTCGGAGCGGAGCAACGGCTCCGCCCGCCCCCCGGGCGCCGGCAGCCACAGGGGCTGGGTCTTCGCAGCCCCCAGCCCCGGTGAGCACCAAGCGCGCGAGGGAGTCTTCGTCTTCTGCTCCTCGCGCCGACGCGCCCACGGTGGAGTATGACTTCTCCGCCCTGAGCGAGGACGACGAGGAGGATCAAGAGTAAGGATTCGGGACCTCATATCTTCTTGGTTTCTGTCTTGATTTTTCTGTTGATGCTGACTCCGTCTACTGTTTTGATTTCAGGACCCTGGCCCATCGCGCAGCGAAGAAGGCCAAGGCGCCCGAAGCCGAGGTCGCGGAAGGCTCTGCCGCGGCGGCAACAGGGGGTGTGCCGGAGCCAAGCCTGCCGGACTCGAGCACTGCTCCGATGAGCAGCCCCCAGCGCAGCCCGCAGCGCAGCCCCCAGCGTAAGTCTGGGGTTCTCTTCTTTTCGCTTTGGGGAACGCCTGAGGATTTGATTTTGTCTTCACGTATTGACATCTCTTGTCTTGTTCTGTGCAGAGGTTGAGCCCCAGCGGGAAGGGCGCCCGGAGACCACAGCTGAGGAGCCGCAGGCCCCGCCATCCCCGCCGAGGCAGAACTCTCCGGCAAGGGAGAGTGCTCCGTCAAGGGCGGGTACTCCGCCAAGGCAGAGTACCCCGCCAAGGACGAACAGCCCGGCGAAGGCGGCCACCCCGCCAAGGCCAAGCTCCCCGGTGAGGGTGACCACTCCGACAAGGCCGAGCTCCCCGGCGAGGGAGCCCGCCGCTGAGGACGTCCGTCAAGGTAAGCTTCGTGACTTGTTTTCTTGGCCTGTCTCTTTTTTGGATATTTGCTTGAGCCTTGTACTTCTTTTTCTTCTTCTTAGATCTTCCTCCTCCTGCGCCCATGGAGACGGAGGTCATCGACCTTGAGGAGGAGGGCGCGCAGGGCGGCGGCGGCGACGCCCCAGTCGTCGAGGAGGTGGACGAGGCCGCCGAGCCGGCCGCGCAAGAGACTGCTCCGGCTGCTGACGCAGCGGCCGGGGAGGGGAACGGTGGCCGCACCGCCGACCCGGAGGCGGCGGGAGCATCGGATGCTGCACCGGCCACCGGACCCTCCGCCGGCGAGGAGCAGAGGTTCTATCTCGAGGCCCCCAATGGCGTCTTCATCCAGATGCCGTGGGGGTCTTCGTCGCGAGCTCCTGCGGAGGGCGAGGCGTTCGACGGAGAAGTCCTCGCCTCCGCAGGCCTGAAGATCGTCCAGGCGCCCGGTGGAGGTGAGGGGCCCGAGGAGGAGAGGTTGCTCCATCAGCTCCTGGCCCTTTACCGGGCCAGGCAGGCAAAGCTCGCCTCCCGGGAGGCTCTTGCCGCCAAGGCCGCGGCAGAAATGGAGAAGCGTGCGGCGGAGCTCAGCGCCGCCAATCAGGCTGCCCTCCGCCAGGTGGCGGAGGAGCGGGAGCGTCTCGCCGGCGAGTACCAGGAGTGGGTGCTCGAGAAAGCTGAAGCTGAAGAACAGCAGCGGCTCGCCGGGGTGGAGATGTCCCGGCGAGAGGGAGAGCTCGCGCAGCGGAAGGTCGAGCTGGACTCTCATGAAGAAGACCTTGCCGCTCGCGAGGCTGCCCTTGGCGGGGAGCTGAAGGAGGCGAAAGCCGCCGCGGTTGCTGCGGAGGACGCCAAGAAAGAGCTCGCCGCCAAGGTCGAACAGTTGGAGAAGGCGATGAAGGTGAGCGCCGAGAAGGTTGCCGCGCTCATCTTGGAGCGCGAGAAGGACGCTCACACAAATTCTGAGCTTCAGGTGAGTCTATCAAAGAGGGGCGATGAGCTGAGGGCCTCCAAGGACTCCATTGAGGACTTGGAGCTGAAGGTCACCACCCTGAAGGAATCACTCGATGCTGCCCGGGCCCAGGAGACCAAGTTGAAGGATGAGCTCCGCAAGGAGCGAACCTTGGTGGAGAGCGTCAACAAGGCATCCGAGCTCTTCCGGCAGACTATTGAAGTGTGGACCGAAGAGCTGGTTTCTTCTGCGTCCAATATTGACCAGGAGTTGCTGGCGTTGAAGGTCGAACATCTTATCTACTCGCCGGATCCGGATCTCCCGCACAGCGCCAAGCTCAGCCTCTTCTTCAGAGGGGTCGCTCCGGCTCTTGCAGGTCTCCGGAACCGCATCCCCGCGCAGCTGGCCGAGGAGTCGCGCCGGCTCTGCGCGGGGACTCTGGAGCGGGTGTTGACGAAGATCGTGTACCGCAACCCGGGAATCAACCTCACGAACGTTCTTCGCACCCTGCCGGCAGATGCAGATACGGAGGCCCTGAAGGAGCAGGTCGGCCACATCATCGCCAAGGTGGCAAAGCTTGGCAGGAAGGAGGGCGACCGCGTAGACTAGGGCTCCATTTATCTTTATCTTTTTGTTGCTGCACATTATGTCATGAACCTATTAGTCCATTGCGACAAGTTATCCTTTGTAAGATATTTACTCTTATTTTGATCAATCAGTGCAATGTTATCTTCCTTGTTTCAATCTTTGAGTTTGTATGTTTTTCGCCCTACGCTCCCGGGGAGCTTGCCGACAAGGGACCCTTGCCGCGAGCGCTGAGTGCTGGACTCTGAGCAGCCTGCTGGCCAAGGTCTTCGCCGGCAAGCAACCTTGCCGCAGCTAGTCGCAACGCACTTAGCTTGCTGAGCGTACTCGGAAACGAAGCAAGGGCGCGACACTTGTCGCAGCTCACTTAAATCGTTGAGTGAACTCGAAAGCAAGATAAGGGTGCGGCAAGCTACGGGTAGGTTCCTCCGCGCACAGGTTTTCCATACAAAAAATGTGATCGTTCAAGGAAGACAACTTAAAATTTAAAATTTGAACTGGTCAAATTCTAACAACTTATCTTTCATATGCTGCTTGCTTATACTGCTTGCTTTTCGGTAAGACTTCTCTTTCTTGAACAGCACTTGGTTCCTCCTCCACCTCCTTCCCCCCCGGCAAACTTGTGCGCGAGGAATCGTTCCTTCTGCTTAAGAGGAAAGAAAACGGAGAGGGAAACAAGTATATGGCCTGTCGGCACGCTAATGCTTACCGTACACTTGAGTGTTGCATCGAAACGCCAAATAGAACATGCAAATAGCAGGGAAAGGCATGCAAAAGGCAATCGATGCGAGAAACACGAAAACTTTACTGATGCACGGGGTCTGCGCCCGGCTTTGTACAAAGGGTTACATGCAACAGCGGCAAAGCTTGTACAAAAGGTGGTTGCCGGAGCGGGTCACGGCAACCGCGCCTTAGGGGTGAAACTTGCGAAGATGCTCTATGTTCCAGGAGTTGCTCACCGGTAAGCCTTCTTCGGTCTCGAGGCGGACAGCGCCGGGCCTCGTAACTCGTCTCACCCGATAAGGGCCTTCCCACTTCGGCGTCAACTTGTTGGAATTCTTGGCGGACTGAACACGCCGAAGAACAAGGTCGCCTTCCTCGAGACTCCTGGCCTTGACTTTGCGGCTATGGTAGCGGCGCAAAGCTTGCTGGTATCGAGCAGCTCGTACCGCAGCCTGGAGACGTCCCTCCTCAAGGAGCAATGCGTCATCTTGCCGCAGCTGCTCTTGCTCGAGCTCATCATAAGCGAGCACTCGAGGAGATCCGTATACGAGTTCCGTGGGGAGAACTGCTTCTGCTCCATAGACTAGAGCAAAAGGCGTCTGTCCGGTGGCTCGACTTGGTGTCGTTCTGATTGACCAAAGAGCCGCCGGGAGCTCCTCTATCCAATTTCTTCCACACTTGCGCAGCCTGTCAAAGGTCCTTGTCTTGAGTCCGCGCAGCACTTCAGCATTTGCCCTTTCCGCTTGACCGTTGCTCCTCGGGTGAGCAACAGAAGCAAAACAGACCTTGGCGCCAAGGTCTTGGACGTACCGCATGAAGGTGCGACTAGTGAATTGTGTACCGTTGTCGGTGATGATCCTGTTGGGGATCCCGAAACGGCAAACAATCGACCTGAAGAACCTGACTGCTGACTGTGCTGTCACCTTCCTCACTGGCTCCACTTCCGGCCACTTTGTGAACTTGTCGATTGCAACGTACAAGTACTCAAAGCCCCCGACAGCACGAGGGAAAGGGCCGAGGATATCGAGCCCCCAGACCGAGAAGGGCAATGACAAAGGGATTGTTTGGAGAGCTTGAGCTGGCTGATGGATCTGTTTCGCATGGAACTGGCACGCTTCACACTTGGTTACTAGTGCAGTCGCATCTTGGAGGGCTTCTTGCCAAAAGAACCCTTGCCGGAAAGCTTTCCCGGCAAGTGCCCTTGCGCCAATGTGGTGGCCGCATATGCCTCCGTGTATTTCCGCCAACAGCTTCTGTCCATCTTCTCTGGAGATGCACTTCAAGCTGACACCGTTGAGTCTTCTTCTGTACAGCTCGTTATCCACGAACTGATACATACTTGACTGCCTGGTTATCTTCTCTATCTCTTGAGGGTCGTCGGGAAGTTCTCCAGTTTGCAGAAAACGGACGATCCGCTGCGCCCATGCCGGAGCCCGGGGCTCGGCGGCAAGGACTAAAGGCTCGAGGGCCGCTGCGGGAACCTCAGCTTCTACGGCAAGGACCTCTGGTTCTGCCGGAGCTGATGGTCCCCCGGCAAGCTCGCCGGGGCGAGGCTTGCCGGGAAAGCTTGCTTCAACTGTACAAGCCCGAGGGCTTGCAGGAGCAAACTGTTCCTCAGCGTTCTGGTTGTTGATCTTGGGGACCTTGGCGGCGGTTTCAGGAAGATCCGCCGGCAAGTAGTCGCCGGAGACCAACTTTCTCTTCTTGGTCTGCCCAATTGATGGTGTAACGGATGGTTGAGTCAGCTTGAGTAAGAAGGTCCCTGGTTCCACAGGTAACTTCATGGCGGCGCACTTTGAAAGGCCATCTGCAATTTCATTTTGAGCTCTCGGGACGTGCTCCATCTGCAAACCTTCAAAGTGCTCTTCAAGCTTTCTCACTTCATCGACATATGCTTCCATCAAAGGGCTCTGATAGCTCTTGTTAACTTGTCGGACCACCAACTGAGAATCGCCCCGCACAATCAGCTTTCTGATCCCAAGTTCGGCCGCAATCCTGAGGCCGGCAAGCAAGCCTTCATACTCTGCGGTGTTGTTTGTCGCTTGCTCCCTGGGAAAGTGCATCTGGATAACGTATTTGAGGTGCTCTCCGGTGGGCGCGATGAGTACCACGCCAGCACCGGCGCCTTGCAGCGAGAAGGCACCGTCAAAATACATTATCCATTCACTTGTCGCTGCTTGTACGGGTACACTTGTTTCTTAAACTTCTTCTTCTGGTGTCGGGGTCCACTCAGCTATAAATTTTGCCAAAGCTCGGCTCTGTATGGTTGAAGTACTTTCAAACTTGAGTCCAAAGCTCGACAGCTCCAGTGCCCACTCAACGATCCTGCCTGTTGCTTCTGGATTGTGCAATATCCTCTTCAACGGAAAGCGAGTGACCACTGTTATTTCATGGGCTTGGAAGTAATGGCGCAGCTTTCTTGAGGCCATGAGGAGGCCGAAAAGCAATTTTTGCACACCAGAGTATCTTGATCTAGCCCCCTGGAGAAGGGAACTTACAAAATACACTGGGCGCTGCACCATCTTCTTCCGCACCTCTCCTTGTTCCTGCGCAGAGTCTTCCTTGTCGGGGCCAGAGCTTGTCGGGTCAGCCCCCTGTTTGTCGCTGGATTCGCTTGCCGGTGGTGCTGACTCCTCGTCGGACTCCCTCTCCGCTACCAACGCAGCACTAACCACCTGGTTGGTTGCCGCTAAGTATAGCAACAACTTTTCCTGTGGTCTAGGTGCGACAAGTATAGGAGTGGAGGACAGGTACCGTTTCAAATCCTGCAACGCCGCCTCTGCTTCCGGAGTCCATTTCATGGGACCTGCCTTCTTCAAAATTTTGAAGAAAGGTAGGGCGCGTTCTGCAGACTTTGAAATGAACCTACTGAGGGCGGCAACACATCCCGCAAGCCTTCTGACATCCTTGACGCGCTTCGGGGCCTCTATCTGCTCAATGGCTTTGATCTTGTCGGGGTTGGCTTCAATCCCCCTCTGTGATACAAAGAACCCGAGAGGCTTGCCGGAGGGGACTCCAAAGACGCACTTCTCGGGGTTCAACTTGAGCTGTATCCTACGCAGGTTCTGAAACGTTTCTTCCAAGTCTTGAATCAGGGTTTCCTTGCTTTTGCTCTTCACCACGATGTCATCCATGTAAGCTTCTACATTTCTGTGGATCTGTGGCTCAAAAGCAGTATACACTACCCTTGCAAAAGTTGAGCCTGCATTCTTCAATCCAAATGGCATGCGGATAAAGCAATAAGTGCCACATGGAGTGATAAATGCAGTCTTCTCTTCATCTTCCTTGGCCATGAAAATCTGATGATAGCCTGAGTATGCATCAAGAAAACAGAGTAGCTCACATCCGGCAGTGGAGTCAACGATCTGGTCAATGCGTGGCAAAGGGAAAGGATCCTTGGGACATGCTTTATTCACATCGGTGAAGTCTATACACAGTCTCCACTTCCCGTTGGCCTTGCGCACGACGACTGGGTTTGCCAACCACGTCGGATGGATCACACCTCTAACTAGGCCAGCTGCTTCTAGCTTCTTGATTTCCTCGTTGATGAACTCTTGGCGCTCTACGGCTTGCTTCCTCACTTTCTGCTTGATGGGCCGCGCATGAGGACAGACAGCAAGCTTGTGCTCAATCACCTTCCTGGGAACACCGGGGATGTCAGATGGTTGCCAGGCAAACACATCGACATTCGCCCGCAGGAAGGCGACGAGCGCGCTTTCCTATTTGCTGTCAAGAGTGGCGCTGATGGTGAAGGTACCACCAGTGCCGTCCTCCTTTGCGGACACCTTCTTGGTTGCCGGAGGAGCAGCCATTCCTTTCTTACTCTTGCCGGTGGAGCTCGATGGAACGTCCTCGACGGCAGCGCAGCACTCCGAGGAGGTGCGGTTGCCGGAGTGGGTCCCAGAGCACTTGCCGGACTTGGTCTTCGTCTTCTTCCCCCCGGGAGCTTCAGCGGCAAGAGTATCCTTCTCGGCCGCAGCTGCCGCATCCCGGTAAATCTTGTCGGCGCAAATAAGCGCATCCTTCTTGTCGCTATGGACAGTGATGACGCTTATCGGCCCCGACATCTTCAACACGTTGTAGGCATAATGGGAAGCTGCCATGAACTTGGCGAGGGCAGGACGGCCAAGTATTCCATTGTAGGGCAATGGAATATCGGCAACGTCAAAGGTGATGCGCTCAGTTCTGAAGTTGAGCTCCCCGCCAAAGGTCACTGGCAGAGTGATCTTCCCCTTGGGCTTGCTCCTTCCCGGGTTGATTCCTTGGAATGAACCGGTCTCTTCGAGCTCGCCGTCTTGAATCTGGAGTTTCTTGATCACAGCAGAGGAGATCAAGTTCAGGCCGGCCCCGCCGTCAACCAACATTTTGGTGACCTTGAGGTTGCGGATGGTGGGAGAAACCAGCATCGGCAAGCACCCGACCGCCGTGGTGCGGTCAGGGTGATCCTCAAGGTCAAAAACGATGGGCGTGCTGGACCATTTGAGGAGCCTGCGCGACTCCACGGGCGGCTCCGCTGCGTTCACCTCACGCACCCACTGTTTTAGCTGGTGGTGGGAGGTGTGCAGGGAGGCGCCACCGTCGACGCACAGGACCTCCGTGGCCTTCTGGAACTCCTGCTCGCTGTTCTCGTCGTCCTCCATGTCTTCATCGTCGTCTTCGTCGTTGTCGCGGCCCCGGGGAGGTCGATCTCCTTGCCCCTGCTTAGCCTTGCCGCGGCGTCCTCCCCGGCCGTTGAACGGCCGCTTCTTGCTGGGCTCTTCCCCGCCACCTTGGGCCTTCTCCTTGTCGCGCCTCTCGTACTCAGCTTTTTGCTGCTCGACGAGGTACTCGACGCGCTTGCAGTTGGAAAGATCGTGACCCTTGGTGCGGTGTATCTTACAGTATTGCTTGTCGGAGCTACCCGGCTTGTCGGCCGCCGCTGCAGGGGCAGGCTCCTTGCCGGAGCCGCCAGCCTGTGCTTGCTTGGCGGGGGCCTCCTTGCCGGACTTCTCGACGGCAAGCACCTCCTTTTTGCCCTTCTTTCTGTTGTTCCGCCGCCGGCTCTTCTTTGCCGGGGCGGTGTCGTCGCTGTCGCTTCCTCCTGCGCCAGCATCCTCCCCGGGGAGTTTCCTCCCCTCTTCTGCGCGTGCGCACTTGTCAGCAAGAGCGTAGAGCTCGCTGACGTCCCTAATCTTGGTCATCGCCATTTCCTCACGCATGCGGCGGTTACGCACGTTCTGATGGAACGCGCTGATAACCGCAGCAGGGTGAACGTCAGGTATGTTGTGCTGCACCCGGCTGAAGCGTTGGATATATTTGCGCAGGGGTTCGCCTTCCTTCTGGGCCAAGATATGGAGATCGCTCTCCTGGCCATGGGGTTTGTGGCCGCCGGTGAAGGCGCCAACAAACTGATGGCAGAGGTCGGCCCAAGAAGAGATAGAGCCTTCCGGCAAGTGCATGAGCCACGAACGGACGTTCGGCTTCAGCACGAGCGGGAAGTAGTTAGCCAAAATCTTCTCGTCGCGCCCCCCGGCAGCTTGTACTGCAATGGTGTAGACGCTGAGAAATTCCGAGGGGTGCGTCTTGCCGTCGTACTTCTCCGGTACGTCGGGCTTGAAATTCTTCATGCTGGGCCACTGGACGCGCCGCAGCTCGCGGGTGAACGCAGGGCAGCCTGCCGCGTACGGCAAGTCGCCTGGTTCACCGGGCGCGCGCGCGTCGACGGTGTTCCCAGCTCTCTTGTCGGATTGTCGCCGAGCTTCTCGGCGGCGCTCGATCGTGGTTCGAGCGTCTTCATCTCGCCGGTCGTCGAGGACCTGGCGCTGGTCCCGGCGGGCCCGCGGGTCCGACGAGGCTGTGGAGCCGTCGTCGGGGTTGTTCCGACGGGGCGGCGTCTTCTGTTTCTGCGGCGGGGAGTGCACGCTTGTCGCACCCCCGGCAGTCTTGTCGCCGATAGCCTTCGTCTTCTCAGCTTGCCGCGGCCGTGAGGCCGACGGCTGCTGTGGAGAATCGTTGTTGGCGAAGTCTATCAGGCTCCGGATGGTGGCCCTCCATTCTTCGGCCTTGTCGGCCGCCGGAGGAAAGTCGAGGAGCAGCTGCGCCCTTGCGAGCGCTTCTGCTGGAGTAGAGGGGAACGCGGGCGAGCGGTGCGAGGAGCGGGATACGCTCGGACTTCTAACAACGTTAGAAGGAGCGGGGTCCCGCGCCGGCGCCTTCGCTTTGCTTGTGCCCGGACGGGGGTCCGGGGCGTCCCGCGAGCCCCCAGTTTGGCCTTGCCCCAGCAAGCGGATACCACCTCCCGTGGTATGGCGCTGCGGGGTCGTCGTGTGCTGGGATGGACGCGGCGCGTCCACGGAGACCGAGGTCCGGTCGTCTGTCCTGTTCTTGGATCTGGTGGCACCGTGAGTGTCCTCACCGGCACCCACCCTTCCGACGGCGTCTCCCCCGCCCACCGTTGGCTCTGGTGGCGGCGGGTGAGACGCAGACGGGCCTCCGACCTCCGAAGGCTTCTTCTTCGGGGCCATGGAGTTGTCGCTGATGAAGTAGCTGATGAAGCTGGAGAGGTTGATGAAGAATGCGCCCGCGCGAACGCCGGATCAGGTTCGCACAACCTCGACGCCCCCTACCTGGCGCCAAAGATGTCGGGGGAAACTGTCCGCCACGAACACCTATGGGACCGGAGCCCCTTGTCTGTGCGGTACGAGGGCGGAGGGAGCACAAAGAGCAGATCGAAGCAAACACGCGGGCAGTTTTACCCAGGTTCGGGCCGCACGGATGCGTAAAACCCTACTCCTGCTTGGTTGTGTATTGAGTTGGGCGCTCGGGAGCTTGAAGAAGCAGCTACACCGGCGCGAGGGTGATCTAGGTTTCGAACCCCCTCCACGTTGTGCATGGGCCTCCTTTTATAGTGCAAAGGGGTCACCGACAGGTGTCAACGTAGGAGAAAGGGGTAAAAAAGTAAAAGAGGTGGTAGTTGTAACAGTGCGGGAACAGTGGAGCTACAGTACAGAACAGTGGTCTATACCTACTTTAACAGTGGGGGACAAGGGCATTTAATGCCCGTCGCCGTCGACCCCAAAAGCTCCCGCCTTAGCGTCTCCTTCCGCCACGGCGACGGATCCATCACCGTGGAGTGCCACCGTGTACCCCAGGCTGCACAGCCATCCGCCACGCGTCCCTGGATAAGCCCCAGGGCGACGCGTGGGCCGATGAGCTGGAGCGCGGGCACACAGCGCAGTCTCCCCGGCAAGCACCTTGCCGGGGGCTTCGACCTTGCCGGGCCCGGGAGCTTGCCGCTCCCCGGGCTCCTTGCCGGGGCGCGTATAGCGCCGAGGCGTTGTATTCTAGTCTTCCTGGCGAGCTCCTCTTGCCAGGGCCTTGTGTCAGTGGAACAGTCTTGAGCCTGGTACGGCCTTCCCGGCAAGCTCCTCTTGCCGGGGTCTCGATCTCATGTCTTGTATACTTTGTTTTTGAATGGTTTAATAGGGAGCAGGAAGGTCTCCGGCGGGCACGCAGTAAACCTTGCCGCGGGAAGCTGCAACTGCCCGTGCACAAGTTGGGGTACTGAGGCACCCCTACCTTAGTACACCGACAGTTGGCTTACACTCGCCACTTCACACAATACATTACATAAGCAATCATCATTCAAAACATCACAGCCCATCTAAGGGTAAGATCCAAAAGACAAGATACCAAACAACATAAAGCCACAGGTCAGGATCGAATCCTAGTAGAAACCACTACTGATCGTCGAACACGTCACAAGCATACGGCTACTCTCTTCATGGAACTCCCGGTGAAGAACTTGAACCAGCTCCTGCATCAAACTCGGCTGAACCTGCATCTGGTGTTGTAGTATCTGTGAACCACGAGGACTCAGCAATCCCATAACCATGGGTAACAAGACTAGCAAAGCTTTATGGTTAGGAAGAGGTAAGGTGGTGAGGTTGCAGCAGCGACTAAGCATAATATGGTGGCTAGCTTACGAGTACCAGAATAAGATGAGCATCTACGCAAACGGTCGCAAAAGTAGTGATCGCTAAAGATCCTAACTACATACGAGTCAAACATAACCCCACCATGTTCTCTTATCAAAGTGAAAAGAGACAGTCACGGTTACTCACACAGTTGTGTGTTTTACTTCGGATCCTCTGCCAAGTTTTCTACAACCGGACATTAACAAATTCCAATCTGCCACATAACCGCGGGCACGGCTTTTGAAAGATCATAACCATGCAGGGGTGTTCCAACTTAGCCCATCACAAGCTCTCACGATTAGCTGAAGTGATAAATATAATATCATCACCCCTTATCTTAGGGAAAATCCGATCAGGCTCGGCATCCCGGTAGCACAAGTCATTTCGACAATGGTAAAACAAGTCCAGCAAGACCTCCCGGCGTGCCGACACCCTGATAGTAGCCGCGCGTATCTCGTCTCAGGCCACGTCCGGATGAGACATCCTACAGGTGCCAAACCTCGAGTTTCCCCGTGGTGGCCCCGCAGTCCGCTCGTTTGGGACCAACACCATCAGCACTGGCCCCCCCTGCTATGTAGAATTAAGAATCCTCGGGTAGCGCTAACTCCCTATGCAATTTAATTAATTAATTAAGTTGTTATTATGAGCAAAATAAAACCAAAGTTGGGCCTTGCTGGAGGAGTTTTATTCAAAGTCGAACTGTCAAGGGGTCCCCATTTCACCCATCGTGTAAGGAACGCAAAATCAAGGAACATAATGCCGGTTTATCGGCGCCTAAGGTGGCATGAGTGGAACAAAACACCGAGCAAAAGGCCAAGCCTTCCACCCATGCCCAGTATATAGGTGTGTTAATAATAATTATAGATATTGTGATATATCCAACAACAAGTTCCCTCCTGGAACGAACTTCATCTTCACGTGCAACTAACAACGCTATAAGAGGGACTGAGCAAGCGGGTAACATAGCCAAACAGTGGTTTTGCTAGGAAGGTGTCAAGGTTAGAGGTTTCATGGCAACAAGGAGAGGGCTGACATAAAAGATGGGTAGCGCGACATGTAGCGATAGCATCGAGACAACTAAGCATGGCAATGGTAGTAAAGGTATCCAAGGGTATGATCATCTTGCATGGGAATCCACAAGGGAGAAGAATGGATCCATGAAGTAGACGGAGCAACATAGTCGTGCGAATCCTCACAACTCCGGAACGAAACCGAAGCTAACAAGAGAAGCAACCGGAAAGAAAGAAACAACATGGTAAACACACAATCATAAGCATGTCATGATGCACAAGCAAGCATGATGCATGTCCGGTTTAAATATGCATGTCATGGCAAAGTGCACAAACAAAACTACAAGTTAAGTGGAGCTCAATATGCAACGAGTTGCATATTGACGAAACACCACATTTAATTATTTAATTGACTCTTGTTATTTACAAGACAAGATTAAATGTTGTTAACAAGGCAAGAGGTGAAGCATAATAAAACTACACTATTAAGACATTTTAAATGGGGCCGGAAATAACAACAACATATCCGGAAGATCCCCATGAGCATGTGTAGTAATTATTAAAGCAACAACAATTAACATATATAATGTTGTTAACATGATGCGGATGACATGATCAAGTTTATGCAATTTTATTAAAAGGTTGACATGAAGAAGATATGAAGTATTGTCACCGCGGTGGAAGGAAAAGGTGCCACGGCAACGATCCGAAAATGATGCAACGCAACATCTCGGTTCCGGTAACTCGTTGAGAGACCGGTGCAAAAGGAAAGATGGCGTGAGCGAGTCAAACGAGATGAAAGGTGGGTTGATCCCGTCACCGGGTTCCCACGAGTCGGCGACGAGGCAACCGAGGAACATGACAAACGGACGAAACGGCACGGAGCACACACGGGAAACATTTCATACAACACAAGCATCACATGGGTCACGTCTCAGGGTTATACCTTCGGGACAAGCGTTCTCAGAGCGTCTCGAGATAGTAGAGGGACGTAGTGGAAGTAGGCGTTCTCGCGGGTCGTAGAGGAAGTAGTGGTTCACGTTATCGTGTCGTGGTACTTGCGGCGTTGGACATCTTCGGGGCGACGGTAGTGGTACACGTTTCGTAGGGGTACTTGTCGCATCGCCATGTAGTTGTTCACGTTCATCGGAGAGGTACTCGCCATCGTAGACGTTCGGTCGTCGTGGTACTTGGCGCTTCCGGCGACGGTAGTGGAAGTAGTGGTACATGTTCGTTTTTCCGTAGATGTTCGGGTCGTTGCGGTCTTTGGCGTGTAGGCGTACACGGTTCTCTGTCAAGGTCAACAACTCAAGCAACACAAAACAAAACAAAAGCGACAGCACGGTCTTGCGTGAAGGGGGCCACGAGGCCATGGCAGCGGCATCATGGCAGCAAGCAAAACAGTCTTGGGGGCGCCGAGGGTGCGGTCGAAGCTGGGCGGCATCTCCTGGCCACTGGAGCGAGGCAGAGGCCGGGGAAACAAGGCGAGGCGGCTCCGGGCAGAGGGAGCGGTGGCTCTGGCCACGGCTTGAGGACGAGGAGGTCGGAGCAGCATCTGGCCGTCCGGCGCGGCGAGGACGGGACCGGAGGGAGGCGGGGCCTGGCCGAGGGAGGAGGAGGCCGGGCGCGTCAGGGTGGCTGGCCACGGCGCAGGCCTTGCTGCTGGAGGCGCAACTCCTGGCCGGCCGGAGGGGCATGGCCTGAGGACGGGCTGGAGGGCCGAGGCACACGGGGCGGCCGTCGCGCTGGAAGGTGTAGCTGCTGGCGCACGGAGGGCGCGGCGCGCGGCTCTGGCCTCTGGCGCGGAGGCAGGGCGGCTCACGGGGCTGGCAGGCACCCTGGCAGAGCTGGCGAAGGGAGGCGCCGACGCTGGAGAGGTGACGGGAGGCTGGCCTCTGGTTCGATGGGAGGAGAGGCGAGCTGGGGCTCGAGCGAGAGAGGGAGAGGGAATCGGGAGCGATGGAATCGGGCAGGGTGCGGGAGGTTCGGGCTCGAGGGAGAGATGCTGCGAGGGGGAGCGAGGGAATAGCGGCGGCGGCGCTGAGGGAAAGAATGGGGAGATAAGGTCGCTAGCTAGGGTTCGGACGACGAGCGGCTGCGGCCTGGGAGATGGGCCGGCGGGAGTGAGAGGCCCAAGAGGCTGGATGGCCTAGAGGCGGAATGGGCCTAGGGGGGAGCAGGCCCGGATGGCCGGCTAGGCTGGGCTCTCCTGTGCTGCTGGTTCTTCTTTTCCATTTAAAGAAAATAGAACAAAAATAGAAATGCCCAGAGAGTTTGGAGATGGTTTTGACTGAGATAAAAATATCCCTACAACCCTGGAATTGTGGGCTATTTTAATAAAATGCTTTGGCAATTTTTAGAGACTACAAATTTATGCGAGTTCGGAAATAACTCAAACTTGCATAAATCTTTAGGCCAACCAAGCACTTCCAAAAGACATGAAAAAAAGGAGGAGGAGGTCTTGGCAAGGGATTGAGAAGAAAAAGGCATGGGGAAAATATATGCACGTGTGTTGCGGGTAATTCCAAAGAATGGAATATTTTAATATAGCTCCCTAATAATATTGAGAGGCTTTTATATGTTATAAAGAGAAGACATTCTTCCCTCGATTTAAATGGACCGAAGGTCCACACGATTTATTTAGGTTGAGATGCAAAATAAAATATGACATGATGGCATGATGCAATGCAAAATAAATAACACAAGCACAAATAAAATACACGGGAGACCCGGAACATCTGGAATCTTCTGGGACGTCGGTCTTCGGGCGTCACAACTCTCCCACACTAACAGAGGATCTCGACCCGAGATCCTAGAGATAGCACCGGGTAAAAATGAAAAAGAAGAGGTAAAACAAAGTTGCTTCTTTGGCAGACGAGTGAAACCAGGAACCTTGAGAGGTTGAACAATCTTGAAAGAAAGAATACAACGGAGATGAACGAATATGAAAATACTCTGTTAGAAAGAGTAACAAGGAACATAATGAGAACCTTGCAGGTTGAAAGACATTAAACAAGAGCTTACGGACCAAAAGAATATGAAACTGCTATGGTATGGCCAAGGAATAAGAATGACAAAATTTGGGCAGCACTCCGTCTGAAAATGGAAGGAATTAACAAGAGCTTGAGGAGATGGAATGATACTTGTAGAAATCAACAACATATTGCCTCTGAAACAATTGAAAGAATGGCACCAGGGGTAAGAAAGATTCGGACAGCACTCCGGTTGAAAAGAGAGGCAAAACTTGATAAGATGAAGAAACTAGAATGTTGGGCACAACACTCCAGTTAGATAGATAAACAAAGAAAAGAACATGATCTTGACAAAACGAGATGATGGTTAAAGAGAGAGCAACATCACAAAGCCTCCGGAATGAAAGAATAGAAGCAAGATCGTTTGGGAGAAAGAACGGAGAAGAAAATGAAAACTTCTCCGACAAATGAAATAGGAAATCCTCCTTACAAAGAAGGGTTGAACGGAGTTGTTGGAAAATCAACAACGAAAACGAATAAGCTTGATGTGGGCTTATGGAAAACATCTCAAAATTAAGAGGTGACAACCAGCCACTAACTTAAACAATTGATTGGATAGAGATCAACAATGAGACGAAAAAACTTATATCCCCGGAATGACAAATGAAGAACTTGGGTCATTTATAAGTACCACAATAGCAAAATCCTTAGGGAAAAGCTTTTAGGTGAAATACAACCCAAGATAACTCCAAGGAATAAAAATGAGGGGTTGAAAGGATCTCCTAAAGAAAAAGAAATGATGGTTTTAAATATCTCATTCTTGACAACTTGTGAATCATGAAACATGAATGAAAATTGTCAAAAATGACATAACACCATCTGAAAAGATAAGGTAGAAAGGATTGCACTTCAAAATGCAAGAAGAATAATATTTGAGCTCCAACGAGAATCTTGATGAAGACTTCAAGGATGAATTAAATCTTGATGAACCACCATGAAAAACTCCGGTAACAAGAGGATGAGAAGTGAACGATGAAAAGAATAAGATTCAAGGCCTGCGATGAATTAGATTGAGGTTTGGAATGATGTAATTGAAATAACTTGGAGCTCCGGAAAACAAGATGAACAACTTAGGACCGAGAATAAGATATGATGAACAAGCTCCAGACAAAAGAATTAAATCACCTTGAAGAAATAAGAATAAGAATTATGTCATGCATATCCTTTACCAATTTAAATTGATGACAACCAAAGGATTTGGCATACTACTTATTCTCGTTTCAAGGAATTAAGAGAGATCTCGCACACGCTTGGGTAAATCTTCAACGAACCACCGGTAGGATTGTGAAAAGAACAAATGAATTGATACGATAACAAGGAAGAGAAATCTTGAATGAATCACCGTAAGAATATGGAGACGAACGAAGAGGCATCAATGAAGAATATTGGGAGAACGAAGTTGAAAACTGAGAACGAAGAATCTGCTGAAATGATGGACTTCGGAGGATCACAATAGGAAGAATTTATGAAATGCTTCGGATGGTATAAAAGAATTCCTCACAATCTGAACAATAATGAGGATGGCATGAAGCTAGAACCACAACTCATCAAGAGACGGGCCAAGATTTAAGAGAAACACTTCTTCGGTCTTCAAATGATGAGAATGAAGACGAGAAATGCCAAGAAGAATTGCGAGATACTCCGGAATGAATAATTAAAAAGGTTGAAACAACGATGAAAAGAATTTGAAAGTGGTCTTGGAGAAGGCATGTGACTGATGGGAATCATACTTACGTCACACTTTGAAAAGAATTCTCCGGAAAGAAGAGTCAGGTAAGATCCTGGAAAAAGACCTGTGGGTTAGGGCCCACTCAAAGAAATCACCGTTGAAAAAAAATATTGCTTAAGAGATATTGCACCGGTTGAATTAAATGGCTTGAATAAGATAACAATCCTCAAAAAAATTGCTTGAACAGATTAAGAATGGAATTATGAATCTTCAGCACTCCGGATATGAATAACAAGAGGAGAATGATTAATTGGTGCACCGGAATAAGAAAGCATTGTGAAAATAGGAAAAGGATAAGATCAACACCGAAATCTTGAATTACATCCACCGACAGAATTAGAGAACAAAAGAATGATGAACTTGAAGCTCTTGAGCAACTTCACGATAAATCACCGGATAAGAACATTGAAGGAAAAGTCTGAAGAAACATCACATGAATAAAATGGATATTTCATTAAGAATTCTAGCTCCAAGAAGAAGGGTGGGAGGGTGGGGAAAACAAAGACAACTTGAGACGAACAAAATGGACACCGGTTGAAAAGAATTTAACATGACCACCTCGATGGTCAAGAAGAATTAGCACTCCCATAGAAATATGAGAATACAGATTACGAAAGGTATGGAATCAACATTTGACATCGAAGCAACTCGAATACCAGAATCAAAACAAAAAACAAAGGATAGATATGTAACAGCCTAATCTTCACAATATCATCCGAACAGAGAATTGAACGAATGAATTCCGCAGGTACATCAACTTGACGAGAAGCCACTTGGAGAACAAAAGGTAAATAAAAAGGAACAAGGAACAGATAGAACAAATACAAGATAGAAGTTTCGTTCGACATCTTCGTGCTGAAAGCTCATGGAACGTGTTACAAAAGGGTTTTGCAATCCCCGGATCAGCATAGCCAAGGACCCTTTAAGATGCAACTCCCGATCAGAACAAGTCCATAAAACCACTTCACTCAATGTAGAACCCCGAACTTCATATCGTGCATCCGTTGGAAGAATGCCTAGAACTACTAGATGAACCCACCTATAGATTTCCGAAAGTTTCCAGTTATGCAATCAGGTGTTGGGGATACACGGGAAGCACCGCGCAATCAACTCTAAACCTACATCCAGGTGTATCCATCCTTCAACACATAACCAGTTGTTCTCGGAAACTATTTACCTTGGACCTTCGAAACGCATCCACTATACAAGCTATGGCAATACTCCCGAACTACCTCCCCAGTACTGGGTGATGTCGGGGTTATCTTGCCACTAACCGCATAGGAGAGTTTTCGATGTCGGCCGTCTTAAGTATTCTAGTACTGCCGCGATGGATTTGTGACGACAACACCTCGGAGCTCAACTCCCCGGGACACTGCCACAACCCCTAATGACAGGAGGCATCGAGAACAATGTTCTCGTCACAAAGACATCGAAACAATCCAAACAATACTCGCGTGATCCTAAAAAACATTTGGTGCAATTTTTGAAAGTAGAAGAGGCAAGAGTAGTCGTCAGGAGTCCTTACCAGAATGAAAAGAGATGAGGAGCAAAAGAAATCCTACTCTCCGATATATATATAGGACTCAAAATATTTTCCAGTGTGTGCCTAGACTCAACCGTCAATGATTCGATCAATCAGTGGGGGCTTCTAGGTCGGAGAAGGCTCTGATACCAACTTGTAACGCCCAGGATGGGACTATACCTCCTACGTGTCGAGGCACGACTTAAAGGTATAAGCCCATCCTAGAATGATCTCAAGTTTGGTATCTTTGCACGACTCATTGAAAAGAGGGATGAAACTGCAAAATGAGATAGTTGGCTTACACTCGCCACTTCACACAATACATTACATAAGCAATCATCATTCAAAACATCACAGCCCATCTAAGGGTAAGATCCAAAAGACAAGATACCAAACAACATAAAGCCATAGGTCAGGATCGAATCCTAGTAGAAACCACTACTGATCGTCGAACACGTCACAAGAATATGGCTACTCTCTTCATGGAACTCCCGGTGAAGAACTTGAACCAGCTCCTGCATCAAACTCGGCTGAACCTGCATCTGGTGTTGTAGTATCTGTGAGCCACGAGGACTCAGCAATCCCATAACCATGGGTAACAAGACTAGCAAAGCTTTATGGGTAGGAAGAGGTAAGGTGGTGAGGTTGCAGCAGCGACTAAGCATAATATGGTGGCTAGCTTACGAGTACCAGAATAAGATGAGCATCTACGCAAACGGTCGCAAAAGTAGTGATCGCTAAAGATCCTAACTACATACGAGTCAAACATAACCCCACCGTGTTCTCTTCTCAAAGTGAAAAGAGACAGTCACGGTTACTCACACAATTGTGTGTTTTACTTCGGATCCTCTGCCAAGTTTTCTACAACCGGACATTAACAAATTCCAATCTGCCACATAACCGCGGGCACGGCTTTCGAAAGATCATAACCCTGTAGGGGTGTTCCAACTTAGCCCATCACAAGCTCTCACGATTAGCTGAAGTGATAAATATAATATCATCACCCCTTATCTTAGGGAAAATCCGATCAGGCTCGGCATCCCGGTAGCACAAGTCATTTCGACAGTGGTAAAACAAGTCCAGCAAGACCTCCCGGCGTGCCGACACCCTGATAGTAGCCGCGCGTATCTCGTCTCAGGCCACGTCCGGATGAGACATCCTACAGGTGCCAAACCTCGAGTTTCCCCGTGGTGGCCCCGCAGTCAGCTCGTTTGGGACCAACACCATTAGCACTGGCCCCCCCTGCTATGTAGAATTAAGAATCCTCGGGTAGCGCTAACTCCCTATGCAATTTAATTAATTAATTAAGTTGTTATTATGAGCAAAATAAAACCAAAGTTGGGCCTTGCTGGAGGAGTTTTATTCAAAGACGAACTGTCAAGGGGTCCCCATTTCACCCATCGTGTAAGGAACGCAAAATCAAGGAACATAATGCCGGTTTATCGGCGCCTAAGGTGGCATGAGTGGAACAAAACACCGAGCAAAAGTCCAAGCCTTCCACCCATGCCCAGTATATAGGTGTGTTAATAATAATTATAGATATTGTGATATATCCAACAATAAGTTCCCTCCTGGAACGAACTTCATCTTCACCTGCAACTAACAACGCTATAAGAGGGACTGAGCAAGCGAGGCTGAGCAAGCGGGTAACATAGCCAAACAGTGGTTTTGCTAGGAAGGTGTCAAGGTTAGAGGTTTCATGGCAACAAGGAGAGGGCTGACATAAAAGATGGGTAGCGCGACATGTAACGATAGCATCGAGACAACTAAGCATGGCAATGGTAGTAAAGGTATCCAAGGGTATGATCATCTTGCCTGGGAATCCACAAGGGAGAAGAACGGATCCATGAAGTAGACGGAGCAACATAGTCGAGCGAATCCTCACAACTCCAGAACGAAACCGAAGCTAACAAGAGAAGCAACCGGAAAGAAAGAAACAACACGGTAAACACACAATCATAAGCATGTCATGATGCACAAGCAAGCATGATGCATGTCCGGTTTAAATATGCATGTCATGGCAAAGTGCACAAACAAAACTACAAGTTAAGTGGAGCTCAATATGCAACGAGTTGCATATTGACGAAACACCACATTTAATTATTTAATTGACTCTTGTTATTTACAAGACAAGATTAAATGTTGTTAACAAGGCAAGAGGTGAAGCATAATAAAACTACACTATTAAGACATTTTAAATGGGGCCGGAAACAACAACAACATATCCGGAAGATCCCCATGAGCATGTGTAGTAATTATTAAAGCAACAACAATTAACATATATAATGTTGTTAACATGATGCGGATGACATGATCAAGTTTATGCAATTTTATTAAAAGGTTGACATGAAGAAGATATGAAGTATTGTCACCGCGGTGGAAGGAAAAGGTGCCACGGCAACGATCCGAAAATGATGCAACGCAACATCTCGGTTCCGGTAACTCGTTGAGAGACCGGTGCAAAAGGAAAGATGACGTGAGCGAGTCAAACGAGATGAAAGGTGGGTTGATCCCGTCACCGGGTTCCCACGAGTCGGCGACGAGGCAACCGAGGAACATGACAAACGGACGAAACGGCACGGAGCACACACGGGAAACATTTCATACAACACAAGCATCACACGGGTCACGTCTCAGGGTTATACCTTCGGGACAAGCGTTCTCGGAGCGGCTCGAGATAGTAGAGGGACATAGTGGAAGTAGGCGTTCTCGCGGGTCGTAGAGGAAGTAGTGGTTCACATTATCGTGTCGTGGTACTTGCGGCGTCGGACATCTTCGGGGCGACGGTAGTGGTACACGTTTCGTAGGGGTACTTGTCGCATCGCCATGTAGTTGTTCACGTTCATCGGAGAGGTACTCACCATCGTAGCCGTTCGGTCGTCGTGGTACTTGGCGCTTCCGGCGACGGTAGTGGAAGTAGTGGTACATGTTCGTTTTTCCGTAGATGTTCGGGTCGTTGCGGTCTTTGGCGTGTAGGCATACACGGTTCTCTGTCAAGGTCAACAACTCAAGCAACACAAAACAAAACAAAAGTGACAGCACGGTCTTGCGTGAAGGGGGCCACGAGGCCATGGCAGCGGCATCATGGCAGCAAGCAAAACAGTCTTGGGGGCGCCGAGGGTGCGGTCGAAGCTGGGCGGCATCTCCTGGCCGCTGGAGCGAGGCAGAGGCCAGGGAAACAAGGCGAGGCGGCTCCGGGCAGAGGGAGCGGTGGCTCTGGCCACGGCTTGAGGACGAGGAGGTCGGAGCAGCATCTGGCCGTCCGCCGCGGCGAGGACGGGACCGGAGGGAGGCGGGGCCTGGCCGCGGGAGGAGGAGGCCGGGCGCGTCGGGGTGGCTGGCCACGGCGCGGGCCTTGCTGCTGGAGGCGCAGCTCCTGGCCGGCCGGAGGGGCATGGCCTGAGGACGGGCTGGAGGGCCGAGGCACACCGGGCGGCCGTCGCGCTGGAAGGTGCGGCTGCTGGCGCACGGAGGGCGCGGCGCGCGGCTCTGGCCTCTGGCGCGGAGGCAGGGCAGCTCACGGGGCTGGCGGGCGCCCTGGCAGAGCTGGCGAAGGGAGGCGCCGACGCTGGAGAGGTGACGGGAGGCTGGCCTCTGGTTCGATGGGAGGAGAGGCGAGCTGGGGCTCGAGCGAGAGAGGGAGAGGGAATCGGGAGCGATGGAATCGGGCAGGGTGCGGGAGGTTCGGGCTCGAGGGAGAGATGCTGCGAGGGGGAGCGAGGGAATAGCGGCGGCGGCGCTGAGGGAAAGAATGGGGAGATAAGGTCGCTAGCTACTGTTCGGACGACGAGCGGCTGCGGCCTGGGAGATGGGCCGGCGGGAGTGAGAGGCCCAAGAGGCTGGATGGCCTAGAGGCGGAATGGGCCTAGGGGGGAGCAGGCCCGGATGGCCGGCTAGGCTGGGCTCTCCTCTGCTGCTGGTTCTTCTTTTCCATTTAAAGAAAATAGAACAAAAATAGAAATGCCCAGAGAGTTTGGAGATGGTTTTGACTGAGATAAAAATATCCCTACAACCCTGGAATTGTGGGCTATTTTAATAAAATGCTTTGGCAATTTTTAGAGACTACAAATTTATGCGAGTTCGGAAATAACTCAAACTTGCATAAATCTTTAGGCCAACCAAGGACTTCCAAAAGACATGAAAAAAGGAGGAGGAGGTCTTGGCAAGGGATTGAGAAGAAAAAGGCATGGGGAAAATATATGCACGTGTGTTGCGGGTAATTCCAAAGAATGGAATATTTTAATATAGCTCCCTAATAATATTGAGAGGCTTTTATATGTTATAAAGAGAAGACATTCTTCCCTCGATTTAAATGGACCGAAGGTCCACACGATTTATTTAGGTTGAGATGCAAAATAAAATATGACATGATGGCATGATGCAATGCAAAATAAATGACACAAGCACAAATAAAACACACGGGAGACCTGGAACATCTGGAATCTTCTGGGACGTCGGTCTTCGGGCGTCACACTCTGGCCCTAGATCCGGAGCAGATCGCTTCGTCTGAAGACGGGAGGATAAACCTCGCCGGACTCTCTCCCTCCATGGAACTTTTAGCCGGAGATTCAACAACGGTTGTTCGCTAACATACCCAGAATCGAGCGGGACCCTCCCCACCGCTCGGAAACCGGACTCGTCTCAGATTACGAGTGTCGGTGTCAAAACCGGTCGATCTCAGGTAGGGGATCCCAAACTATGCGTCTGGGGATTGATGGTAACAGGAGACTAGGACACGATGTTTTTACCCAGGTTCAGGCCCTCTCGATCGAGGTAATACCCTACTTCCTGCTTGATTGATCTTGATGGATATGGGTTATAAGAGTTGATCTACCTCAAGATCGTAATGGATAAACCCTAAAAGCCTAGCCTATGTGATTGTTATGATTCTTGTCTCTACGGACTAAATCCTTCGGTTTATATATGCGTCGGAGGGTCCTAAGGTTGTACATGGCCATCTTGCAGAAGAAGGAAAGTATTACACCCGGACTCTAAACTTGCTATTTTGCACATATGGGAGTCCTATCCGGATACGAGAGATAGTCTTCAGTAATAATCTTCACGGCCCACCAGTCCGACCCACAACGAGCGATCCGGCCACCTGAGGACCCTTCAATCCAGGACTCCCTCAGTAGCCCCTGAACCAGTCTTTGATGACGATGAGTTCGGCTCGCATACTGTCTCCGGGATTGCAAGGCGGGTTCCTCCTCCCGAACACATTGAAATATTTCCCTACACAAAGGTACTATGTCCGGGTCAGCATGGTTAGTACAACCCTTAGCATCAAAGGCAAGGTATCAAAAAACGGATACTATGTCTTTACTGACAACTTTGTACCGAAGCGTCACGTATGTCCCTTTAATATATCAAACCGTTTTCTTGGCTCTAGATTCGCGTTCCGAGGTATAGCCCATTGTCACGTCTTATCAAAATAGAGGCCGTGCCCGCTTATTACGGGATCGTTATCAATGTGATGTGAGCATCTTAACCACGCCTTACGCACGACTTCGTTGGGAACCAGCGAGGTTTACGGCCGGAGTGGGGGGAGCATTTTGCATTCACCGCTTATAAAAGGACTCAAATCTCGCCCATTATCCCCACGCTCTCCTCAAGCCCTAGCTCTCCAATCTCCCTAGCCCAAGCGCCCATAGCTCTTGCGGCCGCAACCCTCGTCTCCTCAACCACCGCCTCCCTTCCCAGCCATGGCCGGATGCGGTTCTAAGGGCAAGTGGGAGGCCTCCACGGTCACGGAGAAGATCATGAAGAATCTTAGGAGTGCGGGCTATCTCGCTGACGATATTGCGCACTGTGTCGTGGAATTAGCACGGCAGATGTCCTAGGGTAAGGACTTAGTCGTGAGGCCGCGCATCTATGTAGTAGCTTGAGAGGGGTTGAGCAGGATCGAGAGACGCAACGCAAGACAAGGATTTAGACAGCTTCGGGCCCCGGGAAACATCATCCGGTAATAGCCCTACGTGCTGTTTGAGGCTAGATCTCATTATGATCCTCATGGTGTCGCCGGTAAACCGGCTCTTAGTGTCTAACCCTAGAAACTTGTGAGAACTTGTCTGCTTGTAGCTTGTATAAACTTATGAAAAACTTGTCCCTCTTTGGGGAGCCCTGCCCCTCCTTATATATGTTGACGGGGCGGGTTACATGACTAGTCCTAGTAGGACTAGGATTGATCTATTACAAGGAGTCCTAGTCTTGCTTCCTTTGTAAGAGAATATTCCTTATGCTTTCTTCATAAACCGGCCCACAATTAATATGAACCGGCCTTCTGGGCCTTGGGCCTTGTCATCCATGATCCGTCTGCCGGGTCACTAGTAACTTGCCAAATATAAACCGTCTTAAGTAGAATACCAAGTCCGGCTGGGTTATAATTCCGGCCGGTTCATACCGCGGGGTATATCCCCGACATTAGCCCCCAAGTTTAGCTTGGATTTATCCATGGTAAACTTTATGCTGCAAAATAACCACAAGAACAAATTTGATAGGTTGTGCTCCGGGTTAAGAATTCTTGTAAACCGGCATCTAACCATCCTTAAGTCCTTGTCCTTTCCTTCTTCTAGAAAATCCGGGTCAACAGACCAGCTTCATAATCAACTTGCTTGTAGAAAAAATATTGCAAATAAAGAATCCATTTGACTCGGCCTTCAATGCTCTGACTTGATAAAAGAATATCGGTCTTTAAATATTCAATTGATATCCAGCCAGCTTGAAGATGTAGAACTTGCCGGTTTATGATTGTCAAAATTGCCGGTTATAAAAACTGATGATCCCGGGTCACGACTGTTTATGGACGCCGGGTTATGATTTTTGCCAACGCTGGGTCACACAATTAATCTTCCGGACTTACCCAAAACTGAGAATTTGAAGATGTTCCTCCTTTATATATGCATATTACCTGTAGCCCCCAAGTCTTAAGAGGAGAAACATAGTGATATCTTAAGACTTGTTTGAATATAATCGTTGCAATCTTGAAGAAATCCATATTGTTCATCTCAGTCACTAGTCAAAACTGAATATTCCGCATATGTAGCCCCCAAGTGCCGGGTCATTATGCAATAATGAGCAGGGACTTTGTAGATATAATCATTGAAAATAGCATTGTATAATCTTGAAGAAATCCATATTGTTCATCTCAGTCACTAGTCAAAACTGAATATTCCACATATGTAGCCCCCAAGTGCCGGGTCATTATGCAATAATGAGCAGGGACTCTGTAGATATAATCATTGAAAATAGCATTGTATAATCTTGAAGAAATCCGGACTGTTCATCCCAATCACTATGAAACTGAATATTCCATATTATGTAGCCCCCAAGTGCCGGGTCATTTATTCAATAATGAGCAGGGACTTTGAAAATATGATCATTGAAAATAACATTATATAATGTAACTTCCATCGTGGGGTTTGAATCCATGTCCACAAGGTTAAGAGCTTTGTGCTTTACCAACTGAGCAGTGGACACTTTAATATAATGGATTAATACTTGTGTACCTTGAATTGCTGACAGGAGCGATTGGTAGCTGATGTCTACACACGCTTCTACTCTTGTAGACTATGTTGGGCCTCCAAGCGCAGAGCTTTGTAGGACAGCAACAATTTCCCTCAAGTGGATGACCTAAGGTTTATCGAACTCAGGGAAGTAGAGGTTGAAGATGGTCTCTCTCAAGCAACCCTGCAACTAAGATACAAGAAGTCTCTTGTGTCCCCAACACACCTAATACACTTGTTAGATGTATAGGTGCACTAGTTCGGCGAAGAGATGTTAAATGGCAAGTGATATGGATGGCAAAACAAAGTAATATAAATTTGTAATAAAAAGTGCAGCAAGCAAACAAGCGGTAAACGTGAGCGCAAATGGTATTGCAATGGTGGAAACAAGGCCTAGGGATCATACTTTCACTAGTGGCAACTCCCAACAACATTAACATAATCGAATCACATGATATTTCCCATAAAACATGCAATGGAGACACACCCGGAGGTCATTCCTTCGTGGTCAAGAAAGGACGAGAATTATGTAGGGCTACAAAAGCACACGTCAAAGTTCGTAGTTCTCAATCTAAGGATTTCCCAATGTCACCGCGGCCATCCAAAGAGAGTCTCACAATCACCACAACATATCTAAAGGATAGTCAAAGACAAGCACCAAGAGACTCTCAATCTTCAATCAACACACAAGAGAGGAAATCACTCATGAAAATATTTTTCTAATCCATGTCCAATAGACCGCTGTCACCTTGGTTTCGGGGATTATACTAGATAAAGACAAGTGAGTACATCAATCCAATACATAGAGAAAGGGGAAATATCATGGGATCACCCTAGATTAACATAGCCTATGATCACAACGAAGATCACATCATGGGAGAGAGAGATAACCACATAGCTACACGTACGAGCCCTCGGCCTCGGAGAAGACTACTCACACATGGACATGGTGAGGAGGAGGTTGATGATGGTGTTGATGGAGAGGTGCAGCCCCGCGAGGTGGAGACGGCCAGTGGCAGCCACGGAGGCGGCGGCGGCGGCCCTAGGGGGCAGCGGCTCCTTGGCCCCCTTCTTCCTTGTGGATGGTGCTGCAATGGTGCTGGTCCTCCCCTCCAACACGGCGGCTCGGGAGGAGGAAAATTCGTGGCCCTTGGTGACCTAGGTTTCCTCTCTTTATATAGACTCTCGGATTCCCGTCATCAGATTTTGGGCCTTAGTAAAACGGGCTTTACTCAGCCGTCCGGACTCCGATTTGGACGAATTTTATATCCAGAAGCATCGCCTCGAAATTCCCCACAACTTTCGCATCTAGACTTTTTCTGTTTGACGTCGTCTTCAGGCCGGAACGTAACCATATTTAAAAAACGTTCTCAGATAGATTTCAGGAAAGTCAGAGTCCTACTCCAATACGACTCCTTTTGCGTTTTTGTCAATTTCCAAGTAATTCCTACACAATAAAGTGTAAAACAAGAACATTGTGCACTTTTACAACCATTAGTAGGTTAGTACAAATATGATCAAAAGTGTATGGAAGTGCATAAATATCATAGCAATATCACACAAAAAGGGCATGGAGCAAGCAGAAATTATAGATACGTTTTGGACGTATCAACATCCCCAAGCTTAATTCCTGCTCATCCTCGAGTAGGTAAATGATAACAAGCATAATTTCTGTGGTGACATGCTATTAACCATATAAGAACTTTTCACAGTCACATGACAAGTGCTTACTAAGACAATGAATCTGTAGTAATTAAGTTGCCTCATGAGAAAATCACAAAGAACTGAAAGTTTTACAATATGATACTGAAACACTCAATAGATTTGTAGTGATCATGGTGTGCAAATATGACAAAGTGATATCTCGCTTGCGCCCTTTAGTGAAGCAAAACATAAATGCAGGGGCACCTTTAAAGTTTAAGTGACGACTAGATACAATGATTTCAGAATAAACGATATCATAATCATGCAAAAGACAATGGTACTTTGGGACAATGCACATTACACTCAGAATGACAATAATGCTCTCAATAGTTGGTGCTTTAAAGAAAGAAGGTGGAGACTCTCGAACCGTGGCCTTTGTTGGCAAGGTTGAAAACCCGTGGTCGAAAACAAAAACTAAACATGTACTAGAGCTCTTGGTTTTAAAAACAGAGGTAATAGTTATTTTTTAGAATATGCATATTTTGTCAACGAATGCTAGCAGATAACTCAATCACTTCTTGAGCTGGACAAGTTTCGAGGAACGGCTCCCGAATGAGGACGATCACATCCTCTTAATATCCTTTGTTTATCACTGCCAAAGTTTTCTGATATCTCATGAACAAAGCGTGAAGGAGGGTTTGTTTGTTGTATAATTTTTTAATGAGCCGGGCGCACTCTATGCCAGTTCCTTCTCGTATTATGGGTTTGCACATTAGACATGCAATCCCGGGGTGAAGCTTGTCCAACTTAAAAAGATCATGAATTAACTACTACTTCCTCATGAGCTAAAACAGAGGCACAAAAGAGAAATGCTTTTTTGAATAATTTCGAGATGATACATGAAAGTCTTCGTTAGGAATGGCAGGTAAATACCATGTATAGGAAGGTATGGTGGACTCATATGGCATAACTGGGTTAAAGGATTTTGGATGCACAAGCAGTCAGTCCGCTTAGTACAGGCGAAGGTTAGCAAAAGACTGGGAGCGACCAACTAAAAGAGCAATGACGGTCATAATCATGCAGAGCGACAAAGCAACATTGAATCGGGCATGGAAGTTATATCGCTACTCAGAAATTAAAGATCATCAAGGCTTGATAGACTTTCTTTACAGTCTTAAATATGCGTGAGCATATGCCAAGTCAATCAAAATAAATTCTTGGAGGAAGATATCACTAAACCATACCACATCATAAGCAAACAAATCATGTTGGTACCTCAATAACACATTGAGAACCCCCCAGCTATTTGAGACTAACCATAAGAAAACATGAACTACTAAGCATCATTATGCACATAGCGTTTTTATCATAGACATATCGACCAGTGCAACAGAAGCCAACTCTCTTAACAAGATAAGCATGATAACTAAAGAGAGTTCCAGCGACCAACTAAACAAAAGCTCTTTAAAAAGATAAGCATGAAAACTAAGAGCTGAACATGATAGTAGCTATTGAAAGACAAAGAACACACACAGCAAAGATAGACATGAAAATTCTATGTTATGTTCTAGGTTGAAGTGGAGCGTGTTTCTCTCCCACATAAAGAAAGCTGAGTTCCAACTCGTTATGAAAAGCAAGCAAGGCTAAAGAAAACTAAAAAAGAAACTAAAAGCAAGACGCTCCAAGCATAGCACATAACACATGAAGTGATAAAAATATAGTGGAACGAAAGACGAACTGATAATGTTGATGGAGAAGGGGATGCACGGGGGCATCCCCAAGCTTAGACGCTTGAGTCTTCTTGAATATTTCTTGGGGGTGCATGGGGGCATCCCCAAGCTTGAGCGTTTGACACTCCTGAATCTTTTTATCATCTTCCCTCGCACACTTGAAAACTCCCTTCATACATAACTCATCATAATCTGATTAGCGAGGTTAGTACCCATAATAAAATAATTGTTCCTTGCTGGAAATAAGTATATTCTTGAAGGTCTACTGTTTCTCAAGATTGCCAAAAGGTTTTTGCAAAGAAAAAGCAAGCTCAAGGTTTGCAAAATGAAGGAAAGGCAAAACAGGACAGAATCTGTGAAAAACAGACCAGCAGGTAGTAAATGATTTTTTCCGGGCACTTCTGCAACTCAAATCAAAAAACTCAGAACAGACGCCCGAAAGCCAAGTGTATAGAGCACACTGTCGAAACAATTCAGACCAAAAAGATGATCTGGTGATTTTATACGAATTTTTCTGTCCAAGGACAGAATCTGTTTTCTGGACAGCACGTCACAACTTTTGAACTTTCTTGCAATCAGAGGCTACACTTGGCACAAAGCTGAAAAGTAAAGATACAATGATGATGCTACTGTAGTAACAACATCAAGACACAACAAAAGCAAAATAAAATTTTATTCATTGTGGGCTGCCTCCCAAAAGCGCTTTCTTTTATGCCTTTAAACTAGGCATAAGACTTTAATGATGCTCTCGTAGGAATAAGAGTTGAAGAACAAAAGAGAGCATCAAGAAGCAAATACCAAACACATTTAAGCCTAACATGCTTCCTATTCATAGGAATATTGCAATAGAATAATTCATTGAAGCACACAGCAATAAGCATAGGAAGACAAAACAAGTGCAGCTTCAAAACCTTCATCATAAAGAGAAGGAACTTGATATTATTGAAATATCTATAAGCATATGTTCCCTTCTCATAATAATTTTCAGCAGGATCACGAATAAACTCAACAATATAAGCATCACATAAAGCATTGTTACCATGATCCACATGCAAAAGGGTACTCGTACTCTCCACATAAGCATAATCTTTCTCATCGGTAATAGTGGGAGTAGGACTATCATAAACAACTTGAACACTATAGATTAATTGTGTATTAGGAAGATGGTGTTCAACAAGGGAGTAATTCCCTCCATGATTATGACAAGTTTCATAAGGGTAATTTCTCCTTATGTCATAGGTACCTTTATAATCACTATAGATTGGAGTTATAACATCATCATAGTAGAGAAGAGCATTATCATTGCTAGCAACTATACTTGTAAACATGTTATCTTTATTCTTACTAGCAAAAGAGTTATCAATTATCACATCACTAGTGGGTAAAGGATTTGCAATCCTATCATCCCCAAGCTTAGAGCTTTCCATATCATCACTTTCAGAGTTGGTACCAAAAAGATTTTTTCAAGGTCATAAGCAGCATTATCATCATTTTCCCAATCACAATAAGTAACATGCATATCATAATCAAAATCATCTTCAATAGTACCTACGGACGTATCAT
The DNA here is from genome assembly GCA_902687465.1 of Secale cereale. NCBI lineage: Eukaryota > Viridiplantae > Streptophyta > Magnoliopsida > Poales > Poaceae > Secale > Secale cereale. The sequence goes on along the minus strand of LR738710.1, from coordinate 703,761,198 downwards.
CAAGATGATAATTAAGGCAATGGACTTCACCTTATTCTTTAAACTTACAACCGTTAGGATAAAAGTTGATGGGGGGAATATGCTCAGGCCAGGTTGATACCCATTCTTCTTCCTTTTTGCTCCTCTTCCTCCTCCTCTTCTTTTTCTTCTTCTTCACCTTAGGAGGGGGTGGTTGGAGATGAAGCTTCTCCACATATCCTGGTTTATCATTAGAAACAATAAGGGAAACTTGGGAGAAACTCTCCTTTTTATTAGCAGAAATATAAGAGACATTTTTATACTTTGGTAAAGTTCCCTCCTTTCTAATCTTACTTATGTAATCATTTTCATGGCAATTAACAACACAATAGAGATGGCAATTTTGCAAAGTGTTGTTTATTCCTATGGCATTAACATCTAGCCAAGAAGTCTTTTCTGATAACTCCTCACACATCAAAAATAACATAAGCTCATCATAAAGATCAGAGGTGATCATGTTATCACACAACTGGTTAACAGTTATGTTTTGAAAGTTCATGCATTGAAAATTAAAGTGACCTTCTATACAGCAAAGTTCACAAGTAAAAGCATAAAGGTCACACAATTCTCTAGCAATTTCATTTAAATCTCTGACCCAAGTGATTGTTCTTTCATGCTTATGTTGCTTACAATACTTCTCTTCTTCAATCATAGGCCTTTCACAAGGTCTATCCACTCCACAAAAATTAACATGCTTATATAAAACTTCATTTTTAGGAATTGGATCATGCATGTTGCAATCATCATGAACAATTTCATTTTCTTTGCAAATCTCTTTAAAAGGTTCATGATGCTTGTTCCAATCGTCCTTAGGCATATTAAGATGTGAAGCAAAAGATTTGAGGAAATCAACAAGGAGTTGAGAATCAAGCCCAAATTTAGCACTAAACTTATTAAAACTTGTAGTTTCAACAAAGGACTTAATGCAATCATACTCATAAACTATACCTGACTCTTTACCTTTGTCGATCTCCCAATCTTCAGTGTTGCGTTGAATTCTTTCAAGGAGCTCCCATTTAGCATCAATCTTTTCGTTTGTGAAAGAACCCATAGAGGAAGCATCGAGCAAATCTTTATCCTGTCGAGAGAGCCTCGCATAGAAATTAGTAATAATCATATCTTTGGGGAGCCCATGGTTAGGACATTTTAGTATTAACGTTTTCAGTCTCCCCCAAGCTTGAGCTATGCTCTCTCCGTCATGAGGATAGAAATTATAAACATAATTCCTATTCTCATGGACTTCATGAAGAGGATAAAACTTGGAGTAAAAGAGAGACTGGATCTCTTCCCAATCAAGCAAGTGCGAGTTATCGAGAAGCTTATACCAATCTGAAGCTTTATCTATAAGTGATACGGCGAACAATTTCCTCATGACAAACTCCCTTGATACACCTGCAAGCTTAAATAATGAACATAGTTGTGACAGATATAGCAAGTGTTCACCGGGATGTCTGTCTCCTGCATAACGATTAGCCAAAACATAATCGATAATACCAGCTGTTATTTTATAGGGCACAATTTCAGTAGGGGGAGGAGCAACCACCACAGGTGTGGGGCGTCTTCCCGCAAGCAACGATCCAATAGCACGGTTTTCCATAAACATAACTAGTGAAACTAAAAACAAGAAACGAAAAGATTTAATTGCAAGATCTAAAGATATACCTTCAAGCACTCACCTCCCCGGCAACGGCGCCAGAAATAGCTTGATGTCTACACACGCTTCTACTCTTGTAGACTATGTTGGGCCTCCAAGCGCAGAGGTTTGTAGGACAGCAGCAATTTCCCTCAAGTGGATGACCTAAGGTTTATCGAACTCAGGGAAGTAGAGGTTGAAGACGGTCTGTCTCAAGCAACCCTGCAACTAAGATACCAGAAGTCTCTTGTGTCCCCAACACACCTAATACACTTGTTAGATGTATAGGTTCACTAGTTCGGCGAAGAGATGTTAAATGGCAAGTGATATGGATGGCAAAACAAAGTAATATAAATCTGTAATAAAAAGTGCAGCAAGCAAACAAGCGGTAAACGTGAGCGCAAATGGTATTGCAATGGTGGAAACAAGGCCTAGGGATCATACTTTCACTAGTGGCAACTCCCAACAACATTAACATAATCGAATCACATGCTATTTCCCATAAAACATGCAATGGAGACGCACCCGGAGGTCATTCCTTCGTGGTCAAGAGAGAATGAGAATTATGTAGGGCTACAAAAGCACACCTCAAAGTTAGTAGTTGTCAATCTAAGGATTTCCCAATGTCACCGCGGCCATCCAAAGAGAGTCCCACAATCACCACAACATATCTAAAGGATAGTCAAAGACAAGCACCAAGAGACTCTCAATCTTCAATCAACACACAAGAGAGGAAATCACTCATGAAAATATTTTTCTAATCCATGTCCAATAGACCGCTGTCACCTTGGTATCGGGGATTATACTAGATAAAGACAAGTGAGTACATCAATCCAATACATAGAGAAAGGGGAAATATCATGGGATCACCCTAGATTAACATAGCCTATGATCACAACGAAGATCACATCATGGGAGAGAGAGATAACCACATAGCTACACGTACGAGCCCTCGGCCCCGGAGAAGACTACTCACACATGGACATGGTGAGGAGGAGGTTGATGATGGTGTTGATGGAGAGGTGCAGCCCCGCGAGGTGAAGACGGCCGGTGGCAGCCACGGAGGCGGCGGCGGCGGCCCTTGGGGGCGCGGCGGCGGCGGCGGCCCTAGGGGGCAGCGGCTCCTTGGCCCCACTTCTTCCTTGTGGATGGTGCTGCAATGGTGCTGGTCCTCCCCTCCAAGACGGCGGCTCGGGAGGAGGAAAATTCGTGGCCCTTGGTGACCTAGGTTTCCTCTCTTTATATAGACTCTCGGATTCCCGTCATCAGGTTTTGTGCCTCAGTAAAACGGGCTTTACTCGGCCGTCCGAACTCCGATTTGGACGAATTTTATATCCAGAAGCATCGCCTCGAAATTTACCACAACTTTCGCCACTAGACTTTTTCCGTTTGACGTTGTCTTCGGGCCGGAACGTGACCATATTTAAAAAAGGTTCTCAGACAGATTTCAGGAAAGTCAGAGTCCTACTCCAATCCGACTCCTTTTGCGTTTTTGTCAATTTCCAAGTAATTCCTACACAATAAAGTGTAAAACAAGAACATTGTGCACTTTTGCAACCATTAGTAGGTTAGTCCAAAAATGATCAAAAGTGTATGGAAGTACATCAATATCATAGCAATATCACACAAAAAGGGCATGGAGCAAGCAGAAATTATAGATACGTTTTGGACGTATCAATAGCCCCCAAGGGTCGGCTCATTATAATGTGATGAGTCGGGTCTTCAATAAGGTGAGCAAAAAATGACTTTGCATTAGCCCCCAACTGTCATGGTGCATGCTTGCAACGACATGAGACTTGTGTATTTGATGTAAACTCAATTTTAATAATGTAGCCCCCAAGTGCCGGGTTGTAAGCCTGCAGCAACTCGGGACTATTCCTTTGTAAAATAAATCACTTCCATTGATGAAATAATATCCATTGTGCTTTAAAGCGACTTTGAACACTTCAATCATAACATTGATAACCATAATAAGAATCCAGTCGTGTTGGCTATTGAAGAATATAATCCGGCTTGAAGATCGATTCCCGTGATATTTGATCACAACCAGGCCGGGTTAATAAACACCGGTCATTATTTCGTCTCATACTGGCGACTTATAGTCAAAGCCAGGCCGGTTTAATAAACACCGGTCATTATAACTGATCATGTACTGCCAATATGTATTTAAAAAACAAAATACTTCATACCTGCGATCAAGTATGCTTGATATTCTTAATCCGGCGAAATTCACAGTTTTCTGAGGGAGCCTTTGATAGACCCAAAAATAATTCCGGGTTTGATAAAAGACACCGGTTTAGATCATGCTAGAACCTTGTCCAGACATTTGTAGATATACTTGGCTTTTGCCTGATGGCTGATCCGGGTTATAATGAACACCGGTTTAACTCGTGCTGGTATTCATGACCCAGATTTTTAACTTTATAGATATGTGGTCAACTTCTGGAGCTGTTCCACTCCGGTTTAGAGAATCATAAAACATAAACACCACAAATGCAAGTTTTGCAAAGAAAACCATGTAGTCAAGGCTTTTTACGAGCTGTCAGGCTCAAAGCAAGGTTCAGTCAATCAATGGAATGGGCTTACCATCCAGAGGGCCGGTCGATGGATGTGGCCGAATCATCCATAGGAACCATAGGAAAAAACTTTAGCCAATCACTGGATGGCTGTCGCCTGTCCAGAGGGCCTCCATGGTTCCATGAAACCATAGGTAAAACTTTAGCCAATCACTGGATGGTTGTCGCCTGTCCAGAGGGCCTCCATGGTTCCATGAAACCATGGGTAAATGTTTAGCCAATCACTGGATGGCTGTCGCCTGTCCAGAGGGCCTCCATGGTTCCATGAAACCATGGGTAAATCTTTAGCCAATCACTAGATGGATGTCGCCTGTCTAGAGGGCCTCCATGGTTCCATGAAACCATGGGTAAATCTTTAGCCAATCACTGGATGGCTGTCGCCTGTCCAGAGGGCCTCCATGGTTCCATGAAACCATGGGTAAACTTAAGCCAATCACTGGATGGATGTCGCCTGTCTAGAGGGCCTCCATGGTCCCATAGAACCATGGGTAAAACTTAAGCCAATCACTGGATGGCTGTCGCCTGTCCAGAGGGCCTCCATGGTTCCATAGAACCATGGGTAAAACTTAAGCCAATCACTGGATGGCTGTCGCCTGTCCAGAGGGCCTTATGACATGTCCTCTTTGGTCCTGATACGACCTATGTTTGAACAGGAATCCCTTCAGTGAGTTATTGCTCCAGAGTACATATGTCCTGCACAATCAGATAGACTGACCAAAGCATCTTATTTTCTTAATGAATAAATGCTATATAACAAGAAAAATAATACTGTAGATGGATATCACCTGAATGAATTTGAACCGGTATGTTGAATAGACCGGATCACAGGGCGGTCAGAGAAACAACCGCAGCATCCGTGGCAGCACAGATATATGAATCGGCCGCAGTTGTAAACCGGCGCAGATAAGCAAGTTGTCCCCCGCGTTGTAAACCGGTGCGGATGCGTGAACCGGCCGTTCGTTCATCAGATAATGTGACACAGAGGAAAACGCCGTTGTAGAACATTGCCAGTGCGTGTTTTATATCCGCAGTATAACAATGATTTTACCTGTATATAGAAAACACCAATAGGCAGTGTAATGGTGCTCAGGGGAAATAAAATGATAAAATATATAGGAGGGATAACACCTGATTTGTTCGAATAGCAGATGGGTCGGCCGGTGCCGACGGGCTAGTTGCCTTCCTCGTTGTGATCCGGCGTGGATGTGAGAAATGGCCACGGCGTTGTAAACCGGTGTGGTCGCGAGAGACGGCCACGACATTGTAAACCGGCGTGGTCGCGAGAGACGGCTAAGGCGTTGTAAACCGGCGCTTGAATCCGTGGAATAACGACGATCACTTGTGTCGAACAATGTTTGGTGTGCCTCCACCTCCGTGGTATAATACCATTTTATAATGAATAATTTTTCTGCATATAAAATACAGTAGGGCGAGGAATTTTTGCTTGGATGGATTAATATGTATTAAAAATAAATAGGAAATATATCACCTGATTCGCCTAGAGAACAGATGAGTCGGCTGTGGTATTTGCAAACCGGCACGTGCGGGCAAGCTAATCGCAGGCGAGGACAGTAAAGTGACCGCACACGTATCCGTTGCGCCGGTTATGAGAACGGGAGCGGCACCGACGTGTTTAATGTAGACCGGACCGCGGAAGCGGCGGCGTGCGCACGTCCATTGGCGAAGGAGTTGGCCGCGGCGTTGGAGACCAGCGCGCGTGGGTGCAGACAGACGAGTCGGCCGGCGCGTTTGATGTAAAACGGACCACAACACGTATGTCCGTGAAGCCGCGCAACACGACTGAGCGTGCACCTGTGGCATAACACCCTCCTTTTTCTTCTAATAGTCGCCCTGCGAAAAATATTATATGCAAAAGTAATTTTGTTGGATAAATTAACATGTGCTGATAAAATACATAGGAAAAACAACACTTGGTATTTTTCATCGAGTCCGAAGCGAGGCGCGGCGACGGCAGCTTGCAACAGACTCAGGCGGTTCAAAGCAAAACACAGCAACGGCAGTGGTCGGTTCGGTCCGTGATTGCTTGGAGCTAACGACCGCGACTCAACGCGCAAGCATCGGTCGTCCACGTCCGTGCGTACGCCTGCTCCCTTCTCCAAGTTGTGGCCGGTTTGGCCCACCTTTTCTTTTTAATTCCTACTTGGTCTCACGTGAGAGTGGATGCAAACAAGTAGCCTAGTAGTCTAGCAGTACTAGTCAATTCACGTGGTGATGGATCGCTGGCGCATATGTTCTTGTACTGTAGGAGTAGGTAGTAGTATCAGCTCTTGATTCTCATATAAATATTATTGCTTGGACCTTCTCGTGGGTAGCAGGGCTGCAATTTCAGAGATGTGACAACGCCACTGTTGCTAAATCAGCTGGGTGGATCCGAGCGCGTATATACGGAGATGATCTATGAGTTGACAGCTCCGCCGCTGATTATACATTGAATCGCCCGCAAAGAACTTGTCGCCTCAGCGGACCGTCGCGCAACTCGAGTTTCCTTTTATGATTTAGTAGTATGGTCCTAGTCGTAATCTGAATAAATTTGGTTCCTTGACCCTGTCAATTTGGAAGCTGGCTGTTGACATCTCGCCGCCGTCCTTTTTCCTTTCCTTTTTCTCAGTCGTATCCGTTGTGAAGGCGCAAGCATCGAGGGACTTTACGATGCCCTTTCTTTTCCCAGTTGGAAAGATCTCGTCCAAAACAACCTCGAAATCTGCATCACACTAGATGCCCTTTGTTACTCCGCTTGTTTAATCTCCACGCGAAGAACAAAAAATGGTGAATCGTCTCCTTCAAAATCTGATCTCGGTGGCTCACACATGCCACCATAACTTTATTTTTCTTCCATCTGAAATCTCACGTATGTCAGTCCGGCGGCTCGTCATCTACACGATGCAGATCCTTCAAAAAATCGGTTTGTCTTCACCCAAAGAATTATGGACTTTCTCGAACCCTAGAAAAAGATCCCTCCAAGAACTCAACACCACCGTGCGCAGGCCCCACGGTGGGCGCCAACTGTCGTGGAATTAGCACGGCAGATGTCCTAGGGTAAGGACTTAGTCGTGAGGCCGCGCATCTATGTAGTAGCTTGAGAGGGGTTGAGCGGGATCGAGAGACGCAACGCAAGACAAGGATTTAGACAGCTTCGGGCCCCGGGAAACATCATCCGGTAATAGCCCTACGTGCTGTTTGAGGCTAGATCTCATTATGATCCTCATGGTGTCGCCGGTAAACCGGCTCTTTGTGTCTAACCCTAGAAACTTGTGAGAACTTGTCTGCTTGTAGCTTGTATAAACTTATGAAAAACTTGTCCCTCTTTGGGGAGCCCTGCCCCTCCTTATATATGTTGAAGGGGCGGGTTACATGACTAGTCCTAGTAGGACTAGGATTGATCTATTACAAGGAGTCCTAGTCTTGCTTCATTTGTAAGAGAATATTCCTTATGCTTTCTTCATAAACCGGCCCACAATTAATATGAACCTGCTTTCTGGGTCTTGGGCCTTGTCATCCATGATCCGCCTGCCGGGTCACTAGTAACTTGCCAAATATAAACCGTCTTAAGTAGAATACCAAGTCCGGCTGGGTTATAATTCCGTCCTGTTCATACCGCGGGGTATATCCCCGACACACTGGGTCCCCGAAAAGGACCAAGTGATTCCCGTCCCTAAGGCGGGTGAGAGGGTTGTCTTCCTCTCCCACTTTATCCGAGGGCTGGGATTTCCTCTCCACCCCTTTGTACGGGGTCTCTTATTTTTCCGCGGGCTAAATTTCCATGATGTAGCCCCAAACTCGATTCTTCACACATCCGCTTTTATAGCGGTATGTGAGGCGTTCCTCCGCGTCCCCCCACACTTCGGTCTATGGCTCAAAACCTTCAATTTGAAGCCGAAAGTGGTCGACGGGCAGCACGTGGAGTGCAGAGGAGCCATGGTGAGAAAGCTCCCCAACGCCACATCGCCAAAAGGGGCCTTTGTGGAGACAAACAAGGTCTAGTAGCAGTAGTGGTTTTACGTCACTGAGCCCTGCGAGGCCAATTGGGCGGCGGCGGCCACATTCAGATCTAGACCTTCGGAGAGGCTAACCTCTAGGAACGACAAGGGTCCGGATTGGGGGTCTTAGCCGGAGGTGCTGGCCGTCCAAAATTGCATCTCTGGCATGATTGCCAATGGCACCCTCCTCATAAATGCAATTCAGGTAATGCTCGCCCGCCTCGTCCTTCCCTGCCAACGCCGTGTAGCGACCACAATCCGAATGGACCGAAGTCTCTGTGTTCTGTGTCATCCCTGGATTGGTATGCTGACACACACAGTACTTGAGGATTTATAACAGAGGTAAATCACATGTATTAAGTAACGTAAGTACTATTACCTCAATCGATCATAGCGGAAGCAACAAAGGTTGTGGATTCCCATCAACACCAACGGCAAAGTTGAGTGTAGAAATCGTAACCCTAACGTATCACTTTCTCGTCGTAAGATAATCCTGCAACATGAGACGTTGCAGCCACAAAGGGTCAGTACATTGAATGTATTGGCAAATTCACACTGTAATGGTAATGATGAACAAAGCCTACAACTACATGCACATTTGGCTGGTGGAGGCTGTAAGGTTAAAGTTTTTGCGTAAAGCCAATTTTTCCCTACAACAAAGGAATGCATTTTATTTAACTACTTTGTTAAATTTAAATCATGAACAGTTGAGAATGGTACCCCCATCTCAATCCCAAATTAAAGTCATCATTAACCCAGCAAATTAAATTATAGAGTGATGAGATCAATAAATAATCCACTTCTAGATACTAAAAGATGTCCATAACCGGGGACACGGCTACTCATGAATAGTTTGTACACTCTGCAGAGGTTTGTGCACTTTCCCCATAAGACTCGATCGCCTCCGTTTGGTTTCTCGCACTGCATGGTGTTTGAGAAACGAATGACCGAGACACACTCTTTCCGAAGAGGTCCCCTTAACTAGATAGATAGGCCGGTACACCTACAAACCCTCTACATCTGCTAGCCCATCATTGAAAGGTTTCCCACAACTTACTCAACTATGCCAGAGCCCATAGTGTCATGTGGCTGCACACGGAAGTTTCTAGGCATGAAAATATTATATGATCCCTTTGAGCCTGGGTGGCATTCCAATAGGACAATCACACGGAAACCCCGGGATTACCTAGGACAACACTGGCAACCCCAGGTGTCCGGGCAATCCACTGATTCACTCCTAGGGTGCCCCAAACCAATCCACCCAGATGTGTATTCAAGTAGCCACCTTAAGTTGAATCCTTAATGAACAACTCACATCTGTCATGGATTTCACTCAAACCCAAACTACGTCTACGAGCATAGCATGGCAACCTAAGCATATCGTAGAAGCAACTCCCAGGGGTTTGAAAATAATGCAGGTAATAGGTTCTACCTCAAACTACTTCCCAGTCCCACAAGTTAATAGTCCCTACTCATGCAATGTGTGAGGGTTTGACTAATGCAATGAAAACTGGGTATTCGGAAAGTATGATCAAAGTGTGAACTTGCCTGCAATGTCGATGAAGATGATTCGCACTCAAAACTCTTGATAGCTCTACTCGTCACACTCCGGTCAATCTATCGTAAGCAAGCAATAGTAACCACACATAAGCAATCACTCAGAAAGATCGGACAGGACGAATAAACACTTCGGAAAACTTCGAAAACAAATGAATGACTCTGGAAACATAAAACAATTTCCAACAGTACCAAAATTATGTAAATTTGGCCTTATCAAAAAGTTTAGGTCAAGAGCCTCGATTTGCAAAAAGAATCAACTCAAACGGAGTTACGAAACTCAAGTTATGATCAAACGAAGTTCAAATCTAAAACTAGTTGAATTCAAATTTTAAAATTTTCAAAAACATGTTTAAGTTGTATTACTGGCAAGAGGGGATCGTAACGAAGACGTGGGCGTTGGTTTCGTTGGATTTGGACCAACAGGTAAAAAGTTATGGCCGTTTGAAGTTTTAGGGGCTAAACTGCAAATAAAATATTTACAGAGAGGTCCCTGGCCGAAAACTAAACAGAAAAGAAAAACTTAACGAACGAACGTTCGTTTTCTAGTCCTAAAGGGTGAACGTTCACTGGATAGTTAGTTCTAAAAAATATAAAACCGATCTAAAAAGAAAACCGAAGAAAAAAAAAGAACCGGGGTTTTACCAAGCGGGTTTTTCCTTAAAACCTGCGGGTTCGGGCGAACCGAATCGGGCGAACCGTCAGTGGCTTCGGCGAGCGGCGGCGCATAAGCAACGGCGGCGGCGGAATTTGCGGGGCGGCGACGGCGAGTGGCGAGGGCAGGCGAGCTCCGGCGCGGGGCTGCGGCGGCTTGCGGGTGGCGGTGCTGCTGCGGGGCGCAGCGCGTGCGGTGGCGAGGAACAGTGGCGGCGGCAGGGCAGAGCAGCGGCGGCGGCGGCAGCGATCTGCAGCGGTGACGGCGGCGCGTGAAGTGCAGGGCGGCGGCGGCGATGCGAGAGGAGGGGAGAGAGGAGGCGGACCTTGCCTTTTATAGGCGGGGTCGGGGTGGTCGTGGCGTGGGGAAGGGGTCAGCGAGGTGGCCGGAGCGGCCACGGCGACGCGGGCGTGTGCGCTCGGGACTTTGTCCCGAGCTCGAAGGCGGCGGCGGCCTGGGCCGGCTGGGCCTCCTAGTTCGGTCCGGAGGGATTTTTTTTAAACACACAGAAAATAAAAGAAAAGAAAAAGAAAGCAATATATAATATAGGCATATTACATATCAAAATTTGTAGAAAAGGAAATCCTATAAGATGAACATTTTACTATTGTCAAATAAAATGACCACAAATTCTAATAAATCAAAAGGTGCTATTGATGCAATAAAATCCAAATAAAAATCCTTCTAAAATTCCAAAAATGAATTCAAATTTATTTCTCTCCAATTTTCTGCTGTAGGGAATCATGTTACCCTATTTTCCATGTAATTTCTTTTTGGAGAAATATAATTTGAATAAAAACCAAATAACTCAATATTTGAAATTGAGTTCCAGAAAATTTCAGAAAACTTCCAACTCATATTTCCTATAATTTGAAGAAATCATTTTATCTTCTCTCGGGAAAATCATTGAGTTGCTTAAAGTTTCTGAATTGAAAATATTTCGAGGATTGAAATTCAAAATCCTTTCAAACCCTTTATCATTTAAAATGAATGGAAGAAGTCATATTATCTTCACTCTAGGGTTTTGTGTTGAAAAGAAATTGAATTCCCAGAGATCAAAATGCAAAGTGAAAGTTTTGGGAAAGTCATTTTATTCCCTATCATTTAAATTTCGAAAGTTTCAAATTTCACTCAATTTCACTCAGCACATCAAACAGAAATCAAATATATCTATTTATTATAACATTCCAAAATTTAGAATTTTGGGATGTTACAAACCTACCACACTTAAAATGAATCTCGTCCTCGAGATTCGGAGAGGCTAGCAAGAAATAGGTTAGGGTTTGGGGGTCTCCTAACAAATCCATTGATCGGTATGGTCTAGTGTGCTACCACACTTAGAAACAAGATCACGGTTCTAACAAGAGCTCATATACTCCGCCCTTATGGTTGACAGGGTCGGTCTTCTCAAATCTTCGGCATAGTACCTTCTCTGGGTTCTTCCGGTAGTGGCATGACATTTGCCATCCATTCTTGGGTCCTTTCAGCTTGGCAAGGTTCCTCTGAGACTAGTTCTCCTTAGCTGACAGGTCTGGCGCCAATTCTATACAATATCGATATCTCATGGGGGTCATCAAACAATTTGTTGGGTCCCTGCAGAAAACGGGTCTGGGCTTCATCCTCATCGTATATCCTACGGTTGGCAATAGCATGCCGTGTACAAGTGAAAAATTTCTATACCGTTCTAAGGTTTAAACAAAATTTTGACATCGTCGTCTCTCTACTATAGTAAGTCACTCAGATTTACCATCCCGTATAACAGAGGCGAATAATAAGAGTAAGTCGGTATGGTGATCAATCCATCCGGCACCCAAATCATTACCTTGTATATGGTTTAGTGAATCTCGTATTCTAACACTCGGCCATCCTCACAAGCATTGCATAATTTTCTCTTGTCAACGAACTAAGTTTGGATAAATCCATTGATTCTGCAAGCCAAACAAAACATCTAACGTTTCTTCACAACCCTCGGGTTTAACGTAACCACCTATAAAATCGTATGTTGGCCAAGTCGTAAATTCTTCCAGGGGTTTTCCTTCAGCAAGAATGAGCTTGCTTTCTTGACAGGTCCTGGGGCCTGTGGGTTATGGCTCATCTCACCACTAGTAACACTTGGTCTCATTGTCGTGTTGCAACTGGACATTCTTCCATCATCCAACTTCATTGGCTCTCTTAAATCCATCCAATTTTGTTTGGTATCCCCTTTTCTCTGGGTACTAAACTGAGTGTCATTACTCACACTCATCCTTGGGTAGTCCTTTCCAAGTCGGACGTATATAACCACTAGCTAGTGTATTCGGGTAACGGTGTTGGATTCTACCACACTTAGAATGAATAACACTAGTTTCTTCAAAATCTTATTCCATGCATCATGTCTTCAATCATCACTATAGAGTAACAACTCGTAAAATCCAAAATCAACACCAGACTGCTAACTTCACCGATTCTCAACTTGCTACAGTCTACTGCATTTCCATTGCGTGCTTCAACTCCAATACTTAGCACAACACTCCTTCTTTTTGGTACAATCTATAGCAAAATGCACTGCTTTACTTCAGCAGATACACATAACTATAGACAAGTCTCGTGGTTCCCTTGTGATTATGTAGCCTCCTTAGGTCCTCGGCTAAAGGGTCCACGTCAGAACTTGTATATCCATAACTCAATCCTTGGGGTCACTATAGTTCCATACTCCAGCCTTACACCCTCTTAAAAATCCAATTGTACTTCTTTCCTTCATACTCTTGGGGTAAGCATCATAAATAAACTCCAACTTATTTGTGCAACTCTACTCCTTGGAGTAACACTTTCCTTTCTATTGGTCCAGGGTTCACTCAGTAAGGTTCAACTAAACAAAATGCACTGGTTCATCCAAAATCCATATTCTCTTCATATCAAATCTTGTATTACTACTTGAACCAGTATTCAACAATCCAGTTGCAAAGGTGCTTCACTACAAATGTTTCCATCCACCTAGTTGGGTATGGTCAAACATTACTCCCATCTTTATTCCTTTGTCCTAGCTAAGGATGCTTCAGTCCCAAGGGAATTGTGCAATGTGATTCTTAAAATCATCTATCTTTTGCTTCATCCTATTGGTAGTGTGCTTCATCTCCATCATCTCTGCCTGCACCTTACTCAGGCTTTCCTGGGTATAACGAAGTCTTGCCTCAAGTATTTCTCCAATCTGACATATGGCCTCCATAGTAGCTTCACGAACAGAATCGAAGAATGTTGTTCGCGGTACTCGGGAGATGAAAAAGTATTGACCCGTAGTCTTTGGGAAAACTCCTTTCACACGGTGGAGGTGTACCTCCACGTACCAAAGTTCAACTCCGTTCTCCATGAAGGGATAACCCTTATAAACTGCATCTCCTTCCAGGTGAATATGCTTCATCAAGTCCTTCAGGATCTTTGGGTAATCCTGGTCGCTAGTCAGGGTCATGACGGTTTCCGGCCTTTGAGAAAAGACTCGTAAAGGGTTGTCATTTGTGGGTATAAGACAAAATGGGTTCTTAGGACAACATACGAATATCCTTGGGTAAAACGGGGTCGTTTGTTCGAGAAAGGTTTGGGTCAGCTTCTCCATGGGTTCTAGGTTTTGGTCAGGGTGAGGGGCACTCACAATCATCCAACAACTCATAACAATGAGATTCCAAACATCTCAACTTCCATTGCTTCACGAACTATTACAATGTTATTTCCATACTCAACTCAACATTGTAATAAAGGTGTATTCCATATTAATCTACATGCTTCATTCCAATATGAAGATCTCAACTACTCAGATCAATCTTCCTCCGGTCTAGACCTTCTCTTGGCAAAAAGCTCTACTTCCTTGTAGCGTAAACTAATGTCGTAAGACAGATCTAAGGACTTCATGGTGGCTATCTTAGTTCACTGGGTTCTTGGCTTCCTGGTTGGGCAGTTGCTAGCATAATGACCTAAATCCTTGCACCGGTAACATGTGATGTGACTCAGGTCCTTTTCCGCAGAAATTGGGTTGTTCTGGGGACACATGCTCTTTCTCTTCTTCAACTTCTTCGTTCCTATCAATTCTTCTATCTTCTGTGGATCAAACTCCACTTCTTCTGTCGGGAAGTCTCCCAGATACTCTTGACTTTCCCTCGTGCATTGCTGTGAAAGATGTCCTTTCTCTCCACACGAGTAGCAAGTATGGGAGTAATATTTGTTTAGGCCTTCTCCATCAGGGTCGTCAATATCTTCCTCCATCGCGGATTCCCTTAAGGTTTCCTCGAGGACTTCTTTCATTGCTTCTTTCTTCTGCTGGACAGTTTGTTGCACCATGGGGTAAATGTGACACTGAGCAGGGTAGTGGGTAGTCCCTTCACACAAGAAACAAGTAATCTGCCTAGTTGGGCATTCTTCAGCTAGGTGACTTCCTTCACAATTTGGGCATTCATCCTTATGCTCCTCCTGGGTGTGTCCTATTTCTCCACAAATCCTGCAGGCACAACATTTCTTCTTCGGGTTGTCACCATGCTCTCGGATGAGACGGGATCCTAACAGAGTCTTCTTGAATTCCTTCCAACTTCTTGCTCCACTACATCCTTGTATGGCTTGATGCATCTTCCACCATGTTGCGGCACTTTTTGTAAAGTACTGAAGTGCGTATTGAACCTCATACTTCCTTTCAACTAAATTTTTACTGAAGTGGTCCTCCATGCTTTGTATCCATAGTTCTGCCTCCGGTTGGGTCATTGGTCCAGAGACTTCAAGTCTATCTTCAGTCATTTTCTATTAGGTCCAAGGGTTTTGGTATGAGATTCAGAAGAGATAGAGAGGGACACTCAATACAAACAATAGTTTTTAAAAGACGGGTTTTAGTTTGTGGCCGTCAGAAAACGTCAAACAAATGACGGCTCACAATCGTCGCATCTAACGTAAGTACATAACATGGGTTTTGGTCTTCTACAGGTCATCATCTCCTCAAAGTTGTCAACTCTTCAAACCTTCGGAGTATCCATTGTTGTAGCTTCAACACTTCCAAGGCATGGTGAAATCATCTTTACTCCGAAGTAGTCCAAATGATAAACGGTATTGTCTAACTATTTAAGGTCAAAGGGAAGATTTGACAAATCTCAAAAAAGAAGAGAGACAAGAATCTTTTTGAGAAGAAAGTTTTTGAGAAATCCTTTCCTATGGGCATTGCTAGTTTCTAGGGTCACGTCCTACAGTCAACATGTGCTCTGATACCATCTTGTAGCGACCACAGTCTGAATGGACCGAAGTCTCTGTGTTCTGTGTCATCCCTGGATCGGTATGCTGACACACACAGTACTCGAGGATTTATAACAGAGGTAAATCACATGTATTATGTAACATAAATACTATTACCTCAATCGATCATAGCGGAAGCAACAAAGGTTGTGGATTCCCATCTACACCAACGGCAAAGTTGAGTGTAGAAATCGTAACCCTAACGTATCACTTTCTCGTCGTAAGATAATCCTGCAACATGAGACGTTGCAGCCACAAAGGGTCAGTACATTGAATGTACTGGCAAATTCACACTGTAATGGTGATGATGAACAAAGCCTACAACTACATGCATATTTGGCTGGTGGAGGCTGTAAGGTTAAAGTTTTTGCGTAAAGCCAATTTTTCCCTACAACAAAGGAATGCATTTTATTTAACTACTTTGTTAAATTTAAATCATGAACAGTTGAGAATGGTACCCCCATCTCAATCCCAAATTAAAGTCATCATTAATCCAGCAAATTAAATTATAGAGTGATGAGATCAACAAATAATCCACTTCTAGATACTCAAAGATGTCCATAACCGGGGACACGGCTACTCATGAATAGTTTGTACACTCTGCAGAGGTTTGTGCATTTTCCCCACAAGACTCGATCGCCTCCGTTTGGTTTCTCGCACTGCATGGTGTTTGAGAAACAGATGACCGAGACACAGTCTTTCCGAAGAGGTCCCCTTAACCAGATAGATAGGCCGGTACACCTACAAACCCTCTACATCTGCTAGCCCATCATGGAAAGGTTTCCCACAACTTACTCAACTATGCCAGAGCCCATATTGGCATTTGGCTGCACACGGAAGTTTCTAGGCATGAAAATTTTATATGATCCCTTTGAGCCTGGGTGGCATTCCAATAGGACAATCACACGGAAACCCCGGGATTTCCTAGGACAACACTGCACATGGAAGTTTTCAGTAAGGTAATGTCTGCAAGTGTTGAAACTGTAAGTAGCGAGTTGTTTTATAGCAAGATAATTTGTAACGAGCAAGTAACGATAATAGTAACAAGTATGCAGAAAGATAGCCCAATCCTTTTGAGGTAAAGGACAAGCCAAAACGGTCTCTTATGATAAGCAAAGCGTTTTTGAGGGTACACGGGAATTTCATCTAGTCACTTTCATCATGTTGGTTTGATTTGTGATCGCTATTTTGATAATTTGATATGTGGGTGGACCGGTGCTTAGGTGTTGTTTTTACTTGAACAAACCTCCTACTTATGATTAATGCTCCTGCAAGCATCGGCAACTATGAGAAAAGTATTAAGAATAAATTCTAACCATAGCATTAAACCCTAGGATCCAATCGGTCCCTTAAAGAATAGTGCATAAACTGGGGTTTAAGTTTCTGTCACTCTCGCAACCCACCATCTAATTACTACTCCACAATGCATTCCCTTAGGCACAAATATGGTGAAGTGTCATGTAGTCGACGTTCACATGACACCACTAAGGGAATCACAACATACATACTATCAAAATATCGAACACATATCAAATTCACATGATTACTTGCAACATGATTTATCCCGTGACCTCAAGAACAAAGGTAACTACTCACAAGTGATGAACATGCTCAAGATCAGAGAGGTAATATATATCATAATGGATCTGAACATATAATCTTCCACCAAATAAACCATATAGTAATCAACACTACTAGTCACCCACAAGCACCAACCTATAGTTCCGGTAACAAGATTGAATGCAAGAGATGAACTAGGGTTTGAGATGGGATGGTGTTGTTGAAGATGTTGATGGAGATTTCCCTCCCCAAGATGGGAGAGTGGTTGGTGATGACGATAACGATGATTTCCCCCTACAGGAGGGAAGTTCCCCCGACTGAATCGCTCCGCCGGAGGGCAAAAGTGTTCCTGCCCAAGTTCCGCCTTGAGACGGCGGCGTTCTGTCCCGAAAACCTTCCCTTTATTTTTTCTAGGTCAAAGTCATTTATATACCAGAAGATGGGTACCGGAGGTGGGCCGAGGAGGCCACAACCCACCAGGGCGCACCAGGGGGGCTAGCGCGCCCAGGTGGGCTATGCCCACCTGGTGGACCCCTCTGGTGTTTATTGGATCCAGTATTTATTAATTAATCCATAAAAATTCTCCATGAAGTTTCAGCTTGTTTGGAGTTGTGCAGAATAGGTGGCCTGACGTAGCTTTTCCAGGTCTAGATTTCCAGCTGCCGGAATTCTCCCTCTTAGTGTGTTCCTTGCAAATTATGAGAGAAAAATCATTAGAATTACTCCAAAAAACATTATTATGGATAAAAATCTTATAAATAATAATAAGAAAACATGATGCGAAATGGATGTATCAAGGGCCATAAGTACGATCTACGTTAGGACATGAGTAAAAAAGTCGGACATGCTAGATCCATCTACAGATCAAGAGAATGTGCTCCCACATGGTACGACGGCTATCAAGCCAAGCACACCGGATACAACCAAGTTCGGAGTCAACACCGAACACAGATGTTGTCCGAACTACGTCACGAGGTTGCACGATACAGGGGCGCTGCGCACCCTTTGTGCTTTACCGATGAGGTGATGGATCACCAATTTCCGAAAGGGTTTAAACCCGTAAACATCGAGGCATATGACGGAATGACGGATCCCGCTGTATGGATTGAAGACTTTATTCTTCACATCCACATGGCTCATGGAGATGACCTCCATACCATCAAATACTTACCTTTAAAGCTGAAAGGGCCAGCTCGGCACTGGTTGAACAACCTCCCAGAGAACTCCATTGGAAGCTGGGAAGATTTAGAGGACGCTTTGCGGGCTAACTTTCAGGGGACTTATGTCCGCCCACCGGATGCTGATGATTTAAGTCACATAATCCAGCAACCCGGGGAGTCAGCCCGCAAGCTTTGGAATCGGTTCTTAACTAAAAAGAACCAAATCATCGAATGTAGGGATGCCGAAGCCTTAGCGGCATTCAAACACGGCGTCCGAGACAAATGGCTCGCAAGACACCTCGCCCAGGAGAAGCCGAAGACAATGGCAGCCCTTACTACACTTACGACCCGCTTTTGTGTAGGTGAAGACAGCTGGCTAGCTCTTAGAAGCAACAGTACCAGCGACCCTGGCACTTCTGAAGTCAAGGACAACAAAGGCAAGCCATGACGCAATAAGAACAAGCGTCGAAACAATGCCGGAGAAACAGATGACATGGCAGTAAATGCCGGATTTAGTGGCTCCAGGTCCGGTTAACGGAAGAAGCCGCTCAAAGGCAACTGAGACAGTCCATCCAGCTTGGACAAGATATTAAAGAGACCTTGCCATATTCATGGCACCCCTGATAAACCTGCAAACCGCACTAACAGAAATTGTTGGGTCTTCAAGCAGGCCGGCAAGTTAAATGCCGAACACAAGGGGAAAGGACCTCAAAGCAAGGACGAAGACGAGCCTCCCAACCGAACACTGGGGGGCATAAGAAATTTCCCCCTAAGGTGAAAACGATGAATATGATCTACGTCACCCATATCTCCAAGAGGGAGCGCAAGCGCGCACTTAGGGACGTTTACGCCATAGAGCCGGTCGCCCCCAAGTTCAACCCATGGTCGGCTTGTCCGGTCACCTTTGATCGCAGGGATCACCCAACTAGTATCCGTCATGGAGGTTCGGCAGCCCTAGTACCCGATCCTATGCCCGATGGATATCATCTTACTCGAGTCCTTATGGACTGTGGCAATAGTCTCAATTTGATATATCAATACACTATCCGCAAGATGGGGATAGACCCGTGAAGAATCAAGCCTAGCAACACTACCTTTAAAGAAGTAATACCCGATGTAGAGGCCTGCAGCACGGGCTCGTTAACACTGGAAGTGATATTCGGCTCTCCAGACAATTTTCGAAGCAAAGAGTTAATCTTCGACATTGCTCCCTTCTGAAGTGGCTACCATGCACTACTCGGAAGAACGGCCTTCGCCCGCTTTAATGCAGTTGATACGTCTCCGTCGTATCTATAATTTTTGATTGTTCCATGCCAATATCCAACAACTTTTACATACTCTTGGCAACTTTTTATACTATATTTGGGACTAACATATTGATCCAGTGCCCAGTGTTAGTTCTTGTTTGTTGCATGTTTTTTGTTTCGCAGAAAATCCATATTAAACGGAGTCCAAACGGGATAAAAACTTACGGGGATTTTTTTGGAATAAATGTGATTTTTGGGAAGAAAGAATCAACGCGAGACGATGCCCAAGGGGGCCACGAGGTAGGGGGGCGCCCCTGATCCTCGTGGCCACCCCATAAGGTAGTCGGTGCCCTACTTTCGCCGCAAGAAAGCTAATATCTGGATACAAATCGTGTTAAAATTTCAGCCCAATCGGAGTTACGGATCTCCGGGAATATAAGAAACGGTGAAAGGCCAGAATCTGGAAGGTAGAAACAAAGAGAGATAGAGAGACATATCCAATCTCGGAGGGGCTCTCGCCCCTCCCATGCCATGGAGACCAAGGACCAGAGGGAGAACCCTTCTCCCACCTAGGCAGAAGGCCAAGGAAGAAGGAGAAGGAGGGGGCTCTCTCCCCCTCGCTTCCGGTGGCGTCGGAGTGCCATCGGGGCAACGATCGTGCGACGGCGATCTACACCAACACCTCCGTCATCTTCACCAACATCTTCATCACCTTCCCCCATCTATCTATAGCGGTCCACTCTCCCGCAACCCGATGTACCCTCTACTTGAACATGGTGCTTCATGCTTCATATTATTATCCAATGATATGTTGCCATCCTACGATGTCTGAGTAGATTTTCGTTGTCCTATCGGTAGTTGGTGAATTGCTATGATTGGTTTAATTTGCTTGTGGTTATGTTGTTGTCCTTTGGTTCCCCTCATATGAGCGCGTGCGTGGATCACACCATAGGGTTAGTTGTATGTTGATAGGACTATGTATTGGAGGGCAAGAGTGACAGAAGCTTCAACCTAGCATAGAAATTGATGCATACGGGATTGAAGGGGGGACAATATATCTTAATGGTGTGGTTGGGTTTTACCTTAATGAAACGTTAGTAGTTGCGGATGCTTGCTAATAGTCCAATCATAAGTGCATAGAATTCCAAGTCAGGGGTGACATGCTAGCAGTGGCCTCTCCCACATAAAACTTGCTATCGGTCTAGTAACGTAGTCAATTGCTTAGGGTCAATTTTGCAACTCCTACCACCACTTTTCCACACTCGCTATACTAACTTTATTGCTTCTCTATCAAAACAGCCCCTAGTTCTTATTTACATGCTCTTTATATTCTTGCAAACCTATCCCATTACATCTACAAAGTACTTCTAGTTTCATACTTAGTTCTTATTTACATGCTCTTTATATTCTTGCAAACCTATCCCATTACATCTACAAAGTACTTCTAGTTTCATACTTGTTCTAGGTAAAGCGAATGTCAAGCGGGCGTAGAGTTGTATTGGTGGTCGATAGAACTTGAGGGAATATTTTTTCTACCTTTAGCTCCTCGTTGGGTTCGACACTCTTACTTATCAAAAACTTTTGCGATCCCCTATACTTGTGGGTTATCAGCAGTCCTGCACTATGCTTATTTGAAGCTTAAAATTCCTAGACCGCGTGGTGCCGTCACGGTCAATGGAAACATGGAGCACTCCCTCCGTACAGAGGAGGATATTGTAGCCCTCGCAGCCAAGGTTCAAGGCGGCTTATTCAAGCCGAATAATTCATCGGTCGTCAAGACCAGAGACACTGCTAAATGTGTCCGGCCTTCATTACAATGCGACAGCTCAGGAGAACTTGAGCTTGATTAGCAGTTACGCCTCCGCCGACTGCCTTACAAGGTGGCAGCATATGTACCTCGTCTACACAACTACGCCCTTAAAATACCTTGGGTAGCGCCAGGGGCACGCTGCGGAAAAACAATCCATAGTTCGGTTTGACCCTATTCAGACTCTAAAACATATTATCTATGGTTGTGTAGGGAATTCTTTTCCAGATTTCCTCTTCCAGAAACGGCGCAGACGTGCAGCAGGGCCTCATCGAGATCTTTAAATCGTTAATTTTAGGCTCTATGTAAACCTTTGCCTTCATTATTATTCTTCTTTTTTGGCATGTAAAATGTCCAAAATTCTATTGGCATTATCTGTAACCACATGGCTCGCCATATTAATCAGGGTATAAAAGAAGCAGTTTGGTTCCAATTTGTTTGGAGTTTATTTTACATTACCATCTGTGTTCTCTCCCTACCTCAGATTGCCACATGTGCCTCAATCCATATTTAATACTAGGGGTTGTATTCGGCCTAGCACATTTCAAAGTCCGAACACCTATAGGGAACTATTCAGCGTCCCGGATATTGCATTATATGCATCGGCTCTGAATCATGTCTTGGATCTATAGTTGGTTTTGCCCGGCTCCTGTGCTTACCACCTTACATTCTGCATTGTTCGGCTAAGGTAGTAAAGGGAGAACTACTGCGATTGTATTTCTGGTTGATCTGGTCAAGTACCTCAGTAGATAAAGCCGAAAACTTACTGTCATGATAACCGAGAGCTGGTCGGTGATTCGGCGACTTAGTGTTACATTGCGATCGTTAGCGATCTACCCCGTGTTATACGAGGGGTTGGTCTTCGCCCAGTCGCGTAAAGTAGGCACCGTAACCCGGATAGCCACACACGCACCAGGGGCTCATACTTAGCCCCACAAGTCAAGCTCCTATGGCTAAGTGAAAGCAATAAAGCCGTATAGTCTGATTGCATGGTTCGCTCCGCAGACACCTCCTTTATGGACCAAGATGTTCGGTAAAGAGTGATTACATGCAATACTGAACACCCCTGTTGTCGGTGTACTAGAGTAGGGGTACCCTGAGTACCCCGAACTTGTGCACGGGCAGTCGCAGCGTCCCGCGGCAAGGCTTGTCACGTGACCGCCAAGACCTCTCGTGGTTCCTTTGGAGCCATTCAAGAACAAAGTATCCAAGCCAAGGAGACAAGGCCCCGGCAAGAGGAGCTTGCCGAGAAGGCCGCTCAAGGCACAAAACCACTCAAGGCGCAAGACCCCGGCAAGAGGAGCTTGCCGGGGAGGCCAACCAAGGCATCTCAAGGAACTTGCCGCGACGCGCCACGCGTCCCGGCAAGGCCCGGTGAGCGACAAGCTCCCGGAAGCGACAAGATAGCGACCGCGGCAAGGCGCTTGCCACGGCAAGTTTCCACTCAGTACCCGCGCTCCAGCACCTCCATCCACGCGTCGCTCTGGGATCCTCCTAGGCGTACGTGGCGGAAGGCTGTGCAGCCAGGGGTACACGGTGTCAAGCGACGATGACAAGGCTACCGTCATGGCGGACGCTGGCGCCCCTGGCGGTCACTTTTTTGCACTGTTTGGGCGACGGCGACGGGCATTTAATGCCCTTGTCCCCTGCCGTCAGGGTTAGGTATGGAACACTGTACAAACACTGTACAAACACTGTACCAACTACCACCCTTTTTACACTTTTACCCTCATCTGCGTTGCCACCTGTCGGTGACCCCTTGAGCCTATAAAAGGAGGCCCATGCGCAACGTAGAAGGGGGTTAGACAATCGATCATTTTCACGCTCAATCTTGCTAGCCGCTGGAGTGTACTGTAGCTCCCTGCGCTCTCGAACCAAGAACTCAATACAACCACCAAAGCAGGAGTAGGGTTTTACGCATCCGTGCGGCCCGAACCTGGGTAAACTGCTCGTGTGCTCGCCTCGATCCGCTCTTTGTGCTACCTCCGCCCCCTGCCGTACCGAGAAGGGGCTCCGGTCCCATAGGTGTTCGTGGGTGGATCAGTTTCCCCGACATCTTTGGCGCGCCAGGTAGGGGTGCGTCGAGGTTGTGTGAACCCGATCCGGCGTCACATGGGCTAGATCTTCATCATCTCCATCAACATGCCGCCGAAGAAGAAGGCTTCGGAGGCAGCTGGTCCGTCCGCGTCGATCCCACCACCGCCGAAGCCAACGGCTGGTGGGGTAGACGCCGGCGGAAGAACGGACGTCGACGAGGGAGCTCACGGTGCCGCAAGGTCCAAGGACAAGGCTGCGCTGCCCATAGGCGGCATGGCCGGCTCCCAGGACGACCGGGCGCACTCCAAGACCTCAGCGTCCGTACATGCACCGCGCCCCTCTCAGTAGGTGTGGGACCGGCAGCGTCGTGGTACTCAAGGTACCATACGCTTGCTGGGCCAGGGTCAAGCTGGCGGAACTCGGGACGCTCAAGACCAGCATGCACGCCAACATGCCGGCACGAGCAAGGCACGGTCTCCTGGACGGGATGCTGCTCCTTCTAACACGGTTAGAAGTCCGAGCATATCCCGCTCCTCACACCGCTCGCCACCGCTACTCGCCACTCCAGCAGAAGCTCTAGCACGAGCTCAACTGCTCCTAGATTTCCCTCCAGCGGCAGATAAGGCCGACGACTGGAGGGCCACCATTCAGAGTCTCATCGCCTTCGCCAACGGCGACACTCCGCAGCAGCCGAGCACGTCACGGCCGCGGCAAGTCAGCCAGGCGCGAGCCGATGGCGACAAGACCGGTGGGGGTGCAACCACCGTGCACTCTCCGCCCCGAAGGCCAAGATCGACGACTCGCCGGGTCAACCTCGACAGCGACTCCACCGCGTCGTCGGATCCGCGAGCTCGTCGCGATCAGCGCCAAGTTCTTCAAGATCGCCGACAAGAACACGCTCGTACTCGCATCGAGCGCCGAAGAGAAGCGCGGCGTCAGTCAGACCAGCGCGCTGGGCCCACTGTCGACATCCAAGCGCCAGGGGGACCAGGCGACTTGCCGTACGCGGTAGGTTGTCCTGCGTTCACTCGTGAGCTGCGGCAAGTCTAGTGGCCCAGCATGAAAAATTTCAAGCCAGACGTGCCGGAGAAGTACGACGGCAAGATGCACCCATCGGAGTTCCTTAGCATCTACACCATCGCGATGCAAGCTGCTGGGGGGCGAGACGGGAAGATCCTTGCAAACTACATCCCGCTAGTGCTCAAGCCCAACATCAGATCCTGGCTCATGCACTTGCCGGACAACTCCATTTCTTCTTGGGCAGACCTGTGCCATCAGTTTGTCGGCGCCTTTACAGGCGGCCACAAACCTCATGGCCAGGAGAGTGACCTTCACCTACTCGCCCAGAAGGAAGGAGAGCCCCTGCGCAAGTTTATCCAGAGATTCAGCCGTGTGCAACACAACATCCCGGGCGTCCACCCTGCCGCGGTTATTAGCGCGTTCCATCAGAACGTGCGTAACCGCAGGATGAGGGAGGAGATGGCGATGTGCAAGATCAGTGACGTCAGCGAGCTGTACGCCCTGGCCGACAAGTGTGCACGTGCTGAAGAAGGGAGGAAACTCCCCGAAGAGGATACAGGAGCAGGGTATCTGACAGTGAGGATGCCGCCCCGACAAAGAAAAGCCGGCAGCGGAACAACATGAAGAAGAAGAACAAATAGGTGCTGGTCGTTGAGCAGTCCGGCAAGGAAGGTGGCGCCAAGAAAGCCCAAGTTGGTAGCTCCGGCAAGGAAATTGCCGCATGCACCAACTGCCAGGCTGTGGCGGCCGCCGACAAGCAGGACGGCACCGACAAGCAGTATTGCAAGATCCACCGCACCAAGGGCCACGACCTCCAGAACTGCAAGAGAGTCGAGCAGCTTGTCGAGCAGCAGAAAGCTGAGTACGAGCGGCACGACAAGGAGAAGGCCCAAGGAGGTGATGGAGGATCCGGCAAGAAGCGGCCATTCAACGGCCGGGGAGGACGCCGCGGCAAGGCCAAGTAGCGGCAAGGAGACAGACCTCCCCGCGGCCGCGACAAAGATGAAGATGACGACAACGACGAAGACATGGACGATGCGGAGAACAGCGAGCAGGAGTTCCAGAAAGCCACAGAAGTTTTGTGCGTTGACGGAGGTGCTTCTCTGCATACTTCACACCGCCAACTCAAGCAGTGGGTGCGGGAAGTTAATGCGGCAGAACCACCTGTCGAATCGTGCAAGCTTCTGAAGTGGTCCAGCACGCCTATCATCTTTGATATTGAGGACCACCCTGATCGCACAACTACGGTCGGGTGCTTGCCGATGTTGGTTTCACCAACTATCTGCAACCTCAAGGTCACCAAGATGTTAGTTGACGGCGGGGCCGGCTTGAACTTGATCTCCTCCGCTGTGGTCCGGAAACTCCAGATCCCTAACAGCGAGCTCGAAGAGACCGACACGTTCCAAGGAATCAACCCGGGAAGGAGCAAGCCGAAGGGGAAGATCACGCTGCCAGTGACATTTGGCGGCGAGCTGAACTTCAGGACTGAGAGGGTCACGTTTGACGTTGCCGATTTCGCATTGCCTTACAATGGGATACTCGGCAGTCCAGCACTCGCCAAGTTCATGGCAGCCTCTCACTACGCCTACAATATGCTAAAGATGCCCGGCCCGATAAGCGTCATCTCTGTCCCTGGCGACAAGAAGGATGCGCTCATCTACGCCGACAAGATCTACCGGGAAGCAGCAGCCGCAACAGATAGCAAGTCACTTGCCGCTGAAGCTCCCGGAGGGAAGAAGACCAAGTCCGGCAAGAGCTCTGATGCCCACTCCGGCAAACGCACCTCTTCGGAGTGCTGCGCTGTCATCGAGGATGCACCATCGAGCTCCACCGGCAAGTGTAAGAAGACGATGGCAGCTCCGCCAGAAACCAAGAAGGTGTCCGCCAAGGAGGACGGCACTGGTGGTACTTTCACCATCAGTGCCATGCTTGACCCTAAATAGAAAAGCGCACCCGTTGCTTTCCTGCGGGCGAACGTCGACGTGTTTGCGTGGCAACCGTCTGACATCCCCGGTGTTCCCAGGAAAGTGATTGAGCACAAGCTTGCCGTTTTTCCTCACGCGCGGCCCGTCAAGCAGAAAGTCAGGAAACAAGCAGTGGAGCGCCAAGAGTTCATAGCAGAAGAAATCAAGAAGTTGGAAGCAGCAGGCCTTGTCAGAGGTGTGCTCCATCCTACGTGGTTGGCCAATCCTGTTGTCGTGCGTAAGGCAAACGGGAAATGGAGGCTTTGTATCGACTTCACCGATGTGAATAAAGCTTGTCCCAAAGACCCATTTCCCTTGCCGCGCATTGACCAGATTGTTGACTCCACCGCTGGATGTGATTTTCTTTCATTTCTTGACGCATACTCAGGGTACCATCAAGTCTTCATGGCAGAAGAGGATGAAGAGAAGACCGCATTCATTACTCCATGTGGCACGTACTGTTTCATACGCATGCCCTTCAGATTGAAGAATGCTGGTTCAACATTTGCAAGAGTTGTCTATACCGCTTTTGAGCCACAAATACACAGAAATGTGGAAGCCTACATGGATGACATAGTGGTCAAGAGCAAGGACAGGGCAACTCTAATCCAAGATTTAGACGAAACCTTTGGAAATCTGCGCAAGATCCAACTCAAGCTCAACCCCGAGAAGTGCGTGTTTGGAGTCATTTCTCGACAAAGATGGATCTGCGCAGATGCAAGAGGAGATACGGAAGAAGATGGTACATCGCCCAGTTTACTTTGTCAGCTCCCTTCTCCAGGGGGCTAGGTCAAGGTACTCTGGTGTGCAGAAACTGCTTTTCGGCCTTCTCATGGCCTCGAGAAAGCTGCGCCATTACTTCCAAGCACATGAGATCACAGTTGTCACTCGCTTTCCGCTGAAGAGGATACTGCAGAATCCGGAAGCGACAGGCAGGATCGTCGAGTGGGCACTGGAACTGTCAAGCTTTGGCCTCAAGTTTGAAAGCACTTCAACCATCCAGAGCAGAGCATTGGCAGAGTTCATAGCAGAGTGGACGCCGACACCAGATGAAGAAATCCCAGAGACAAGCATCCCCGTCAAAGAAGCAAGCAAAGAGTGGCTGATGTACTTTGATGGTGCCTTCTCGCTGCAAGGCGCCGGTGCTGGTGTGCTGCTTGTCGCACCCACCGGAGAGCACCTCAAGTACGTGGTCCAGATGCACTTTCCCAAGGAGCAAGCAACAAACAATACTGCAGAGTATGAGGGTTTGCTTGCCGGTCTCAGGATCGCGGCAGACCTTGGGATTAAGAAGCTCATTGTCAGGGGTGACTCGCAGCTTGTCGTCCGCCAAGTGAACAAGAATTACCAGAGCCCGTTGATGGAAGCTTACGTCGACGAGGTGAGGAAGCTTGAAGAGCACTTTGACGGCCTACATATGGAGCACGTCCCAAGAGCTCAGAACGACATCGCCGATGGCCTGTCAAAGTGCGCCGCACTTAAGCTACCTGTGGAACCAGGCATCTTTGTGCTCAAGCTGACTCAACCATTCGTAACACCATCAACTGGACAAAGCAAGAAGAGGAAGTTGATTTCTGGTGACTATTTTCCGGCAGAGCTTCCCGAAGCCGCCGCCAAGAAGGTCCCCAAGATCAACGCCAAGAGTGCTGAGGAGCAATCTGCTCCGGCAAGCCCCAGGGTTTGTTCCGTTGAAGCAGAGGCTCCCGACAAGTTTTGCTCCGGCAAGCTTGCCGGGGAACATCAAACTCCGGCTGAGATGCAGTTTCTCGCCGTAGAAGCGGATGTTCCCGCAGCAGCAGATGTGCCTTTAGTCCTTGTTGTCGAGCCACAAGCTCCAGCATGGGCGCAGCAGATTGTCCGTTTCCTTCAGACAGGAGAACTTCCCGAAGAGCAAGAAGAAGCAGAAAGAGTAGCCCGGCAGTCAAGTATGTACCAGTTTGTCGGCAACACACCGTACAGAAGAAGACTCAACGGTGTGAAATTGAAGTGTATTCCCCGGGAAGATGGACAAAAGCTGTTGGCAGAGATACATGGAGGCATATGTGGTCACCACATTGGCGCAAGAGCACTTGTCGGCAAAGCATTCCGACAAGGTTTCTTTTGGCCAGAAGCCCTCCAGGATGCAACTGCACAAGTAACCAAGTGTGAAGCGTGCCAGTTCCATTCCAAGCAGATACATCAGCCAGCTCAAGCTCTCCAGACGATCCCTTTATCCTGGCCATTTTCGGTCTGGGGGATCGACATCCTCGGCCCCTTTCCCCGCGCAGCCGGGGGCTTTGAGTACTTGTACGTTGCAATCGACAAGTTCACAAAGTGGCCGGAAGTGGAACCAGTGAGGAAGGTGACAGCACAGTCAGCAGTCAAGTTCTTCAGGTCGATTGTTTGCCGCTTCGGGATCCCTAACAGGATCATTACCGACAACAGTACACAATTCACGAGCCGCACCGTCATGCAGTACGTCCAAGATCTTGGCGCCAAGGTCTGCTTCGCTTCTGTTGCTCACCCGAGAAGCAACGGTCAAGCGGAGAGGGCAAACGCTGAAGTGCTGCGTGGACTCAAGACCAGAACTTTCGACAGGCTGCACAAGTGCGGAAGAAACTGGATCGAGGAGCTGCCGGTGGTTCTTTGGTCGATCAGGACGACGCCAAATCGAGCCACTGGACAGACACCTTTTGCTCTAGTCTATGGATCAGAAGCAGTTCTCCCCACGGAACTCGTATACGGGTCACCTTGAGTGCTCGCTTATGATGAGCTCGAGCAAGAGCAGCTGCGACAAGATGACGCGCTGCTCCTTGAGGAAGACCGTCTTCAGGCTGCTGTACGAGCTGCTCGCTACCAGCAAGCTTTGCGCCGCTACCATAGCCGCAAAGTTAATGCCAGAAGTCTCGAGGAAGGCGACCTTGTTCTTCAGCGCGTTCAGTCCGCCAAGAATTCCAACAAGTTGACGCCGAAGTGGGAAGGCCCTTATCGGGTGAAACGAGTCACAAGGCCTGGCGCTGTCCGCCTTGAGACCGAGGATGGCTTTCCGGTGAGCAATTCCTGGAACATCGAACATCTTCGTAAGTTTTACCCGTAAGGCACGGTTGCCGTGATCCGCTCCGGCAACCACCTTTTGTACAAGTCTTGCCGCTGTTGCATGTAATCCTTTGTACAAAGCCGGGCGCAGACCCCGTGCATCAGTAAAGCTTATGTGCTCGGCACATCTTGTCAATTTCATGCTTTTTATATTTTGCATGTATTATCTGACACATTGTGCAGCACCGAACCCCGGTAAGCAATAACGAGCCCAAAGGCTCCATATCTATATTTTCTCTTCTTTCTTTTTTCTCAAGGAAAGGGAAGTTCCCTCGCACACAAGTTTGCCGGGGGGAGGAGAAGATGATGGTATGGACCAAGTGTCGTTCAAGAAAGTTTCGCTTTGCCGGGAAGCAAACAACACGAAAGCTAAGTTGCCAGAGTTTGAGCAATCAGACTTTTAATTTTTTTTTAAGTTATCTTCCTTGAACGACCTCACTTTGTATGGAAAACCTGTGCGCGGAGGAACCGACTCGTGGCTAGTTGCGCCCTTACTTTGTTTCGAGTCCGCTCAACAGCTTAAGTGTGCTGCGACTAGTGTCGCGCCTTTACTTTGTTTCCGAGCCCGCTCAACAACTTAAGTGTGCTGCAACTGGTTGCGACAAGGTTTCCTGTCGGCAACGGCATCACCAGCAGGTTGCTGAAGTTCCGCACTCAGCGCTCGCGGCAAAGGTGCCTACGCCGACAAGTTCCCTAAAAGCGTAGGGCAAAAACATACAAAGCAAGGGAGTCAAGTAAAGGAAATAACATTGCATTCAGTACCCAAAATAGAGTTATACTACAAGATAACTTGTCGCAGCTCTAACAGATTGTTTTCCTAACATGATAAGCAGCGACAAGGAAAGAAGAAAATGGGCAAGCTTAGTCCGCGCGGTCGTCCTCGACGCTCTTAATCCCGCCCACCTTGTCCACAATGGGTGCGACAAGGGCCTTGAGCACGTCCAGATCGGCGTCCGACGGCAAGCTCCTGAGGACGTTGGTGAGGTTGAGGCCCAGATTGCGGAAGGCCACCTTCATCAACACCTTCTGCAGGGCTCCCGCGCAGAGCCTGCGCGACTCGTCTACCAGCTGCTTCGGGATCTTCTCCCGGAGTTGCTAGAGGGCCGCCGCCACGCCCTTGAAGAATAAAGTAAGATTGGCGCTGGGGTGGAGGTTCTCATCGGTGGAGTACCCGAGATACTCCGCCCCCAGCTGCTCCAACTCCTTGTTGATGTCTGCGGCGGCGTTGACGAGACCTTCCGTCCAGTGCTCGACGGTCTGCCTAAAGTTGTTCTGGGTGGTGGCAGCACTCGCTAGCAACGCCTTCTCGGCCCTGATCTCCTCCTTCAGGGTCGCCTCCCGCTCCTTGGCGCCGTCCAGCGTCTTGGTCAGGGTGGTCAGCTTCAGTTCGAGATCCGCGTTGGAGTCCTTGGCGGCGGCGAGCTCCTTGCCCTTCTCGGAGAGGCGGACCTGCAGCTCGGAGTGGCTGTGGGCGTCCTTCTCCCGCTCGAACTTGAGCGCGGCGATTTCTTCGCCTCTCGCCTTGAGGTCGGCCTCGAGCTGCGCCACCTTCACCTCCAGTTCCTTCTTGGCGGTCTCAGCAGCTGCGGCGGCGTCCTTTGCTTCCTGGAGGGCCCCGCCAAGTGATTGTTCGCGCGCGGCAAGATCCTCCTCGTGGCTATCGAGGTTGATCTTCCGCTGCGCCAGCTCGCCTTCACGCGCAGATAGCCTCTCAGCGGCAAGCCGCTGCTGCTCTTCAACCTCGGCCTTCTCGAGGAAGAAGGCTGTCTGCTCTTCGGCAAGCTGCTCCCGCTCCTCCGCCAAGGACCGGAGAGCTGCTTGGTGAAGACCCCGGAGCTCCTCTGCGCTTTTCTCCATATCGACTCCCGCCTTGGCGGCCAACGCTTCGCGGGACTCCAGCTTGGCCTGCCGGGCACGGTAAAGCGACAGCAGCCTGCACAGCAGCCGCTCCTCCTCAGGCTCGCTGCTGCTGCTCGGCGCTTCGACAAGCTTCAGCCCGGCGGAGGCAAGCACCTCTCCGTCGAAGACCTCTCCCTCGACCGGCGCCCTGGACATGGACGCCCAGGGGAGCTTGATGAAGACGTCGTCGCCGGCCTTTAAGTAGGTGCCTGGCTCGGGCTCGTCGGGGCTGGGGGCTGCGGCAGCGGCGGAGGGCTCGGCGGCCGGTGTAGCGCCTGGCGCTCCTGCGGCCTTAGGGCCGTCAGTGCGATCGTCAGCCCCTTCGCCGGCTGCTGCGGCGGCAGCCTTGGTGGCCTCTGCGCCGGCGGAATCATCTGCACCGACCGTCTCTTCGATGACGGCGGCGTCGTCAGCAACAACCTTCGTCTCCATCGGTTCAGCAATGGATGGATCTGACAGCCGGAAAAGAAAAATAAGTCAAGCAAATATCCAAAAAAGAAGAATCAAAAGAAGAAAAGCCCAAGGGAAGTTTGAAGCAAAGGGATTACCTGCGCGGGCCGGCTCCTCGGTGAGGTTCCTTGCCGGGGAACTCTCCGTCGGCGGCGTAGTTGTAGCTCCCGCCGGCGGAGGGCCACTGGTGCTATCCCTCGCCGGAGAACTCGCCCTTGGCGGAGTATTCGCCCTTGGCGGAGAATCCGTCCTTGGCGGAGGACTCTCCCTTGCCGGAGAGCTTCCCCTTGGCGGTGTGGTCGAAGCGTGCGGCACGTCGGGGGCGGTCTCCTGGCGCTCCTGGTGCTGCTGCTCTGCTCCTACACGAATCAACGAACAAGACGTCAGTAAAGAAGAAGCTCCCATGCGCGCCTAACAGCAGAAGATGAACCACACTTACGCTGGGGGCTGCGCTGGGGGCTGCTCTGAAGATCAGTTACCGGGTCCGGCAAGATTGTCTCAGGCGCACCCCCTTCTGTCGCGACGGGCTCGTCCTCGATGACAATCACCGGGACCTTGGCTCTCTTTGCCGCCCTCTAGGCCAGAGTTCTGAAAAGGAACAGGTTCAGAGTGAGGCGAAAGAGATACAAGACAAGAAACAGCAAAAAATCGAAGAAATACAAGATCAACAAAGTCTTACTCTTCTTCTTCCTCGTCGGAGCTGAGCGCAGAGAAGTCGAAGTCTGGCTCACGCGCCCCAGCACGAGGAGGCGGAGGAGTAGGCTCCCTTGGCCGCTTGACGGGAGCAGGGGCGGTTGTCTGAGACGACCCCGCTCCGGCTGCCGCCGAGGCGTGGGGAGCGACAGGGGCAGAAGCAGTGGTCCAAGAAGATCCCGCTCCAGCCGTTGCAGAAGCGCGAGGTGCTCCCGCGGCAGCCTTGCTTGCCGCGGTGGCGCGTGTCGCGCGGCGCGGCGGCTGTTGACCCATCTTCCGCTCCGTCGCGTCCCCGGCCTTGCGGAGACGCCTTCTTGGTGGAGCTGGAGGCTCTGCTGGTGGTGGCGAGTTGCCTGAAGACGAGGAGGAAGAGGAGTCGATCTCCAGCGAGCCGCTCGTGTTCTCGGCGGGCCCGCTCGACCCGACGCCCTGCTCGGCGAGCTCGCTTGTCTCGGCGTCTTGCCCGGCAAGCTTCCCCGCGTTGAGAAACTCTTCTCGCTCGGCAAGGCTGGCCACCTCCGCTGCCTCCATCTCCTCCACGGTGTATCCGAACTCTCCCGCGGCCGTGGCTGCCGCCGCCTCTTCCATCCTGGTGGCGATGTACGCCACCTCCCGGTCAGTGGTGTCGCGGGTGAGGCCTTTCTTCTCGTCGGAGCAGATCGGCGTTTCCTCCAAGTTGTCGAAGAACTCCTGCACGGCCTCGTCGGCAGACTCTTGCCAAGTTGGATCGATCCCGTGCGAGTCGCACAGCGGCATCATTGCGCGGATGTGGCTGAGCGCGGAGCTGTTGCACAGCGGAACGACGCCTTGCGGCAACCTGAATACCTCGGGATGATCGGGGTCATACTTGAACAGCTCCTGCAGCATCGCGTTGAGCTCCAGGACGGTAAAGTTGTAATTGAGGCCCGGGCGCAGCCTCATGATATCTGCCGCGTTCTCGAACTCCCAGGCGGGCCTCTTCCTCTCCTGCAGGGGGGCGATGCGGCGGCGGAGAAAGTATGCGCCAACTGCGCCTACAATCAGCCCGGCAAGCCTAAGGCGAAGGATCCGGGCAATGGCAATCTTCAATCTACTGTCTTCCGGGGCCAAGTCGCTCCAGTCGTTGCCGCGTACTACTGGGGCTTGGCGCCGGGCGGTGAATGGCTGCGGGTTCTCCTCTATGATCCAACACCAATTGGCCCTCCACTCCAACCATTTGCTGCAGAGCTCTCCCTCCAGATAAGCCTCCTTCTTGTGGGCCCTCGAGATCCAAGAAACTCCGCCGGACAGAGGCTCTCCTCTCTCTACTCGGGGCATGAAGTAGTGGCGGAAAAGGGCTACGTTTGGGAAGACTCCGACAAAGTTCTCGCAGAGGTGTGCGAAAACGGCCATGGTCAGAATGGCGTTGGGGGTAAAGTCAAGGAGGTGGAACCCGTAGGTGTTCATGATGTCACAGAAAAATTCAGAGAAGGGCGGGCAGAGCCCGCAGTAGAAGAACAAGGCGAAGAACGCGTATCCGGTCGGATACATCTCGCAAGCTCCGGCTGGGAATACCTTGGTGCGCGGATGTGCCCGCGTCTCCCTCGACTAGAAGAGTTAGTATTCCTCCCTCAGCTTCTTCGCGGCAAGCTTGGGGGGAAGACGGCCCGCTCCTTTCGCATCGCTGCGAGCCGCAGCGCCTCGGCCGACTTCGCGGTCTTCCCCTTCTCGCCTTTCAGAGCCATGGCGGAAGCGGCGAAAGAGGTCGACGGCGCTGGTGGTGCTGGTGGCGACAGGGGGCGGAGCGCTGCTCTCTTTCGGCCTTCGGGAAGGAGGGGAGCGGCGGAGGTTTTTGAGGATTGAAGCAGCAACGGGCGAATAGACGTACTGCCCTTGTTTCCCCTGCTTATAAGGGGGGAAGGGCCGGACGTTCCGCATTTCCGATTAAGAAACCGCCCACGATCTCTCCCACGATGCCGCAATCAACGCGTGTCGTTCGGGGAGAGCGCGGTGGATACGGATAAAGATTCGGCATGAACCAGGCCGCGCGTGCTCGTGCACTGTTTTGGGCCTGGCCCAACAGCGCTCGGCACCGTGTATGGCCCAGGCCCGGGGGCTCCTGTCGGTGTACTAGAGTAGGGGTACCCTTAGTACCCCGAACTTGTGCACAGGCAGTCGCAGCGTCCCGCGGCAAGGCTTGCCAGGTGACCGCCAAGACCTCTCGTGGTTCCTTTGGAGCCATTCAAGAACAAAGTATCCAAACCAAGGAGACAAGGCCCCGGCAAGAGGAGCTTGCCGGGAAGGCCGCTCAAGGCACAAAACCACTCAAGGCGCAAGACCCCGGCAAGAGGAGCTTGCCGGGGAGGCCAACCAAGGCATCAAAAGGAACTTGCCGCGATGCGCCACGTGTCCCGGCAAGGCCCGGTGAGCGACAAGCTCCCGGAAGCGACAAGATAGCGACCGCGGCAAGGCGCTTGCCACGGAAAGTTTCCACTCAGTACCCGCGCTCCAGCACCTCCATCCACGCGTTGCTCTGGGATCCTCCCAGGCGTACGTGGCGGAAGGCTGTGCAGCCAGGGGTACACGGTGTCAAGCGGCGATGACAAGGCTACCGTCGTGGCGGACGATGGCGCCCCTGACGGTCACTTTTTTTTGCACTGTTTTGGCGACGGCGACGGGCATTTAATGCCCTTGTCCCCTGCCGTCAGGGTTAGGTATGGAACACTGTACAAACATTGTACAAACACTGTACCAACTACCACCCTTTTTACACTTTTACCCTCATCTGCGTTGCCACCTGTCGGTGACCCCTTGAGCCTATAAAAGGAGGCCCATGCGCAACGTAGAAGGGGGTTAGACAATCGATCATTTTCACGCTCGGTCTTGCTAGCCGCTGGAGTGTACTGTAGCTCCCTGCGCTCCCGAAGCAAGAACTCAATACAACCACCAAAGCAGGAGTAGGGTTTTACGCATCCGTGCGGCCCGAACCTGGGTAAACTGCTCGTGTGCTCGCCTCGATCCGCTCTTTGTGCTACCTCCGCCCCCCGTCGTACCGAGAAGGGGCTCCGGTCCCATAGGTGTTCGTGGGTGGATCAGTTTCCCCGACACCTGTAGTATCTTGATATGTCTCCGTCGTATATACTTTTCCAAACTCTTTTGCCCTTGTTTTGGACTCTAATTTGCATGATTTCTGTGGAACTAACCCGGACTGATGTTGTTTTCAGCATAATTGCCTTGGTGTTATTTATGTGCAGAAATAAAAGTTCTCGGAATGACCTAAAACTTCACAGAGATTATTTTCAGAATATATAAAAAATACTAATAGAAAGAATCACCGGAGGGGGCCCACACCCTGGCCACAAGGGTGGGGGCACCCCCCTAGGGCGCGCCCCTGTCCTTGTGGGCCCCCTGGACCTCCTCCCACGCCAACTCCAACTCTATATAGTCTCTTTCCGAGAGAAAAAAATCAGAGAGAAGATCCCATCGCGTTTTACGATATGAAGCCGCCGCCACCTCCCGTTCTTCATTGGGAGACCTAATCTGTAGTTAGGGATGGCAATTTTATCCATGGATCCGGATACCCGTGGATACCCGACCCGGTTGGGCAAGGGTACGGACCGCATTTCTGCCCATGGGTCCATGGATATGGATATCCATGAATAGCCGGGTTGGGCACGGTTATAATTTGTGCTCCATGGATATCCAATGGATACCCATATGAGCCCATATGCCAGTCACAGTAGACTAACCAAACCCCAAGTCATCCGCAGAATCAACCACTGAAACGTCACACCATTATAGTACTTGCTGCCTACTTATGCTTGTAGCTTATGTTCCATTTGCGAATGAATGATGATGAGCTAATTTGATCTATGGGAAGGATGCAAGCTGATTTTTCTATGCCCATGGAGCTCCACGGGTTTGTGGGTATCCAGTGGGTTTGGGCATGGGCACAAGTTGTGCCCATGGATACCTTGGTGGATGGGAAGAGGGTGCGTAGATAGGTCATGAGTTGGATTTGGACCAGCTCCACCTGCCCCAAACCCGACCCATTGCCATCCCTATCTGTAGTCCGTTCGGGGCTTCGGAGAGTGGAGATCGTCGCTGTCATCATCACCAACCATCCTCCATCACCAATTTCATGATCCTCGCCGCCGTGCGTGAGTAATTCCATCGTAGGCTTGCTGGATGGTGATGGGTTGGATGAGATTTATCACATAATCGAGTTAGTTTTGTTAGGGTTTGATCCCGAGTATCCACTATGTTCTGAGATTGATGTTGCTATGACTTTGCTATGCTTAATGCTTGTCACTGGGGCTGAGTGCCATGATTTCAGATCTGAACCTATTATGTTTTCATGAATATATTTGTGGTATTTATCCTATCTTGCAAGTCTATAGTCACCTACTATGTGTTATGATCCGGCAAACT
This sequence comes from Secale cereale, assembly GCA_902687465.1. NCBI lineage: Eukaryota > Viridiplantae > Streptophyta > Magnoliopsida > Poales > Poaceae > Secale > Secale cereale. The sequence goes on along the minus strand of LR738710.1, from coordinate 703,724,219 downwards.
CGGAGTGACAATAACCGGGGCACTTCCCGGTGATGACCATAGCTTGAGGAGTTCATGTATTCACTAAGTGCTAATGCTTTGGTCCGGTACTCTATTAAAAGGAGGCCTCAATATCCCTTAGTTTCCATTAGGACCCCGCTGCCACGGGAGGGTAGGAGAAAATATGTCATGCCGGTTCTTTTCCATAAGCATGTATGGCTATATTCGGAATACATGCCTACATTACATTGATGAATTGGAGCTAGTTCTGTGTCACCCTAGGTTATAACTGCTACATGATGAATATTATCCGACACCTATCATTGCCGATCCATTGCCTACGAGTTCGTTCCATATTGATATTTGCTTTGTTATTTTCGTTACTGCTACTATCACCATCACTACAAAGATGCTACTCTTACTTTTGCCACTGTTACCGTTACTTCCATATTACTTTGCTACTAATTATTTTGCTGCGGATATTAAGTTTTCCAGGTGTGGTTAAATTGACAACTCAGCTGCTAATACTTGAGAATATTCTTTGGCTCCCCTTGTGTCGAATCAATAAATTAGGGTTGAATACTCTACCCTAAAAAACTGTTGCGATCCCCTATACTTGTGGGTTATCATATCTACATGGGGGCTGAAGTCGACGACTGGAAGCCTTCTGATATAATAATAATAAATAGCCGCACAGGAGGAAAAGTCACTTGAAATATAAGGCGCAAAAGTATATACATATCGGTTCATAAGCATAGTCTTTACAACCCGAATACAATTACTCAAAGGCCACGTCCTTTGAGCACTAGCCCTCTACAATGCGGGCTCCTTCTAAGAAAATTATCGAAGTACCTTTCCGTCCGCCGATGATCCTTGCCCTCGGGCGGGCTGGTGGTTGCCACTTCGACGGCCTTCATCTTCGCCCAGTGCATCTTGACGCAGGCAAATGCCATCTGTGCACCTTCTATACAGGCCGAATGCTTCACAGCGTCGACCCGCGGCCTCGCATCGACGAGCCGTTTCACCAATCCAAAGTAGCTACTAGGGATTGGATCGGCGGGCCAGAGCCGGACTATCAAGTCCTTCATGGCTGCACCCGCCATGTTATGCATCTCGACCAGCTGCTTCAACTAGTCGTTCAGATGTATAGGATGTTCTGGTGCAAGGAATTGCGACCGGAAAAACTTCTCCATTGTGTTCCCCTCCTGGGCTATGAAGAATTGGGCAACGTCGGAGATGCTCTTCGGGAGATCCGCAAACGCGTCTGGAGAACTCCACAATCGCGTCAGCGACATATACTTCTGACCTCCAAAGATACTCTGCAGAAGAAATGCCTTGACAGCCGCTATCTGCCGCGCTTGTTAGATCTCCTCGCGAGCACTCTGGGACTCGCTCCACGCCTCCTTGGCAGCAGTGACATCCTTATTGAGTTCGGAGGCTTGATTCGAATTCTTCTGCTCCAGCTCCTTGCATTTGCGAATAGCGTCTCACAGCTCTTGTTCGACATCGGCCACCCGAGACTTATGTTGACGGTGGGAGGCCTATTCGGCCTCCAGATCGGCCGCCGCTTTCTCAGCAGCTGCCTTGTTCATCTTGGCCTCCTTCTTGGCCTTTGCAAGGGCGCCCTTGATGGTCCCGACCTCGGCTGCGCCAACTGTGACATAATCACACCGCACAATGAGTTTATACTTTTAAAATCAAACATATCGTCTTTTCGACATAATAATTCTAAAAGTCTGCATACCTTGCGTTTCATCGAACCGCTTGTTGACGCGGTCGAGCTCCTCATCAGCTAATTGAAGCTTCCGATTGAGCTCGGAAACCTCTGCGGCCTACCAACGACGCATGTTCAAATAAATGGCACAATATGTTCTATTAGTTGATACTATATGGATCCTCTGTCTGGTTCTCTTCAGAATCAAACAAGGCATCAGGGACTACCGTCCGTATACAGGTTTGTTATCCTATACAAATAAAACTAATGTTCTTTTAGAGTATTACGTCGCATACCTCAAAGCCTGTCAGTAGGCTGTTGAAGGCTTCATTCAGTCTCCTTTTGGCAGACTGAATCTTCCCCATGACCGCACCCATTAAGGAGCGGTGTTCCGCCACAATGGAAGCACCTTGCAGTGCTTCCTCCAGCGTGTTCGGCGCCACCGGATTAATGGAGGACGCCGTTGGAGCTGATGCTCCTCCCCCTATAGTAGGGGGGTGTCTTTCCGATTCCGGAGTCGTACTGGCCTTCGGAACGGTGTTCGACAGGAGCCCGGATTTCTTGGACTCCCCGCCATCGGTCGCCATAGGGACTGCTTCCCCTTGGCTGACGGTGGCCGAGGTGTTGACCTCGGGCATCTTCTCGTCCGCCCTGATCCTACCTGCTCGTGCAGGGGATGCCCATATGGAAGACACTTCAGTGTCCCCTGGGATGGGCGATTGAGCCCGCGGTGGTGTATCATTCTCCACCATTTCAGCTGGCAGAGAGCTCCCTGATGATAGTGAAGCATCAGGGAATGTGTGGGGAGGGCTGAAAAACAACAAGTAAAGTTGCTTAAGCAATGATAGCTAACTAAACCAAACACAACAGCGAAAGTCTGAATACTCACGATTGCGGAAGTCTAAATACTCACGATTCGGCCAGGGGCTTGACCCTGGGCTGTACTCAGAAACTGGCCTCAGCCGTCGAGTCGGAGCTATTTGGGAGGTTCAACTTCTTCCTAGGCGCCCCCTTTCTCGTGTCTTCGGGGGCCGCCCTCTTCTTCCCCCTTCCCTTGATGGCGGAGTCACTTTCCACCTCCTCCTCCTCTTCCTCTTTGTCATGGTAGGAGTGGGTGTCGGTCTCTCCGGACACATTGTCCGAAGGACCCTTGGGGTGGTGACCGCTCTTGGTCTCCTTACCCTTCTTCTTGGCCTTCTTCTCCGGCGCCTTCTATGGTGCCAGAACTAGCATCACCGTTAGTTGAGGCGTGGCTGGGTTTTCGGGCAGCGGAGCCGGACAGTCGATCCGCTCCACTTTATTTGTCCATGCCTATATGGAACGTAAGAGTTCTAACTCATGCTATAATAGAAATATGGACGGGATAAGTATTTGACAAAATCATGCTTACCTCTGAGGCCGAAGTCACGCTGTTGAAGCCCTTGTCTTCGGTCTCCTCAGGCTACTCCTTCTGGGCCTTGAAAAGCTGCTTCCAAATGTCTTCGTGTGTAGTGCCAAAGAAGCGCTTCAAGGTCCGTGGCTCTTCCATATTGAACTCCCATAAGCGGGAGGCCCGGAGTTGGCAGGGAAGAGTGCGGCGGAAGAGCATCACCTGAATCACGTTAGTGAGGTGGGTGCCCTTCGCCATTATGCTGGAGATGTGGTTTTGGAGCGTCTTCACCTCCGTATGAGACCCCCAATCAAGGCCCTTGGTGGTCAATGAGGTGTGCCTCTCTGGGGTCCGGATCTGAATTTGGGCTGCCCACTTGGCATCGCGGAGTTCGGTGATGTAGAACCACTCCTGCTGCCATATCTTGTTGGTCTCTACAAAAGCCCCTTTGGGCCAGGTTGCGTTCAGGAGCTTGCTCACCATAGCTCCCCCGCAGTCTGCGTGCTTGATACGTCCATTTTGCATCATGTTTTCTTACTGTTATTTATAATGTTTTTATCCATAAGAATGCCTTTTGGAGTAATCCTAATGCATTTTCTCTCATAATTTCCAAGGAACACACCAAGAGGGAGAAATCCGACAGTTGGAAATCTGGACCTGGAAAAGCTATGTCAGGCCACCTATTCTGTACAACTCAAAACAAGCTGAAACTTCACGGAGAATTTTTATGGATTATTTAATAAATACTGGAGTCTATAAACACTAGAGGGGGCCACCAGGTGAGCACAACCCACCTGGGTGCGCCAGGCCCACCAGGCGCGCCCTGGTGGGTTGTGGCCTCCTCGGCCCACCTCCGATGCCATCTTCTGGTATATAAGTGATTTTGACCTAGAAAAATTAAGCGGAAGCCTTTCGGGACGGAACGCCGCCATTTCGAGGCGGAACTTGGGCAGGAGCACTTTTGCCCTCCGGCGGAGTGATTCCACCGGGGGAACTTCCCTCCCGGAGGGGGAAATCATCGTCATCGTCATCACCAACCACTCTCCCATATTGGGGAGGGCAATCTCCATCAACATCTTCAACAGCACCATCTCATCTCAAACCCTAGTTCATCTCTTGTATTCAATCTTGTTACCTGAACTATAGATTGGTGCATGTGGGTGACTAGTAGTGTTGATTACATCTTGTAGTTGATTACTATATGGTTTATTTGGTGGAAGATTATATGTTCAGATCCATTATGCCATATATTACCTCTCTGATCTTCAGCATGTTCATCACTTGTGAGTAGTTACCTTTGTTCTTGAGGTCACGGGAGAATCATGTTGCAAGTAATCCTGTGAACTTTATATGTGTTCGATATTTTGATAGTATGTATGTGGTGAGTCCCTTAGTGGTGTCATGTGAACGTCGACTACATGACACTTCGCCATATTTGGGCCTAGGGGAATGCATTGTGGAGTAGTAATAGATGGTGGGTTGCGAGAGTGACAGAAACTCAAACCCCAATTTATGCACTATTCCATAAGGGACCAATTGGATCCTAGAGCTTATTCTTAATACTTTTCTTGTAGTTGCGGATGATTGCGGGAGGGTTAATCATAAGTAGGAGGTTTTTTCAAGTAAGAACAACACCTAAGCACCGGTCCACCCACATATCACATTATCAAAGTAGCAAACACAAATCAGACCAACATGATAATAGTGACTAGATGAAATTCCCATGTACCCTCAAGAACGCTTTGCTTATCATAAGAGACCGTTTTGGCCTATCATTTGCCTCAAAAGGATTGGGCTACCTTGTTGCATACTTGTTACTATTATCGTCACTTGCTCGTTACAAATTATCTTGCTATCAAACAACTTGCTACTTACAGTTTCAGCACTTGTAGACATTACCTTCCTGAAAACTACTTGCCATTTCCTTCTGCTCCTCGTTGGGTTCGAAACTATTACTTATCAAAGAGAGCTACAATTGACCCCCTATACTTGTGGGTCATCAAGGCTATTTTCTGGCGCTGTTGCCGGGGAGTGAAGCGCCTTTAGTAAGTGGAATTTGGTAAGTAAATTGTTATATAGTGTGCTGAAATTTATTGTCACTTGTCGCTATGGAAAACAATCCTTTGAGGGGTTTGTTCGGGGTATCTTCACCCCGTCCGGAACCACAATTAATTACCCCTCAACCCGCTGCACCTACTAAAAGTATTGAATATGAAATCCCTTCGGATATGATAGAACAACTGCTAGTTGATCCTTATGCAGGAGATGGAACTGAACATACTCACATGCACTTGATATATGTGGAACAAATTTGTGTATTGTTTAAGCTTGCAGGTTTACCCAGGGATGAAATTATGAGAAAGGTTTTCCATTTATCTTTGAAGGAAAAAGCATTGGTATGGTATAGGCTACGCGATGATATTGGATCATGGAATTGGAATCATTTGAAATTGGAGTTCCACCAAAAAAATTATCCTATGCATCTAGTTCATCGTGATAGGAATTATATATATAATTTTTGCCCTCGTGAAGGAGAGAGTATCGCTCTAGCTTGGGGAGGCTTAAGTCAATGTTATATTCATGCCCCAATCATGAGCTCTCAAGAGAAATTATTATCCAGAATTTTTATGCTCGGATTTCTCGTAATGATCACACCATGCTTGATACTTCTTATGCTGGTTCTTTTATGAATAAGACTATTGAATTCTGGTGGCATCTTTTGGAAATAATTAAATGCAACTCTGAAGATTGGGAACTCGACGATGGTAAAGAGTCGGGTATTAAACTTAAGTATGATCATGTTAAATCTTTTATGGATACGGATGCCTTTCAAAAGTTTAGCACTAAATATGGACTTGACTCTGAGATAGTAGCCTCCTTTTGTGAATCATTTTCTACTCATGTTGAACTCCCTAAAGAGAAGTGGTTGAAATATCACCCACCTACTAAAAGAAGAAATTGAAGAACCGGTACCAGTTAAAGAAGAAACTATATTTTATAATGTTGATCCAGTTGTTCCTTCTGCTTATATTGAGAAACCACCTTTCCCTGCTAGGATAAAGGAACATGCTAAAGTTTCAACTGTGGTTAACAAAAGTTATATTAGAATACCTAAACCAGATGAGCAAATTAAAGTAGAACCTAATGTTGCTATAGTAAAAGATCTCTTGGAAGAAAATGTAGATAGGCATGTTATTTGCTTTAATGAAGAGGCTGCTAGAATTGCCAAACCTGATAAAAGGGATAAACATAGACCCGTTGTGGGCATGCCTGTTATTTCAGTTGAAATAGGAGATCATTGCTATCATGGTTTATGTGACATAGGTGCTAGTGTGAGTGCTATTCCCTACTCTCAATACCAAGAAATTATGAATGACATAGCACCTACAGAAATAGAAGACACTGATGTCACTATTAAACTTGCTAATAGAGACACTATATCACCAATTGGTATTGTTAGAGATGTTGAAGTATTGTGTGGGAAAATAAAATACCCTACTAGTTTTCTTGTTCTTTGTTCCCCACAAGATGACTTCTGTCCCATTATCTTTGGTAGACCTTTCTTGAATACAGTTAATGCTAAGATAGGTTGTAAGAAGCAAACTGTTGGTGTTAGTTTTGGTGATGAGTCTCATGAGTTTAATTTTTCCAAGTTTAGTAGGAATCTTCATGAAAAATAATTGCCAAGTAAGGGTGAATTAATTGTTCTTGCTTCTATTGATGTGCCACCCACTAATCCTTTAGAGCAATATTTACTAGACCATGAAAATGATTTACATATGCATGAAAGAAATGAAATAGATGATATAGATGATATTTTGTTTGAACAACGTCCTCTACTTAAACACATGTACCTATTGAACCTCTTGGAGGTCCTCCTCCACCTAAAGGTGATCCTATGTTTGAATTAAAACAATTGCCAGCCACTTTGAAATATGCTTATCTTGATGAAAAGAAAATATATCCTGTTATTATTAGTGCTAACCTTTCATAACATGAAGAAGAAAGATTATTGAAGGTTCTAAGGAAGCACTGGGCTGCTATTGGATAACCTCTTGATGATTTAAAGGGCATTAGTCCAACTCTATGTCAGCATAAGATTAACATGGAACCTAATGCTAAACCCGTTGTGGATCATCAATGTCGGTTAAACTCGAAGATGAAAGAAGTGGTAAGAATGGAAATACTAAAACTTATGGAAGCAAGTATAATCTATCATATAGCTGATAGTAGATGGGTAAGTCATGTTCATTGTGTCCCTAAGAAAGGAGGTATAATTGTTGTTCCCAATGACAAGAATGAACTTATTCCACAAAGAATTGCTACAGGCTATAGAATGGTAATTGATTTTAGAAAATTAAACCAAGCAACTAGAAAAGATCATTAACCTTTGCCTTTTATTGATCAAATGCTTGAAATATTATCTAAGCACACCCATTTTTGCTTCCTTGATGGATATTCTGGCTTTCCACAAATACCTGTTTCTCAACCTGATCAAGAAAAGACCACTTTTACTTGTCCTTTGGAACCTATGCTTATAGACATATGCCTTTTGGTTTATGTAATGCACCTGCTACCTTTCAAATATGCATGATGGCTATTATCTCTGACTTTTGTGAAAAGATTGTTGAGGTTTTCATGGATGACTTTTCTATTTATGGGAAGTCTTTTGATGATTGTTTAAGCAATCTTGAGCGAGTTTTGTAGAGATGTGAAAAAACAAATCTTGTTTTGAATGGGGAGAAGTTCCACTTTATGGTTAATGAAGGCATTGTCTTGGGTCATAATTTTTTTGAAAGAGGTACTGAAGTTGACCAAGCCAAGGTTGCTGCAATTGAGAAAATGCCATGTCCTAAGGACATCAAAGGTATTCGTAGTTTCCTAGGTCATGCTGGTTTCTATAGGAGATTTATCAAAGACTTTTCTAAAATCTCTAGGCCTCTTACTAGTCTCTTCCAAAAGGATATTCCTTTTGTTTTTGATGATGATTGTCCTGAAGCCTTTGAAACACTTAAGAAAGCCTTAATTTCTGCACCTATTGTTCAACCACCTGATTGGAACTTACCTTTTGAAACTATGTGTGATGCTAGTGATTATGATGTTGGTTCTATTCTAGGACAAAGAGTTGATGAGAAATTGAATGGTATTCATTATGCTAGTAAAACTCTAGACAATGCTCAAAGAAATTATGATACTACTGAAAAGGAATTCTTAGTAGTGGTGTTTGCTTCTGATAAATTTAAACCTTATATTGTTGACTCTAAAGTAACTATTCACACAGACCATGCTGCTGTTAAATATCTTATGGAAAATAAAGATGCTAAGCCTAGACTTATTCGTTGGGTTCTCTTCAAGAATTTGATCTACATATTATTGATAGAAAAGGAGCTGAGAATCCCGTAGTCGATAACTTGTCTAGGCTTGAAAATGTGCTTGATGACCCAATACCTAATGATGATAGTTTTCCAGATGAGCAGTTAGCTGCAATGAATGTTTCTCATAGTACTCCTTGGTATGCTAACTATGCTAATTACATTGTTGCTAAATATTTGCCACCTAGCTTTACATACCAACAAAAGAAAAAAATCTATGATTTAAGACATTACTTTTGGGATGACCCACATCTTTATAAAGAAGGAGTAGATGGTATTATTAGACGTTGTGTAGTTGAGAATGAACAGGGAAATATCCTATGGAAATGTCACTCCGATGCTTATGGAGGGCATCATGTTGGAGATAGAACTGCTCACAAAGGTATTGCAATCTGGATTTTATTGGCCCACTCTCTTCAAAGATTCTCGTAAGTTCGTCTCATCCTGTGATGAATGTCAAAGGATAGGTAATATTGGTAAGCGTCAAGAAATGCCTATGAATTATTCACTTGTTGTTGAACCATTTGATGTTTGGGGATTTGATTACATGGGACCTTTTCCTTCCTCTAATGGGTATACACATATTTTGGTTGTTGTTGATTATGTTACTAAATGGGTAGAAACAATTCCCACCAGTAGTGTTGATCACAACACCTCTATTAAAATGCTTAAGGAAGTTATTTTCCCAAGGTTTGGAGTCCCTAGATATTTAATGACTGATGGTGGTTCACACTTTATTCATGGTGCTTTCCATAAAATGCTTGCTAAGTATGATGCTAACCATAGAATTGGATCACCCTATCATCCTCAGTCTAGTGGTCAAGTTGAGCTTAGAAATAGAGAAATAAAATTAATTTTGCAAAAGATTGTCAATAGGTCTAGTAAGAATTGTTCTAAGAAATTAGATGATGCACTTTGGGCTTATACAACAGCATATAAAAATCCTATGGGTATGTCTCCTTATAAAATGGTTTATGGAAAAGCTTGTCATTTGCCTCTTGAGTTAGAACATAAAGCATACTGGGCAGTTAAAGAACTCAACTATGATTTCAAACTTGTTGGTGAAAAGAGGTTATTTGATATTAGATCATTAGATGAATGGAGAACCCAAGCTTATGAAAATGCAAAGTTATTCAAAGAAAAGGTTAAAAGATGGCATGACAAAACAATCGAAAATCGTGAATTTAAAGTCGGAGAATGTGTTCTTTTGTACAACTCTCGTTTTAGATTATTTGCAGGGAAGCTCCTCTCGAAATGGGAAGGCCCATATGTCATTGAGGAGGTTTACCGGTCTGGTGCTATCAAAATAAATAATTCCGAAGGTACTAACCCGAAGGTTGTCAATGGGCAACGAATAAAGCATTATATCTCAGGTACGCCCATTGATGTTGAAAGTAATACTATCTAAACTTTGACACCGGAAGAGTACATAAAAGAGTCCTTCCGGAACACTCCAGAATCGTCAAAATAAGGAGGTGCGTGATACGATAAGTAAATGGACTCTGACTCCGAAAAATCCACAAAAATATTTTTTGTCAGTTTTGGAATATTTTAGAATTTTGAAAATTAAGAAACTTCCAGGAAGCGTCCCCTGGTGGGCACAAGACACCAGGGTGCCCACCTGGGACACCTCCCGGACTCCGTTTTTTTTCCTTGTACTTGTCCTCCAAGATAAAAGAATGTATATATACTTCCCGAACATGTTAATCACCATATCGTGGAGAAAATCCTCTGTTCTCTTTTCTTGTTGTTTTCTGACAGATTCAACTAGACCAACGTCATGTCTTCCTCACCCTTCAACAATGGAGAAGGAGACATAAGGTTGGTTCAAGAAGATCTAAGGAGGGATGAAGTTGAAGAGGTTACTATGGAGGAATAAGAGGAAAGTCCCTTTGGGATTCACCCTCCGGCCTCCGAGAGGGGTACACTAGCTGGCATCTCCACTCACCTAAACCTCATCAAGCCTTGGGATCATCGAACAATCAAGCAAACCTGGAAGTGCAAGAACTCCCACCAAGGAGGCCCTTACACAGGTTACAATGTAACAATTTTCATAATTTGATGGGTACGAGAACACTCCTCGTAGGCACATACCGTCCAACTGGGACATATCTCGCCCAAGAGAAATCAGTCCAGGACTCAGACCGTGGGGCCCTGAGAATAAACACATAATGGCCGAGGTGAAGAAAAACAGTGAATTGATTCATCAAGCCCTTCGGGAGATTCAAGGGTTGAAGGATCTACTTATGGTCATATTGGAAAATACTGCTTCGACGCCATTATCTTCTTCACCACCAAAAGAGAACTGAGTATCAGGTATGGGCACTCCCCTTGGCTTCCGCCAAGCTTGGGGGAGGTGCCCCGGTATCGTATCATCCACTATGTTTTTGCTTTTACTTATTTTAGTTCAATCTTTTTGCTTTAGATGAAATAAAGTTTAGTTCAAGCCTTTCTTTTCGAGAGTTTGCTTAATGATCTATCCTTGTAATCGTGTGCAAGTTATATAATAAAGTTTAGTTTGAGATTTTGCTTTCTTTACTTTCATGCTACAAATAAAGAAAATAAATAAAGGAAATAAATAAAAGGAAGTAAATAAATCAATAAGATCATATACTAATCCTATGGTAGGTGATAGCACCACATAAGGAAAAGTATAAGTAGAAAATTTTATTAGCGATTGACAAACATAGCATCGGTCAATGATGCAACTCTTGAAAGAATTAATAAGGGAAGAGAAGATTCACATATAAATATACTATCCTAGAAATATTTTGTGATTGTGAGCCCCCATTAAAATATTATATAACAAATTGTTGACGTTGGACAAGGAAGACAACTTAATGATTTATGTTTGTTCATATTCACATAGAAGTCAAACTATCATAGATCCTTTAACATGTGGTACTTGCCCAATATCTTTTCTAGCTAAAAATTTCGCACTAAGTAGAGATACTACTTGTGCATCCAAAAACCCTTTAACCCAAACCTTTTTCGAGAGTCGACCATACCTACCTATGGATTGAGTAAAATCCTTCAAGCAAGTTGTCATCGGTGCAAAAAAGCAATAAAAATTGCTTCTAAATATGTGAGATCATTTAGTGTAAGAGAAAATTGAGCGTTGTACGAACTTGGATGACAAAGAATAAAAGCGACAGACTGCATAATAAAGGTTGTCATCTTAAGGGGCAATACAACGTGTGGTTCTCTTGCACTAAGGGATTGAGCATACAAACAAATAAGCGCATGGCAACCTCTGCCTCCCTCTGTGAAGGGCCTAGCTTTTACTTTTATGCAAAGAATCAAAGTTTTTCCTCTTTCCTCTTTTATTTTTATCCTTTGGCAAGCATCATGTGGTGAGGAAAGATCTAGGCACATATGTCCAGTTGAATATGGACGACATGATTTATTATTGTTGACATCACCCTCGAGGTGAGTATGTTGCGAGGCGAAATTATAAGCCCCTATCTTTCGATGTGTCCGGTTGAAACGTTTTGCTCATGTATATGTGAGTGTTAGCAATCATAGAAGACTATATGATGGTTGAGTATGTGGACTTTTCTAAAGTCTCCGATACGTGACCCTTCCTGAAAAGATGATGAATTGTAGTTGCAAAAGTTGACTGAAAGCATAGTTTGTTGGTTTCTAATAGAGCTTATGCTTTATACTTCAGTTGTGTGATGAATTGTCAGTTATTCATGAGAAGTTTATGATACAAGTTCTATGATAATAGTCTTATGTTTAATTCTATTGCTTTCATAATAATCAACATGATGCTTCTACATCCGTATTTTGTTTTTATCGACACCTCTCTCACAAAGCATGTGGACATGTTTTTCGATTCGGTTTTCGCTTGAGGACAAGCGAGGTCTAAGCTTAGGGGAGTTGCTACGTCCATTTTGCATCATGTTTTCTTACTGTTATTTATAATGTTTTTTATCCATAAGAATGCTTTTTGGAGTAATCCTAATGCCTTTCTCTCATAATTTGCAAGGAACACACCAAGAGGGAGAATTTCGGCAGTTGGAAATCTGGACCTGGAAAAGCTACGTCAGGCCACCTATTCTGCACAACTCCAAACAAGAAACTTCATGGAGAAATTTTATGGCTTATTTAATAAATACTGGAGTCAATAAACACCATAGGGGGGGCCACCAGGTGGGCACAACCCACCTGGGCACGCCAGGCCCACCAGGCACACCGTGGTGGGTTGTGGCCTCCTCGGCCCAGCTCTGGTGCCCATCTTCTGGTATATAAGTGATTTTGACCTAGAAAAATTAAGCGGAAGGCGTTCGGGATGGAACGCTGCCATTTCAAGGCGGAACTTGGGCAGGAGCACTTTTGCCCTCTGGCGGAGCGATTCCGCCGGGGGAACTTCCCTCTCGGAGGGGTAAATCATCGTCATCATCATCACCAACCACTCTCCCATCTTGGGGAGGGCAATCTCCATCAACATCTTCAAGAACACCATCTCATCTCAAACCCTAGTTCTTCTCTTGTATTCAATCTTGTTACCGAAACTATAGATTGGTGCTTGTGGGTGACTCGTAGTGTTGATTACATCTTGTATTGATTACTATATGGTTTATTTGGTGGAAGATTATATGTTCAGATCCATTATGCTATATATTACCTCTCTGATCTTGAGCGTGATCATCACTTGTGAGTAGTTACCTTTGTTCTTGAGGTCACGGGAGAAATCATGTTGCAAATAATCATGTGAACTTTATATGTGTTCGACATTTTGATAGTATGTATGTTGTGATTCTCTTAGTGGTGTCATGTGAACATCGACTACATGACATTTCACCATATTTAGGCCTAAGGGAATGCATTGTGGAGTAGTAATTAGATGGTGGGTTGCGAGAGTGACAGAAACTCAAACCCCAGTTTATGCACTATTCCGTAAGGGACCGATTAGATCCAAAAGTGTAATGTTATGGTTAGAATTTATTCTTAATACCTTTCTCGTAGTTGCGGATGCTTGCGGGAGGGTTAATCATAAGTAGGAGGTTTGTTCAAGTAAGAACATCACCTAAGCACCGGCGCACCCACATATCAAATTATCAAAGTAGCGAACACAAATCAAACCAACATGATGAAAGTGACTAGATGAAGTTCCCGTGTACCCTCAAGAACGCTTTGCTTATCATAAGAGACCGTTTTGGCATGTCCTTTGACTCAAAAGGATTGGGCTACCTTGCTGCATACTTGTTACTATTATCATTACTTGCTCTTTACAAATTATGTTGCTATCAAAGAACTTGCTACATGCAGTTTCAGCACTTGCAAACATTACCTTACTGAAAACTACTTGTCATTTCCTTCTGCTCCTCGTTGGGTTCGACAGTCTTACTTATTGAAAAGAGCTACAATTGATCCCCTATACTTGTGGGTCATCAGTGCTTCCCGTCGACCACCTTCGGCTTTAGATTGAAGGTTTTAAGCCATAGGTCGAAGTGTGGGGGCGCAGAGGAAAGATTCAGACACGACTATAAAAGCCGATATGTGGAGGATAGAGTTCGGGGCCAGATCGTGGAAACCCAGACCGTAGAAGAATAAGAGACCTCGAACAAAGGGGTGAAGCAAAAATCCCAGCACCCGAATAAAGTGAGGGATGAATACCACCCTCTCACATGGCTCGAGGACGGGGATCACCTGATCCTCGTCAGGAATCCGGTGCGCTATGTCATCGGCGAGGTATCCTATGCTCCAGAGACTCTTCACGTTCTTCTCTATGACGGTGGAGGCCTCCCACTTGCCCTTGGAACCAGATCCGGCCATTGTTGGAGAAGGAGGCGGCGGTGGAGGAGATGGGAGTGTCGGGCGCTGGAGCTGTGGGCGCTAGAGCTAAGAGATTGGGAAGCAGGGGCTTAAGGAGAGCGTGAGGTAGAAGGGGAAGGATCTGTGTCCTTTTATAGACGGTAAATACCAAATTTTCCCCACTCCAGCCATAAAACTCGCCTGTTCCCATCGTAATCGTGCATAAGGTGCGGTTGGGTTACCCATGTCGTATTGATGAGGATCCCACGATAAGCGGGCACGATCTCTGCTTTGACAAGACGTGCCAATGGAGGCTATGCCTCGAAACGCGAAACCGGAGCCAAGAAAATGGTTCGAAATATTAAAGGGTGAGACATGACATTTCGCTGAAAAGTTGTCAATAAAGAAACTGTGTTCGTTTTCGACACATTGCCTTCGTGGCTAAGGGTTGTACTAATCATGCAGAGCTGGACATAGTTCCTTTATGCAGGAAATAAACTTCATATGTTCATAAGGAGGTACATGCATTGCGATGCCGAAGACAATACGCATGCCGGACTCATCATCATCATTGAAGACTGGTTCAGGGGCTACTCAGGGAGTCCTGCACTAAGGGGTCCTCGGGTGGCCGGGTTACTCGTTATGGGACGAACTGGTGGGCCGTGAAGATCACCACATAAGATTATCCCCCGTATCTGGATAGGACTCCTATATGTGTAGAATGGAAAGTTTAAAGTACGGGTGTAATGTTCCCTTCCTCTACAAGATGATCATGTACAACCCTAGGTCCCTTCGGTGCATATATAAACTGGAGGGTTTAGCTCATAGGGACAGAATCACAATTACATAGGCTAGACTATTCGGGTTTAGTCATTACGATCTCGAGGTAAATGAACTCTTGTAACCCTATATTCATCAAGATCAATCAAGCAGGAAGTAGGGTATTACCTCGATAGAGAGGGCCCGAACCAGGGTAAACATCGTGTCCCCAGTCCCTTGTTACCATCGATCCTCAGACACATAGTTCGGGACCCCCTACCCGAGATACGCTGGTTTTGACACCGACACCCACCTCGGTGGCCTCCTGCACGGCCACTTCGCTCTATAAATGCCCAAATATTCCAAAAACCCTAGGGGAGTCGACAAAATTTTGTTCCGGCACTCCGTCGAAGGGGGAAATCATCACCGGTAGCCATCTTCATCATCGCGGTGGCTACCATGATGAGGAGGGAGTAGTCCACCCTCGGGGATGAGGGTTTGTACCGGTAGCTATGTGTTTAATCTCTCTCTCTATCTCTCCCTCTCTCGTGTTCTTGAGATGCACAATCTTGATGTACCGCGGGCTTTATTAATATAGTCGGATCATATGGTCATTTTCCCTCTCTATCTTGTTGTGATGAATTGGGTTTTCCCTTTAAGATTTCTTTGGATTGAATACTTTTATGGAATTGAGAACACTTGATGTATGTCTTGCTATGAATACCCGTGGTGACAATGGGGTGTCATATTCACTTGATGTGCGTTTTGGCACTCAACTCGCGGATTCCCGAGGTGACATTGGGATAATCTATGCATAGGGGTTGATGCATGTTCTTGTCTTTGTTTCTCCGGTAGAAATCTTGGGGCACTCTTTGTAGTTCTTTGTGTTGGATTGAGTATTACGAATCTGAATTTGTTTTGGTGTTATTTTAGTACGAACTCTTGATAGATCGATCGGAAAGGATAACTTTGTGTTATCTTAGTATGAACTCTTGAAAGATCGATCGGAAAGGATAACCTTGTGTTATTTTAGTACAAACTCCTGGATAGATCAATTGAAAAGGATAACTTTGTGTTATTTTAGAACGAACTCTTGGAAAGATTTACCGGAAAGAATAACTTTGAGGTGGCACTACTGTAGGTTGCTGCTAACGGGACACTACGATCAGAGACCCTTTGACGAAACTGTATGCGATGCATTAATCACAAACGGGGATGTAAAAAACCTGTCAAAAAAGATGCAAACCATTTGCGATGAATGATACATCAAACACGGTTTAGAAGGTAGTTGCGTGTGCGATCCAGGGCACACGGTTGAGCCGTTCAAAATGTTTGCGATGAGGCAGAACAATGTAAACGGGCAGCCAGATCAATGTGTGTGCGATATACGGCATACAGTTCACTCTGATGAACTGTTTGCTATTAGGGAGTGCAACAGAAACAGTTAGCCAGATCAAGGTGTGTGTGATATAGGGCATACGGTTCACTCGAACAAACTGTTTTCAATTAGCGAACACACCAGAAACGATTCAACTTAACAAGATGTGTGTGATACGTGGCAAACAGCCAACTCAACGGCGAGCAATCATGTGGTCAACCTTCTGCCATCAATAAATTTTGACCTTGATTCTTGTCACATTGCATATTACGACGCAATAAGTAATTGCAAATCTGTTCACACCTATCAAACTAATATGTGTTCACACTTAGCACCGGGCAATAAAAACTACCCACTCGAAAATTACTTCACAGTTCCTCTCCTCATCACCCACAAAACTAGGTCTTTCCTGTCAAGTCATTCCGCCATGACCGGTAGGAGGAGTTTAGAGTGGACATATAACCAGGCAGCAAAGACCAAGGCCGCGGAAGCACTAGAGAGGCCCTGCCACGAAGCCGCAGCCGCAGTAGAGATGTCCCAGCGTGCCGCGGAGCCCTCGAATGAGCTCTCACGGGCACGTGAGGGATCTCACAAGAGCATTCGCGGCATCGGCCATCACGACGAGCCGGTGTTCCTGAAGTCCTTCGCCAGCGACGACGACATTCTCGCTGGCGTCACTACGCGACATGGGCTACAGGGCTAGTCAACGGCTTGATGAAGCTGCTCAAGATCAGGGATGCATCGGTTGACAAGGCGACCGGCCTCGTCGAGAAACTCATGGGTGACAATGCAAAGCTCCTCAAGGCGCTCGCCAAGAAGGAGGAGGAGGCCGCCGGCTGGAAGATGCTGCATGAGCAGAGCAGTGCCTCGGGGATGACGCTTAAGCGGTCGTTGAGGAACTGATGGGTGACTTAAGGAAGCTCCAGATTGAGCGCGAGCAGGAGGCGGAGGAATCTGTGGCTGCTTTCAAGTAAAGTTGTGAGGAATAGAAGAAGGAGCTGGAGGATGTCGTCGCCCGGCGATCCATCGACGAGTAGAGACAGTAGCGACCCAGATCGTTGTCTGTAATTTCCTTCTTTTCTTGCCCCCATGTCTTCTGGGCTTTGCCGCATGTGGCATTTTAATTTATGCGGAATATGTAAGCAATTATTATCTGCGCCATTGTAAATTTGTCGTCGTATAATCAATTGCCATTTTATTTGTGGTCGTATTATCCGTTGCCCTATTTGATAATTTAAATTAGGCCGGAATACGAGTTGAAAACACGAACAAAGCAAATGCTACCATGGGATCACAAGCAAACACCCTCCGTCCAAGTGCCTTAATTAACCCATTAATGGAGAAGTTGTGAGCGAGGTGGGCGACGGCTGGTGCATGGAGGTCAAAGAGCTCGCTTCCCGGTGAGCATGGGCGGCCTTGCTGCTCGCACGTGTCCCGTCAAGCGTGCGAGGTGGACAAGATGCATGAGTCCCGTCGAGCCTACGTGGTGGACTGCTCGCACGCATCCCGTTGAGCCTGCACGACGGACTTCTCGCGCTCGTCCCGTCTAATCAAACAGCCACACGCATGCCACCAAGTATGGTTAAATTTTGACACGGTTAATATAATACAACCGTTTACAATTTTAATGTGTGAGCTTTTTGTTTCAAAAAGGCCTTCATTGGCTACTAATGTGTGCGCCTCTTCTCAAACTGGACATTTTTTTACCACGGCATATATGTGCCATGTCATGAAACCATGCCAAGTCTCATGTTTTTTGGGTGATTTTTTGATTTACTGGGATTTAAAAACCGATATTCTCAATGTTTCAGGACGACGACAAGTTTCTAATTCATTCCCATTCCTTAAATGAGACCTAAACATGGACCCAATGACGCATGTATGATTTCCCACCCATTTTTCTTCACTAGAGCATGTTCTTGTAGTTCAAATTTGAATTATAGACTGCATTAAATGCGTAGAAAACTTAGTAATTAGTAATATATATACAATGGCCAAACGAACCCTGAAAAATTTCAAATTTCAGCCCGACACTCCTGTTATTCTATGTTGCTTGTAGAAAACAAAGTTCAAGGCGAGAAGAGGCAGCGATTATCGTTTCGCCCTGAAGAGGGGAATGTTTCCCTACCGGAACCACGAGGGTTGCGACAGGCTCAGGTTTGTCAAAGGCTTGTAATATAGCTTCGCCCCAATTGGACAATTATATGTACCACGTAGTGATGCCATGCCAAGTTTCATGATTTCCTAGTGAGTTTTGGATTTACAGAGATTTAAAAACCAAGATTCGCAATGTTTGTGGCCAAGCCAGAACGGCGAGACAGTTGAATTGATTCACATTCGTTCCATGGGACCTACACATGCACCCCAAGGAAACATGTATGTTTTTCTAGCCATTTTGGTGCACTGGAGCATGTATTTGTAGTTCGGATTTGAATTATGGACATTAAATGCCTAGAAAACTCAATTAATGAATAAAGAAGGTCAAACGAACCCTGAATAATTTCAAAGTTCTGCGTGAATCTCTCGTTGTTCCATGTTGTGTGTAGAAGAAAATACGAGGCTTGAAGAGGGAGTGATTATCGTTTGGCCCACAAGGGGACACATTTCCCTATCGAAACCACGAGGGTTCTTGCGACAGGCTCCGGTTTGTTAGAGGTTTGTAATAAAGCTTGGCCCAAATTGGCAATGTTTTTACAACGACATATATGTGTCATGACATGACACCATGCCACCTTGGATGACTTTCTAGTGCGTTTTGGATATTTGGGGACTTAAAAACTGAGATTTGAAATGTTTGAGGATGAGCCAAGACACCGGTACAGTTGTAATTCGTTCCCATTCCTGGCATGGGACCTAAACATGCACCCAAGGACACTTGTATAATGTTTCTAGCCATTTTGGTGAACTGGAGCATGTATTTGTAGTTCAGATTTGATTTATGGACATTTAAATGCATAGGAAACTCAATTAGTGTATACAAAGGCCAAATGAACCCTAAATAAGTTTAAATTACAGCACGGATATCATGCCGTTCCATGTTGCCCGTGGAAGAAAATACAAGGCGAAAAGAGGCAGTGATTACGTTTTGCCCACAAGGGGAACATGTTTCCCTATCGGAACCACGAGGCTTCTTTGAGAGAGGCTCTGGTTTTTGTAAGAGGTTTGTAATGAAGCTTGGCCCAAATTGGACAATGCTTTTACCACGACATATATGTGCCATGACGTGACACCGTGCCACCTTTGATGACTTTCTGGAGAGTTTTGGATTTATGGGGACTTCAAAAACCGATATTCAAAATGTTTGAGGATGATCCAGGACGCGGGTACGGTTGTAATTCGTTCCCATTCCTGGCATGGGGCCTAAACATGTACCCAAGGACACATGTATAAATTTTCTAGCCATTTTGGTGAACTGGAGCATGTATTTGAAGTTCAGATTTGAATTATGGACATTAAATGCCTAGGAAACTCAATTAGTGTATAAAAAGGCCAAACAAACCCTGAATAAGTTTAAATTTAAGCATGGATATCATGTTGTTCCATGTTGCCTGTATAAGAAAATACAAGGCGAAAAGAGGCAGTGATTATGTTTCGCCCACAAGGGGGACACGTTTCCCTATTGGAACCACGAGGCTTCTTAGAGAGAAGCTCCGGTTTGTAAGAGGCTTGTAAAAAACGTGCGCCAGAATGGACGAAAAAAATTCCTCGACATTTAAGTGCCATGTCGTGAGACAATGCCAGGTTTCACAATTTTCAGCTTAGTTTTGGATTTACGGCGATTTAAAAACCGAGATTATTTCCATGAAATGTTTTCAAATAGCACACGGTTCACTCATGAAAGCCGATATTCAATGAAAAATTCGTGGAAACCATATTTTAAAGTTTCATGAAAATCTAGAAAAAAAATGTGGGATGTTAAGAAGGTGATGTTTTATTGCAAAACAAAATTTCAAGTTGAAAAACATTACGAGATGTGAGCTATGAAAAAGACAAATTCAGCCCTGAATGGTGACATTACTATTCGGTACTATTAAACGCTGATTTTGTATTTTTCATAGCTCACATCTCGTAATGTGTTTCAACTTGAATTTTTGTGTGGCAATAAAACATCATCCTCTTAACATCCCGCATTTTTTTCAATTTTTTTTGAAACTTCAAAACATCCTTTTCTCATGGTTTTCACCGGTTTCCACCGAATGTTGGTTTCCGTATGATATTCTCCCCCTGCTGCGCACGCGATTTGAGTCATGTGTTCGGATTGGCCAGAACCCAAACCCCACGGATCGTACGTGTGCACCGTTGGATGCTCCCAGATCGAACGTCAACCCTAAGCCCTTTCGACAGCACCTACAGAGCTTCCTTCTCTACTAGGTTTTCAAAACATGCTACCGTTTCTCGCCACTCCTCTCATCGGTTTCACGTCTCTTCCCCCAACCTTTTCCCACTACCAGTGTCAATGCTCATTGAAGGCTAGGGGCGACACACCGGCCATGTAAAATATCACACACTGTTTCTGAAAGCACAAATGTGTGTGATAGGAGGGAGTAGGTCCCATAGGGTGACCAGCGTGAAATGCCTTAATGGCAAGGAGGCAATTCTTATCAGCAAGGGCCGGCTTCCCATCCGCTAGCCTAGTCGAATAGGACGTAGAAGTTAAGCATGCTTGGGCTGGAGAAGTGCAAGGATGGGTGACCCGGTGGGAAGTTGCAATTATATAAACATGATCCTTGTTTTGCTAATTTGTATACTATGTTTTTATGGGTTATTTTTTGCTCTAAAAAAGAATGATTGACTTGACCTGTCATGGCGATTATATAAACCTATTATGTTTTTATGGATTATTTTTTCCTCTAAAGAATTAAAGAATGATTGACTTGACCTGTCATGGCGATTATAGAAACCTTTTTGAGATATATTATATCTCTATAGTGACCTATCATGCCAATTATATAAACCTTGGGATCCTTGTTTTGCTAATTTGTATACTATGTTTTTATGGGTTATTTTTTACTCTGAAAAAATTAAAGAATGATTGACTTGACCTGTCATGGTGATCATATAAACCTACTATGTTTTTATGGGTTATTTTTTCTATAAAAAATTAAAGAATGATTGACTTGACCTGTCATGGTGGTTATATAAACCTTTTTGAGGTTGCATGCATGGTATAGGGGGCATGGTGTTCTTCTCGAGCATGTCTCCCTTGTGCGGCTTATAGACGCGACACATATCTGTGCGCTCCACGAGGTATATATACTATCATTTACCAACAATTAAGGGGCCCCACACAATATATCCCTTTGACCCAACAACGAGAAGAGTTTGACCATGATGGTTTCCTATTGATACTAGTAAGGTACACGTGCATTGCACGCATGAGATTTGGTAACCAAATTATGAATAAATACCACACACTATAGTATGTAAGCTTTGAGTCATATATGCATGATGTAGATGTTCGTTTAATTCCTATAGTTCATCTCATCCAAAATCAATTAGTTTTATAAAAAAATCTATATTAAGATTCATGGAATTGTGCATTGTAAAGCATAAAGTAAAAACAGAAGGAGACAATTCATTTAGAAAAAAAAGTTTGGGCAATTAAGATATGGAAGATTCTAGAGAACAAATAAGGAGAAGTGCTTGTGTTTTGAGGAAGTTATTCGCACACACAAACACACACAAGGAGTGTGTGCGTGTGCGTGTGCGTGTGCGTGTGCGTGTGCGTGTGCGTGTGTGTGTGTGTGTGTTGATCAAGACAAAGTCAAAGAGTGAATCAAGTTGATCAACACACAAAGCATAGAAGATGTACCGAGAGGGATCAAGCGATTCCATGGTAAGCATTGTCAATTACGCTTTGTGTACTAACCCATGGTCTTCGTGAGAGTTCTTTGTGGGGTTAGGTTGTGGTGTGCAAGTTCAAGTAGGATCATCACGAAGAGACCATATGCTTGAAGCTTGCCATCCATTGTGGTGGCAGTGGACTTGTGAAGATGTGCCGAAGAGTGGCTCACCCATAGTGGAGTATGGGGGAGCAATCTACTAGTCTTCACAGAGCCCACACAATCCAGAAAGGTGGTCCAGCTTGAGGGAGTCAATATCGTCATCATCCAACTCAAGTGGACTATGTTCAAGGCAAAGGTTTTCCCTTGATAGGTTTTCTATTTTACCAGTCTCATGGTGGTAGTTGGGAGACCGGGTTATAGGATCGATTGCCGTACTATCAAGGGGGGCTCTCGATGAGTAGCTTGATCGTATCGGTCGTAGAGAGCTCAAACCATTGCATCCTTGCATTATATTTATTGGTTCTTGTTTGGTTCTTTTCCTTGTGAGATTTGGAGCTTATGGTTATCTTGATGACCAGCTTGAATTCATCGAAAACGGAGTTCACTCATGCATCTTCTATGATGTTTTCGATGTTGGAGGTTATGTCGGTTCTTCTCTGATGGAGGGTTCACTCCTATATATCCTAGACATACCTCCCTGACTCTTCTTACTATAACCAACAAGCTTGAGTTTGCTCAACTCGGAGTTCATTTGCATTAGTTATGACTGTTCTGGTTTCTGCCATTGCGGTTATACCGCGGGACCAAGCCGTAGTACCGCCCTAGGGGGTGATACCTCACAGTTGCAGTCTCCACGTGTTTTCCAAGCGATTGTACCGCTGGCCCGGGCGGTTGTACCGCCTGGTGCTTGGAAAACCCCAGGTCTGCGGCAAGGCGGTAGTACCGGCCCACTACCGCCCTACCATCGGACTCGGTTCTGTTGTGGAGTGACTCTTGGGCGATGGAGGCCCGGTTGGTCCGGTCAACTAGTTTTGAGCGGAACTACCGGTGTCTGGAGCGGTTGTACCTCTTGGGACTTAGCCACCACCCGCGCTCTGTCCTAGCGGTTGCACCGGCGCAACCACCGTTTCAACTACCGCTCAGGGGTGTCTCCTCTCTGTTTTCAAGCGGTTGTTGAGCGGTGGTGGTGCGGTTGTTCCGGTTACTCGTTTTAACCGATACTACCGGCCGTTCCACCAGTTGTACCGCCCAGTAGGGTTTCTGCAGCATTCTCGTGTTTGCCGGTTGTACCGGTCCTCTTAGCGGTTGTACCGCTCCTGCAGTTTTCTGCACATAACGGGCAGATTCGTGGGGTCCTATAAAAGGGGATCTTCTTCATCAGTGGACTCTATCTTTTGAGCTTGTGTTCTTCCCCCATTGTTGACCTTCTTCGAGATTGCTAACTCTCAATTCCTCCATAAATTCTTGCTAGTTTTGGGGGGAAAAGAGAGAGGAGATCTAGATCCACCTTTACACCAATCACTTTCTCCTCTAGGTGAGGGGAACCCCTTGGATCTAGATCTTGGAGTTCTTGGTGTTCTCCTTCTTGTTCTTCCTCTCTTTCCCTTCCTAGCATTAGTTGCTTTGGTGGGATTTGAGAGAGAAGGACTTGGGCACTTCGTGTGCACTTGCCATTGCATATGGTGCATCGGTTTGAGTTCTCCACGGTGATACGTGGAAGTGAAGTTGAGAAGCTTATTACTCTTGGGTGCTTGGTACCCTTGAGGTTGTTCCTCTTGGGTGCTTGGACGCCCTAGACGGTTGTGGTCACCTCAAAGCCATATTCCATTGTGGTGAAGCTTCGTGGTGTCGTTGGGAGCCTCAAATTAAGTTGTGGAGGTAGCCCCAACCTTGGTGGTGTTCGGAGCTCAATCATTGTGGTGTAAAGCTCCGAGCAAGCGTCGGGGTCTCCAATTAGGTTGTGGAGATTGCCCCGAGCAATTTGTACGGGTTCGGTGACCGCCCCCAAGGGTTGTCATTTGTACGGGTTCGGTGACCGCCCTCAAGGGTCCCTAAGTGGAATCACGGCATCTTGCATTGTGTGAGGGCGTGAGGAGATTACGGTGGCCCTAGTGACTTCTTGGGGAGCATTGTGCCTCCACACCGCTCCAAACGGAGATTAGCATCCGCAAGGGTGTGAACTTCGGGATACATCGTCGTCTCCGCGTGCCTCGGTTATCTCTTACCCGAGCCCTTTACTTATGCACTTTACTTTGTGATAGCCATATTGTTTCTTGTCATATATCTTGCTATCACCGAGTTGTTTATCTTGCTTAGCATAAGTTGTTGGTGCACATAGGTGAGCCTAGTTGTTGTAGGTTTTGTGCTTGACAAATTAACCGCTAGGTTTATTCTGCATTTGTTCAAGCCTAAACCATAATTATTTTAAAGCGCCTATTCACCCCCTCTAGGCGACATCCACGATCTTTCAGCTGTCTTCTGACCCTCTCCAACGTTATTTTTTTACTGGAAAGACTCTGATGATGCTCAACGAACATGGGTATAATAACTTAACCGTGTGCGATACAAGTGCGCTGTGAATCACCACGCCTGCGCAAGCGCAAGCAATGGTGGAGGTACTGGCTCAACCGTGTGCGATGCAAGTGCGTTGTAAAATCACCACGACCGCGCAAGCGCGAGCAAAGGGTGGAGGTACTGGCTTAACCGTGTGCGATGCAAGTGCGCTGTAAAACCACCACCTGTGCAAGCTAAAGGCGGGTAAGTTTATTTGGAAATTAGGATGAACTGTGTGCGATTGACCAGCTAGCTAGAAATATAAAAACAAACTACCCGCCTTGAGCGTTGCAAAAATCGGCAGTTCCGCGCCACTTTTACTTATTATCATACACGCATATTGTTATTGGACCATGTGCGGTCTCGGGCACTCCGGCACTCCCGCCCCGCATCAATTCCTTTACCCAATTTTTAGTAGCCACCGTACTTCAACCGTCGCCCACACTCCTCCAGCACCGACCTTATAGTAAAATTGCAGTAGCCGATGCATTTGAAACGCCGCCCTCCCTCGTCCACCACCATCTCCACCCACCATTACTAAAAATTTCAGTAGCCGCGGTGTATCATCAAACACCAACCCCCCCCC